>CM034234.1:51408059-52008059 GCA_019916065.1 Vitellaria paradoxa | reverse complement strand
TTTTAATGGGTAATAGATAAAGGGACCTGATTGTTACTTAACCGAAAGTGTATAGATTTGACGGTTGCAATTGAAACCATTGGGATCAAAGTGAGACTGAGAGTAAAGTAATGAGTGATTTTTGTATTTTACCTGCTAAAATTTTATCTAAACTACAACTCACTACTAGGGTTGGCCCTTGGGCAAGGCCCAAAAGGCTCAAGCCTAAGGCCAAAAAACTACCCAAAAAAAGATTCCCTACTAGTTTTTATAATTTGGATGAGATAGGAGTCTTTTTTAACCTAAATATAATTGTCTAATACCTTTTTAGGGTTCAAAAATAATTAATTTATTTGACCCAATAAATTTCTATAGGCTATTTGTTGATTTATTGGATGGACCCCCTAACAAGCACTTTATTCTTCATTCCACGAGATTAACTCACATGGCTGTCCTGATTAAAAAAAAAAAAAAGAAACTAAAACAATTTGTTATATTGTTGTTTTTAATAAAAATTTTTCAGTAAAGATCTCATTTTCAAGATTGGTTTGGTTTTGAAAATCTTGGTTGGGACCTGCTCACTATAGCCCGAGCACAGCTCTTTCCTTGTATAAATCTCTACAATTGAATCACACGTTATTTCTGGTTAGACTAAAACCCCTAGACCCAAACCACGGAGGACCAGCTTGATTCTTGATTTTTTGATATTTTAGTACACGGTTCAAGTAATATTTTGAGCACTTGTTAGTATATTTTGGAGAGGTTTCTTGAGTTAATTCCAAAGTGTATCGCTTGGGCTTATCTTGTGTTGATCCTCCCTCTTCTTTTAATGAGGATTGGGAATGGACTGACAAATCATCAAATATATATGTACGTGTTATATATATTCACACAGAGAGAGATATTAAATCACCGTAAGGATTATGAGCATGAAATACAGACCATGCATCTATATATTGATCAAAATAGTATATACTGTGAAGTGGAAAATTTCAACAACTAAAGTTACATTTTGTTTAATTTTTTATTTTCTATTTTATGTCCAAAACAAGAAAATACAAAATATTTTATTTTTCTTATTTTGAGATTTTCTTTGTTTTAAGTTGAAAATGCTCAAAATAATTTTTTGTTATTTTTCATTTTATGTGTAAACTTATTTTCTATTTTCTAAAATAAAATTTGAAAATATAAGTAAACAAATATGTTAAACCTATTTTCCTTGCTTTGAAAAGAGTAAAATGACAAATGTGCTTAAAATAAAAAATTAAAAATAAAAATAAAAAACAGAAAATAGAAAAACAAATCAAATGAACCAAAAAATTGTGGAAGAAATAGAAAAATGAACAAAAGCTGATAAAATGGAGGAGCAGAAGACTACTAACTTTCAAATTTAAGCAAGCCAAGAAGAGGTTGATGCGACTAATCAATCTTGGGGAGACCCAATTTCCTCTCTCCTTACAAAATTGTCCTCTGCGTTCTTCGTTGAATCTTTCAGTACTACTGTCCAATACGTATATGGTTTAATTAACAAAGAATGAAAACATGGTTGAACCAGCAGGGCAAACGGATTGCTCGGCCTACGGGGAAAAATATAAAGAAGTTGGTATAATTTCTGGGCTACTAACTATAAATATATATATACACATATCTATATCTCATTGCTTCGAAATATGCTATAGATACAACTTAAATTAGAATTTGAAATGGGAAGAAGTAGCATACTCTTCTGAATTTGCGCGCGCGCGTGTGTGTATATATAGGAGCAAAGATTGTCAAGCAAGTCTATGTAGAGAGTGACTGAAATGGAAAGGGCATGATATAAAATTATGCTCTTAATGTTAGTCAGTGGGATAATAGAATAGCCATATTTACCATATATGGCAGACATGTCATCATACCTTCCACTTAGACTAAAGTAATTTTTATTATTTGCATTTTTCACGTTAATAATTGACATCAAAAAACAAACCCAAACAAAAGAGAGAGAGAGAGACAGAAAGGTAATCTAGAATGTATTCAAACCCACAAAGCTCATCGCAGGTTCTTTGTTCTTAATCAAATGTATTTTTCCAATAGTATAGCATGAGGAACACGTGCTATAATTGCGAAAGATATCTATAAGTTTATTTAGTACCATTAATCTAGAAGGGTAGTTCAACCTCAAGGCACTTTAAAAATGTGCGGAGACTGGACAGTGGATGTCCATAGCTTAATTTTGGTATAAATCCTAGAGAATATATGTGTTGCTAAGGTAGCCGGAAGTTGTTCATGGAGCACCACAAATTCTTGATGTTGAAGTTGTTCATGGAGCACCACAAATTCTTGACGTTGAGTTTTCAATTTGAAAAGTTTATTTATATATATATATATATATATAATATATATGTATGGCTTCAAGAACACGTGCTTAAAAACATCTATGCATAACAAAATGGGTTCAGTTTATTCGATTCTTCTTCGTGAAAAATGACAAAGAAAAAAGAATTTCTTTTCTTAAAATAAAAAAAATAAAAAAAATAAAAAGGAATTGCTCTAATGTCTTTTGATTGTGGATAATTGTCAAATGATGCGTTGAGATAAAATTGAATGATTCCATTATGATAAGATGCTAGATAACCTTACAATGAATTGCCTCACAGATGAAGAGATGCTGTACATGCGATGTTAATATAATACTTAATTCGATGGTATTTTAAAATAAAAAAATATTAAATGCATAATACTTTTAATTTGTGGCTATTTATAAATTTGAAATTTTCTTAAATATAATTTTATTAATTTAAATAGACATTTTATCATATATTTGAATAGTTTAATATGATAGTTTTATAAGGGATTTGAAATCATTAAAAAAATAGTTATTTAAAATATTTCATAACAATGACTTGACAATTTAAAAAGATTGCAGCACCACTACTTTTGTAGTAATTGAAAATTTTCCTATCATTATTACATAAATTAACTTTTTCACTTATATTTTGGGGTGTTTGGTTGATAAAAAATTGACTAAAAAGTACAATAAAAGTAGAAAGATGTAACATAAAGGTGATATGTGGAGAAATTTTATTGGAGGAAAGTATAAAAATTAGTTAAAATTGGTGAGTTTTGGTGACTTTTTGTGCCACCAAACAGGGCCTTTAATAAAATTTAATTTCAAATATATTTATTTAAAATTCTTAATTATTTAAATGGAACTTTAAATTTTGTTGTGTACATCCAAAAAGTACACAAACTTTAGTTTGCTAATGCAATGTTTTAAAAACTGGACTATTCATCAAATTAGAAAAATGACCGAGTCATAAGTTAGTAGTTCAACTATCATTTCAATCGGAATCGAATCAGAGTTGAATCGTGACGTCATAATTATATTTAAATATATAAATAAAATATCAAAATATGTTAGAATTATATAATGATTTTAAAAACTCATATTTTCCCACATATTCTCCCACTTTGTTTTGTTTTACTAATAAAAAGTGTCCTAAAATAAAATTACTCAAAACTAACGTATTATGGGTGCGTTTGGCGCAGTAAAAAATAACGAGAAACAGCAAAAAATGTGATCCGAGGAACTTTTAGGTGTTTGGTGTATACATCTCAAACTGCATTTTTTAAGGTGAGTAGTCAAATTTCTATCTCGACAGATTATATGTTCGTTTGGACGGTTTCAAAATTTTATATTAGTCATGACTTCTTTACAGACCAAATCGAATTCGAAATGCCACCGTTTCACACCTATTTCTCTGCAAGAACTGTCCTATTTTTTTTGTAAGATTCTCCACCTACACTTTTTTTCGTTAATCAAATATAGTAACCATGAACAAATGAGGAAGAGCTCTCTATATTGGCTACGAAACTCCATCAACAGAGGCACAAGAAGACCATCTGCAACAAGATGATACTTTATCCGGTGAAGACCCAACATCAGAGACACTCATATCGTCGTTCATTGTTTTCATGCTCAAATTGAAAGGCATTTCATCGAATTTCCTTTTATTTACACTTTCTATTTTCATTTTCTATCGTTAAAAGCTTGTATTGGCCATGATGGGTCTTGAGTTTGGAGATTTCTCTACTTCTCTTTCCAAACTAAGCGTGAATGGGTTAAGAATGTTTATTTTCTTTTTTTTTACAAGTCTATTGGTAGCTCATGTGTTGGGATAAAGAGAAAAATACCTTTGATTAGTTGTATTCTATGGATCCGGCATCTCTACAGTCGGAATCCCAAATTTGCTAAGCAAATCGTCCCGATAGTAATGCACGGGCCGTTTAGATGAAAAAAGGCAGTAAGCTAGTGTCGGAACAAGCTAGGTGGTTCATTCGGACATAATTTGGTAGTGCCAAACCATTAGAACAGTTTGGTGCGAATCGTTTGAACGGTAAAAAAAAAAAAAAAAATGACAAAGCGTCCAAATGATTTATACAATCCCTCAAAATGACTCTGAAAAAATTAGTCACAGTGGATATTATTCGATAGTTTGGGAGTTCGTAGTGAGAATAATAAAAAAAATTTTTGTTATTTGATTAATTAAATTTCAATTATCAACTTTTTTTAGAAGGTATTGGACCTTTTTTGAATTTTGAAAAGGTAAAAATGTAATAAAAATTTTCATAGATCTTCAGCAAATTTTGTTGTGTCAAACGAGCCCTACATAAGTAAAACCAAGCAATAATATAAAATAATAAGTATCAGTGGTTTAGTAAGAAAATAATACTTTACTACAAAATAGACCTAAGTTCAATTAGTTTTCTTGTTTCACAATTCAAAAATAAAAAAAGTCAGTTCGTAAAAATCGACACCGGTTCACCCACCGAGTTACTAATTTTTCACCGGTTCAAAGTTTAAATGGATTTAAACAGTTAACCGAACTATTTCTTGGATCAATCGACGGTCCAACTAGTTGACCTGGCCGATCTAGTCCAATTTTTAGAACATTGTGCTAATGCTAATCATTGGCCAAACTTAATGTTGACCCCCCGAATTTGTTTGTTAGTTATATATTTTTTCATTTTTTATAAAATTTTAAACTCACATTTTAACAAGAAATAATTTCCTCAAGAAAAAACATACTTTTAGCAAGGGATCTTGTCTTCTCGCAAATGTCGTATCCTTTGTGAATGTTGATGCTAACTTACCTGAATATAACGGAAGAGGAATTCAAATTTCCCTACTAAAGATCCGAACTTCTATTAACAGTTTAAAAAAAATATATTGAATTTGGTTCACTTGGAATTTACTTTTAGCAAGAAAATTGAATTTGGCTTGTTGCGTATAATCTACTCTATTGAAGTAAGACGCACACAGATGTATCAATTTAGTAACATCAGACGACGACAACCATGAAACATTTGGCAGAGTCATTATCTTTGCATCATTTCTTTCTCAAAATTTTAGCAGCTGCTTTGCGCTGCTCGCTAGCTGATGCATAAATACCAAACTTTACTAGTCTAAAGTTGTTTCCCTAATGTTTTGCCATTGCTTCCCCTGGTTCTGATTCTGCTGCGTCTTGGGAGCTATCTATGGTAGTCGGGGAGAAGGAACCAGCACTTCCCCCGCTGAGAAAGTAGAAGACTTGCTTCAGATGTCCTCTCGACGGCCGAGCATTTATTGCAAATTTGCATATAAACACCAGTCTTTTTCGCATCTCTAATTTAGTAATACATGTTTCCGCAAAAGATTTCCCATCATCAAAAAATCCTGTCAGAAAAACATTTGGAACTTAGAAGCCACACAAATGCACCAAGACTAATATTTTTTCTACTCTCTGCATTCCCAACAGGTGCTGTGTAACCACCCCCACCCCCCCCCCCCCAAAAAAAAACCCAAAAAAAAAAAAAAGATATCAGCCGGCACTTACAAAGAAGGTGAAGAGAATAAATGGCACGATAATGGTATCAAAATCCAAATGTGTTTTTCTCAGTTTATACATCTGAATCTATAATAATTCCTCAAAACAAAGATTTAAGATGCTGGATATATATACCTTCATCAGTGAATAATGATGTCAAGATCGCCAAAGAAACGCATATGCTAATATCTTCCCCTGGAAACAAGGAAAGCACAAAGCAATCACACCATCTTGCACAAATTAATTAGTGATTAAATAAACAGAATGAATGGTGTCCCCCACCATTCAGTGCAGCAGAGCACAAACAGTGACGGCTTGCTAAATAACCAATAAAGAAGTACACAACAATGTTTTATATATATATATATATATAACCCAGGGTGTTTAGGTTACCTTGTGCACCCCTCAGCTATTCTTGGGATCCTAAAGTTAACAATCGAGTAAGTAACCTAAAATGACTCAAAAACTGTGACCATTGGACAGCAAACCAAAGCCTGACTAACTGAGCTAACCCTAGGGTTAAGAAGTACACAAGAATGTTACTGATGTTGACATCCAAAAATGATATTTAGATGTTAGAAGAAGAAAACATTTCAAATGCCACACAAAAAGAAATAGCACAGGTTCAAGTGCCACAAAAATACAAATGGAACAACAATATTTTTTCCCATAACTATGCCAGGTAAGACAGCACAGAAGAGTATTACACTTACCATTATTACAGCAAACCAGTAGTTTCTTCCCCCTTCCTAGGTTCATCTTTGCAAAATTCAATGCAGAAGGGAGGTTTCTCGATAAAGAAAACCGGTCCAATTTTGAGTTCTGGCCAAACAAAAAAAATAAAATAAACTAAAATAAAAAAAGAGGAGAACAATAAATAGACATATATATTACAAGGAGAATTCCCAAAGTCGCTCAATAATTCTGAGATACACGAACGCACAACAATTGGCAGGTGTAAATATGCTTCAGGATTGTCAAGGCATATGGAGACTGACTCCCTATCGCAGTTCAAAATGCAATCAACATCAGATACATCTGCAGCTGCATCAGGGAATGTAAACCTCAATAAGCCAAGTGGAAGAGAATGGGCAATGAATTGGCTATTCAAACTTGTGCAACAGAAAAGGGGGCTAGGAAGTATGAAATAGAATTTCAAAATTTAGAAGTAAAGAAGCAACAAAACACGGGCATACAGTAATAAGAAGCTCTGCAGTCATCAACCACTAAGCACATACAAAATAAGAACCCCACAGGTAAACATTGTTCCACATTGTCAGAGACAAGGAAAAAAAAGGGGGCAACAAATTTCTCAAAGGTTTTCATGCAATATGACAACGTAGAAATGAAATCAGAATACATGTCCATGAGGTAGGAATTGGATTGAACTGTGTTTTAAACACAAAGGGAACTATTCTTTGCCTTTACTTAACCGAAATAGAAAGGTAACTCCTCCAAAATTCCATAATTCTATGCTTGGTTGCCAATGAGAACACGGACAGGAATGGAAACAGAAATAGGAATGGGAACAGAAATGGTAAAGAAATTCTAGTGTTTGGTACATAAATGAATTAGAATGAAAATTCCCTTTACTATGTTTGGTATGTATAAATACATTTGGGAATTAAATGAGAATATAAGTTGAAAGACCAAATTACACTTTAACTTTTGAAAGATATTTAATTAATGAGGGTAACCTTGTCAACTCACGTCTTACAAAGAGTTCCGTCCCATGCGAAATTTTCAAAATACCATATTAGAGCTTGGAAACTTGATTCCACAAATTAGAGAAGAAGAACATTCCGGTTCTTTGGTCAAAATCAACCAACATGGGAATTGTTGCTAACCATGGAATTCCCATTCTGGTTCCCAAAGCATATGGGCAACCAAAAATAGCATAACCATTTATGCTATCATAATTCCTATATTAGGTAAACTTAGTATGAGTAATAATATGAAAAGAGGAAAATCATACAGAATGATGCCATAACTTCAAAGAAAGAAACACATCCAAATGGGTTGGCAGCTAAAAAATGCAATGGAGATTATTCATGCTTCAAATTTTCCTCTTAAGACTGCTGCACACAACACTACATCACAAACACAACCAATTTCCTATATAACTTGCTACAAACATGATCTCCGGCACCTATCATGGCAAAGACTTCAACAAACCGCAATAGCCTCAGTCCACCACATGACCAACACTATCTTAAACCAGTGATGGACCCAGGAATTTGAGTGAGAGGAGTCCAAGGTAAAAATTTTCATATTTTGAGGTGGCCAAGGTAAAATATTCCACAATTTGAAGGGGGTAATATATATTTACTATAATAAATACTCAAACTAAGGAATCACAAGAGAATTTTTAAAACTAGGGGAGGTCATGGCCCTTACCCTCCCCTATGTCCACTAGTCCCTTGAACTCAACACCTAAGTATAAGTGTCAAGTGCGGGTATGTGTCAAGGTGTAAGACCTTCCTGAATCTTAATTCTAGGATATCAAGATATGTATCCAATAGTTGGGCATGGATAACTGGATACGTCGTAAACATCCAAATATATTATTATTATTATTATTAAGTATTTGAAATTTGATCGAATTTAGAGAAAAATGAAAATTTTTGTTTACTATCTAAGTGAAAGGCTGAATTTTTCTTTTACTATTAAAGTTAAGTTACTAGTTCTTCAAATATTCTTAAAAATTAGAAGATCCAAGTTTCTAATTTCATTATTGGAGTCAGATACATATCCCATACCTTACCCTTGTCATATCCGGTGGACATGGGTACGTTGAAGCAAATAGAAGAGTTCATGTAACATAGCTCAACACCACCAACTAGCATATGAATAGGACCAAAAACAAACATTAGATATTGGATTATGACATAATGCCAGCAAATCAACAATGCCATTTCAAGATGCCTATGTCCATCTAGTCCAAATACATATTATATGGCTGCTTGATATTATTATTTTCTAATTCTATGAACTCCATTCAAGTTTAAAGAAAAAAAAAAGAGAGAGAGAGTGGGAATTTGTAGCCATGTCATTAGGAATCCATCCACGATTTTCAAAACTTAATCTAATCATTAGATTCATTACTGCCCAAAAGAAAATGAATAAAAAGAACCTCTAAATCTACCTTCCATTTTCATTCAGGAAAAGAAAGTTAACTGCAGATACTGCCAAAAGAAAAAATAAATAAATAAGCATCCTGCCAGATACAAGACACGTAAATACCATACCAAGTTGAGTTGCGCACACTGCAACATTAGTTGAAGCCAGCCAGAATATTGTAGAATTGTCACCGAAGGACGTTGTATCACTTTTAATGCCTGGAATCTCAAATTCCAATTTTGGTTCTTCAACAGAAACATGACCAGCGCAATCTGACAATTTTGATGGCTTGACAGACAACTGAGGAGCATTCTGACCCCTTTGTGCACGGTATACTCTGTCCTTTTCAACAATATCAGCTACCTTCTGGTTACACAACTCTGGCCCTGAGCTTATAAGATCATAAGCATGACTCCAGAAAAGGTTTGGCACTAAACCCCTAGCCCAACTTTCTTCATCATCCCCAGCTCCAGATATATAATTCCAGCTAAACTCTGAGGTAGTTCTGTGCCGAAAATTTCCACTTGAGGAGGCTGAAACAAGTATAATAGGTGTGAAATCCCAAGAATTATATTCAGGTACTTCATTTAACCAGATGACAGTTTTTTGCGAGATCCACAGAGGGCGTAATGGCTTTCTCAAAGATGATGCAAGAGAGGATATATCAGCTCCACTAGCCTCCAATTGCTTCATCCAATCCTCCAAGCGATCCTCAATGGAAGCTTTCTCTGTTTCGGAAACCCAGAGGGGTAAATGCAGAGAACAGTCCCAATCAGGAAGGACTTGTTCGGCATCTTCAGTATGCTGATCAGAAGTATTTGAGTCCTGTTGAAATGCATGGAAAAAAGAGAGACATAAGGGTGATATTGGCCCAGCTCATGGAAGGATGTTAAGCATCGACAACTTGGCATCACTGAAAATTTTGCTTAATTGCCACAAAGGCCTTAATAATGTGCATTGATGCAGATTATAGATTCTGTGTAGCTTTTATCATATAAGAACTGATGACATGAATACAGAATGCAATTCAAAGATATAAATTCATGCAAGAACATATTTTGCAATTAGGAGTATAGCACAAAATAATGACATTGACCATAATGACATTATCAATAACTATCCCATGCCAAATTCATATGCAGGTTGAAATGACCAGCGCCTGATTGCTGTTATAGGCATCCCCACAAAGCAATAATAATTTACCCTATTACATGTTTCACTAGTACAAGGTAACCACCATATTTTGACCATTGACAAAAATATGATGGTAACTATAAACAAAACAAGATATATATACATATATGTGTATGTAACAACTAGAAGGGTTATATATGTAACAGCTAGAATTATAACCCCTTGATTATATCATTCAACAGGACTACAACATAGCTTTGATCGTAAAATTGGAATAAAATGCTATCATAACTTACTCCCTCCACTGGCGCACCAGCACGGTGCATTTTGTTTACATAATTCAAAATTGCCCGATTCAACACACAAGTCCAAATGGGTATAGTCTTTGACATACTATCTGGAAATCTCTTTCCTTTCCGAGTCGAATCAACAATTATGCACCCTCCCCTCTGCCCTACCCATCAAAGAAACAAATAAAAATATAACATTTAAATGCCATTACCAAAAGTCAGCTAAAACAAACCAAAAGAAAAAAAAATAGAATTTCCTTTTAAATGCATACGTTTTAATACTTTTCATAAATCTATACACATGAGACACATACGTATAGAACAGTTGAAATTCATAATTACTGAAAAAAGCACAAACTTTTTTTCCGTAAGCATACATAGCACATGTATACATATATGTATACCAATATAGGGACAAGAGATGAGGGTACCGGCGAGCAGGGCGACATGGAGGTTGAGGCGAGAAGTGTTAAAAGACCAGTTGTTGGTGTGGCCGTCGGTGGATTTGAAATAGCAAGTGGAATGGAATTTTGGGGAGTACCAGAGTCCACACCGGAGATTGGCGATGGGTGGGAGCTCCGGCCACAGCTGGGCGATCTCTCCGACGAAGATTGAGTCTTCGTAGATGGATCGCAGTGCGTTGTACAGAGAGTTCTCCTTGCGCTTTATGGTTCTCGATGCTCTGTATATGCTCAGCCTCTCCCCTTCCATTGCGGAAACTTGCCGCCACTCACTACTCACAAATCGACCTAGGGTTTACGGAACAGCCTATATTCATTCTGTTCAAATGGCGTCGGGACAAGGACAATTCCATGAGTTGATGCAAAAATTAATTTTGAAAACAGATGGGAACAATTTATAAATATAAAAAGCTACGTCACTGATTTGTAATTTTGCAGACAATCAGCTGATCGAAGCCGAAAAGAGTCGGCGAGCCGATAATTGCGGCGAGGCCAACCTTTGAACATAAATTTTGGCCCAGAATCGTAGTAATGTGGCCCAGACCACCTCTGTTTGGGCTTAGGCCAAGGCTTGTTATAAAAATTGTTTGGTTGGGGCGAAATTTTTAATATGATTGGAAAAAAAAAAAAAAAAAATTGTGGCCTAAATAAAATTTAAAAAATTTTTAGGGGTACAATGTCTAATACATAATTTTTATTTTTTTGTCTTTTTTTTTAACTTTCCACTGCATTCTCTATTAAAACAAACGTAGCATTGCCTGACCTCTTACTATTTCCATTGAAAACTTGAAGGTCCAAGATGCCGGCGCCCAAGTTGCGAGATTTACCGTAAAAACTCCAAATGTTCGAGGTACCTACATGGGAGGTGGGGGGAGGGGTTATAATTCTTTTTTTTCATAGCACGTAAATTAAAATCCTAGTTTGACCTTCAAATTTATCTGTGACAAGGATGAAATCCGAGTTTTGTTTGAAATTGCCAATTAAAAATCTAACTTACAGTGTTTCATTAATAATATTTTTTTTTATACAAGTGACACATTATAGTAAGATACCTCGTCATTTAATAATTTAACAAAATACCAAAATAATAATAATAATAATAATAATAATAATAATAATAATAACAGTTATAAACAATTTGACATGTTTTAAAACTGGCTTGTGGAAATAATATTTATGCTAACATTGTATTAAAATTAATCGCAGTTTATTTTACTTTACCACTTTACTTTCCATCACAAATCTTCGATTCAAACGGGCATTCAAGGATGAAAACACTCAGCTGTCATTTGTGAGCATGCTTTCTCCTCGTTTATTTTTTTAATACCACTGGTTGAATAGTAATGTTATTTCTCCAACAATCCAGTCGTGAACAGCTCAGGTCTAAATGGCAAGAATGTGGCCATCAAACAAGCAAATTGAGCCTATAAAGATAGATCAAAGAGCTGATTAATTAATTGCATAATAAGCAAATGTACTGCAATAGAGGGAAATTAACCATCTTATATTATCTTCCCCCATTATGTCTCCAAGTTCATGTCACGTTCCTTCGTCATCAGATGAACAAGAGCCATTCTGTAAACAACATGGGTGACAAATCAAAGTTGAACCCAATGGATGACAAATGGATAAAGCAGAGGCACTGTTTGGCCTTCTCTCTCTCTCTCTCTCTCTCTCTTAATATTTCTTAGTTTTTGTGGCGTTTTTAATTACTCCTGATGACACAGATGATGCTGGATTGATAGCTTTTCGTATTTTAAAGATATTCCAACAAGTGCCAACACAGTGCCCTGCAGTTGCAAGCGCATCTTCCGTTGCCTCCCCTGCATTCTCTCCAAACCTGTTTGTTGCTCAACAATGGTGAGGAAATAGGCCGACAAAAAATTTTGAAAAACGCTGAAAAACTCTAAAATTTATTACTTTTTATCTTACTGTACAAATTACGAACCTACAATTTATCTCATTTTATCTTACTTTTTATCACTCTAATTCATTATGAGTATGAGGGGAGCTAGAGATCTCATGTTTAAGCACTCTAACCTTTTGGAAACCATTCTTGTTGCAGCCGCAGAGGTGGCGGAGAAGACTTGTTTTTCAGCAACTTCAGCAGCATCCAAAACTTTATCTGCGTACATTTTCAAAATCAAAGTAATTTTACTGTCATTTTCTTCTCTTCGATTCATAAAATTTACGATGAATACTATTCTATTAGAAAAATATACTAGAAAATTCAACTAAAATAAAGTGGCAACGGTAATATATATATATATATATATTACTTGCATGAGTTCATTGACTAGAGGGGGTAAAGGCACGAGTGTTTTACATTATTTAGATCACTTTTTCCGAAAATTGTTTTGGGTTGTATACTATTAGTATTACCCAATATCTATGCATGAAATTTGGAAAGAGTTGGGATTAATTTACTTACTAACAGCATCGAGTGAAGCCACTAGGACTTGTCCTGGAACCATGGACAAGAATGACTTCCCTGCCTGAGTCCGAACCACTGGAGCCATCACTGATCCAGTGGCAATCCCAACACCATTAAGCATTGCTTTGCTCATCTTCTCTGTCATCTTCGATAGCTTTCTCACACTATATACATGTATATATGACATAAATTTTGGTTTATTTGGGAAAAAATTTCTATGTTGGAAAGAGGTTTCATATATACATATATTCAAAAAGATCTAAATGTTTAGAGATACCGTTTGAGGCTTTTATTGACTTTGCTCTTCTTTGTTGCCCCAGCAGCATCTTTGTTGCCCTTTCTTTGCCTTCCCGAGGCACTGTTCGTCTGCTCTGCAGCTTGAGCTAGAATCATTTCCCCTCCCTTCTGCACCTGTTTATTATTTTACAACAGACCATTAATTGAATGGTGAGAACTAAAGAATCCCATTTAACAAATATATACAAACATATATATATATATATATATATATATAAAACAAAAGTGATTACTTGCAATATTATACAATTCTATATCTTTTGTGTAATCTAATTATACACTTATACTTGTTAATGGCAAGTTATTAGATTAATTATCTTATTTCCATGTATTATTGCTGTTTGTGTGTTTTTATGTAATTAAATTTGGAGTTTTTGGCCTAAACAACACCAAGGTTGCATGTGAGGAAGAGGCAAGGCAAGCCAAAATAAAAAAAGTGCAAGAAAGGAACTTAGGGGTCGTTCGGGCATTTCATCGAATACTTTTGGCGTGCGCATAGAAAAAATGGCTTCAAGACACAAATGCTAACATGTCTAAGGACTCCTAAGACTTCCTCAACTTTCCAAGAGGCATCCCAAGACATAAGATCGACTACCATGACTACTAAGGAGAAGGAAATGGTTTGAAGTTCAAAATGGTTGTCGTAGTGTGCAGTTGAATTTCCAGCTCAACACTCTGTCAGTTTTCTAACTATATCTTTTTCCTCACAACTCTAATTGATGCAATTCTGTTTGGGTTGGCAATAAGACTTGAAAGGCTACAAATTTCATGCTTTAGCCGAAACTTGAATCCATCGTCTTCAGGGCCAAAATCGCTTCGAAATTTGGGGACAGAAGGTTGTCTGGATGTATTATTAACCGAGAAACATAGACGGGCGCCCTGTTGGCTTTCCCAGGCACCCTCTTATCAACCCTAGCACCCTTATAGAGTAACCTTGTCTCAGACATTTAGGCGGGTGCCCTATCTTGCTGCCCAGGCGCCCCAACTTGTGGTTTGGGTGTCCTATCTTACTATTCAGGCATCCCTCTACACTACGAAGTCAACTATTCAAGTTTTTTTTATATTTTGTAATTTGACTTTTTTGCCCTTAATGATTAGTTGCCTATAAATAGAGGTTTGTCAGACCTAAACCCTTTCTCTTCTCTTCTCTTCTCCCTTCTTTCTCTTTCTTTGGTTTAGTTTAGTTTAGGATTAGGGTTTAAAGTTTCAAGTTATTCTTCATTTTGGATTGTTACTCTACAAGACTAATTTCAAAGCAAATTTCTTTCTCATTTGTTTTAGTTATTTTATTCGATTTACTTTGCTTAGTGCTTTGCACTTGTTCTTTTTTTAATATATTATTGTGTGTTGTTAGTTTAGATTTTCATTGTACTCGCAAGTTAGTATTATTTTGGCTTCAAGCTATTGAAAGTATTGGGGTTGGTTTTGGTTTTAGTATTATTCTTAGCTTCAAGCTATTGAAAGTATTAGGGTTGGTTTTGGTTTTAGTATTATTCTTGGCTTCAAGCTATTGAAAGTATTGGGGTTGGTTTTGGTTTAATCAGATACAAATGGTTTTCATAAAAATATTTTTCATGACTTTCAATTGATATCTCTTAGTAAAGCGAGGGTTCTTTCGAAACTTACTCACTCGTGTTACAACCGTAGCTTGGTTACAAGTTTTTATTTATACACACTAAGAGTTTGGTTAAATGCCCCAATAAGTTAGAGTCTTATTTTTCAAAACCCAAATTAGGTTTTCTTTTAAAATCAAGTTACCTGTATTACAATCTTCACTTGGTTACGAGTTCCTACTCGTGAATATCGAGTGCTTGATTCAATGGCCTGGTGAATTAGAACTTATTTCCTAAAATCAAAATTTAGAATTTTCTACGAAATCAGTTCACTCATGTTATAATTAAAGCTTAGTTGCACTTGTGCATACTAAGTATTTAATTCAATGTCCTGGTAAGCCTGAAACTATTTTCAAAGCCTTCACTTATCTTGAGATTTCCAAAATTCATATCCCAAAGAGCATATTCCGACCTAACAACGCATGTGCAGTTGTTGGGTTGAGTTGTAAACACATTTAAGAGAATCATTGCCACCGTAATACCGGATTCGGGTTGTAGTCAAGATTGTTTTAATTCATATTATTTCTAATTCTTTTGTTTTAATTTTAGTTCCTTCACTCCACCATCCTCAATCAAACCCATATATAAGCATTCTCATAATCCAAATTTAGTGAGAATAAATTAGGTTCACATACTAAATAAAAGAACAAGTCTTGTACTTTTAACACAGCTCTCCCCGTGGAAAGAACGATTAATACTCCATACCATTTTTATAAATCTAAATTTACTACCTACAACGAGCACTTGTGGATCAAGGTCCCAAAGTTCACCATTTTAGTAAGAGGGGATAATTTCAAGGCTTCATCACATATATCAATCATGAAAATATGCAAAAGTAGAGTAAAGAGAAAATAAACGTTTGAAAATTGAAATTTGATAACAAGGGTCTAGGTAATTCTTGAGGCATATATATTTTGTTGTATATTTCCTTTTACACATGACAATTATTCATAGAGAAACCTGTGATATATATTTTTTCCTTTCATGATGGCTGAAGATAATATATATATATATATATATATATTCAGTGATCACAAATTATTGAATTATGACATCAGGCAACAAGATTGTCAAATTTCAAGCCCACGAGAGCCATTGCCAGTTTCCTAATGAACCTGCAGATTGGATAATAAGCAAGAAAATAAACCTGGTTGGTGTAAGCATTGCTGCAACTGAAGATCCCCTTAACAATCTGACCAGTCCCACCAGCAATTGCCCTGGCCAAGATATTATTGTAATCTTCAACCTTGGGAGCAAACTCCTTCCAATTCAGACCCTTATTATTTTGATCCAAGGAAGACGAGAAAGAAAAGCAACAATTCTCTCTCAGAAACGAATCCAGCAAGCTCAAGTTGCCACCACCACCATGAACAAAGCTCACCCCATAGCTGAGAGGCTCACCATCTTTCACTGGCAGCGAAAACAAGTAGTTCAAAGCATCGAGTTTCACCACTGGTTCGTCTTTCGTCAAAGGCCATTGAAGATCATCTCCAACTTTTACACTAGTAGCTAGAATCACATTGTTGTCTGACACGCGGAGGAGGGTGAAATCTCCATTGGCGAGTTCTAGAGCTTCCCCTTCTTCCACCAGATGAACTTTGCAGCCCGGTAGGCTTAGTAGAACTTCATGTTTTACGTTATTGGCTTCTGGGTATTCTTGGTTTTGAGCTAATTTAGAACTCTTCTTGGGCCTAAAACAGCTCATTCTTCTCCTCCTCCACCGCCTCCTCGTCGGAAGATTGCCTTTTTTTTTTTTCGCTTTATTTGTTCTTAAAGATGAACTGTTTGTTAGAAAGGAAAGGGTGGAAAAAAGAGATCAAAGTGAATATGAAAAGGAAATGGGTAACAGAGAAAGTTGGGCTGAGATTGATTCCATATATATATATATATATATATTTGCCCACTTTATTCTATCCTTCGTGAATAATCTTATGATAAGTGAATGTAACTTTCGGTGGAGGATATGTATAATTGATGTCTTCACAGCCTGTGATGTTGGATCAATCACAGACCTCAGATGATCTCACAGCATTGTGATCATGAGTTTAACTCGGTCCCTTGCATAGATGTGATTTTAGCAGCTGCTTCCTCTTTCAATTTGGAGAACAGACCAGCAGAAACCAATTATACCCTTGGGCACCCAAAAGTCCAATTGCCCTGGTCAGCTTCAACTGGTCTTATGGGCCCACTTAAAGGATCCCGAGAACCAAAATAAAACTTGTTGGGCATAAAATAATCTTACCAGTGATTTTCGATAAAAAAAAAAAAAAAAAATTGGAGGCCGATCATTATTTATGAACTTAGATTTAAGTCATACTAAAAAAAATTTATTTGTGAATAAGACACTTGTAACAAAAAAATAAAAAAGGATATCACGCGTTTTGAATACATTTTGAAACTGTCAGTCTTATCTAAACGCTTGTAACTTTTGCGACTTTCCATCTTCGTCACAAACAGATTCAAAACCGATTTTTGAAACATAATCAAAACAAATTTAAATGTATATTCGGTACTATTTTTACAATAGCATGTATTTATACGAAACAGTACCATTGGAAACAGTACCGGTACTGTTTTTATCGATACTGTTTTTATCGATACTGTTTTCATACTGCCATAAAAAAATATCAATCGATACATAACACAAACCAACCATTAATGGTGTTGTTTGCATACTAGACACATTCGGTACTGTTTTCTGCAAGAGCATGCATCTTATACAAAACAGTACCGCACGTATGCGGTACTTTCGGGCATGTGGTACTGTCAGCTATATATTGGATATGTGACTTTTTTTTTGTGTTTCATGGTAATGTTTGCATACTAGACACATTCAGTACTGTTTTTACAAGAGCAAACATTTTATACAAAACAGTACGGCACGCATGTGGTACTCTCAGGCATGTGGTACTATCAGCCATATATTGGATATGTGACTTCTTTTTGTGTTTCATGGTGCTATTTGCATACTAGACACATTCGGTACTGTTTTTACAAAATCATGCATCTTATACAAAACAGTACTGCATGCATGTAGTATTCTCATCCATGTGGTACTGTCAGCCATATATTGGATATGTAACTTTTTTTTTTTTGTGTTTCATGGTATTGTTTGTATACTAAACACATTCGGTACTATTTTTACAAGAGCATGCATCTTATACAAAACAGTATCGCATGCATGTAGTACTGTCGGCCATGTGGTACTGTTAGCTATATATTAGATATGTGACTTTTTTTATGTTTTATGGTACTGTTTGCATACTAGACACATTCGGTACTATTTTTACAAGAACATACATCTTATACAAAACAGTACCGCATGTATGTGGTACTCTCGATCATGTGGTACTGTCAGCCATACGTTAGATATGTGACTTATTTTTGTGTTTCATGGTGCTGTTTGCATACTAGACACATTCGATACTATTTTTGCAAGAGTATGCATCTTATACAAAACAGTACCGCATGCATGTGGTACTTTCATCCACGTGGTACTGTGTTTATATGAACATGTATTTTATTCGGTATTGTTTTTATAAGATCATACATTTATTCGAAACAGTATCAGTACATAGATTTGTATATATTCTTTCTTCGACCGACATTAATATCAATCGGTACTCGTTTAAATTAATGATATACCATATTTTAACGCGATTTATAAGGGAAGAAAATAAAAATGAAAGAAACGTGATTTTCAGTTAGCGAGATTTCCGGCAACTCTCGTCTAACTTAATTATAGAAATAAAGAGTATTCTTGGTATATTAGAAATTATATTTAAAATAAACTCGTGGGACCCACTCAAAAGTGTGACCTATTCACAAAACTTTCTACATTAATGTGACTTAAAAGTAATAGTTTTTTTTTTTTTTTTTTTTGTGACTAATAGCCTTAACAAATTACAAAGTATGATTTAAACACAATTTTTCAAAAAAAAAATACCACCCGAACTAAAAATAGAAGTTAGAATTATGGGACATTTGATAGGTATTTATCCACTATATTTGAGTACATTAGAGGAATAAGATCGAAAGTATGGAACACTTTGAATTGCGTATTCTGAGGACGCGAATTAAAACACATATATTTAACCACAATTATACACATATAACCCATTCTTTATCAGTGCTAACCACGTTATATCAACATTAGAATATTAAAGAAGAGTAAAAATAATATAATAAAAATAAAATCTTAATGTCGGCTAGCCGGTGATGCTCGACGAGAAAAATAACAAGACCCAACCCGTTTTGTATTTTTTAAAATATATTAATATAATTGCGACATATAGCCACCACTCTTTAGAGAGTGTTTGGAGTTATAAAAAATAAGATAAATTGAGATAAAACATAATTTTTAGTTAATTTTAACATTTGATATTTTCTTTCCAAATGCATTTTTTGAAAAAGAATTGTATTGCTCCAAAACTATTACCACGGATTCAAAAAATCAATACTCAATGTTCTACTTTGAAGATGCACAGCGCCAAAATCGTGAGAACGGTTTTTTGAATCCGTTCTCACAGATTCAAAAAAATTAGTATAAAATAGTAACAATGATACTCGTTTGAAATCTTTCGATTCGAATAATATGATTGAAAAAAATTTATGCACTCGGTTAATCTCCCTTTAAATTTTTTATTTTTTTTTTTTGGCAAAATATTGAAAATTTTTTAAATTAGTAAAGGTGAGAATAAGTACATATGTAATAGAGAATTTAAGTTATTTATAAAGATTGTTGGAGATTTATTTTGTTTTATTTAGTTTATTAGAATACCAAACGAAACCTGAGGCCTCAAAATAATAGGCCTTATTTGAAAGTCAAATTTTTAATAATTTGAATAATTTGTTTTGACAAAAGTTGGTAAATGAATTTTTTTGTGTGTTTAATGAAATAAATATAAATTTTTAACAACTTTTAGGTGTTTGATGAAAGAAATAAAATTTTTTAGTAACTTTTAAATGTTTAGTAAAAATTTTGGTAACTTTTGAATTGGGTTAAAATAAAATAATCATTATACTCTTCATTAACTTAGTAAAAGTTGATATTTTAGTAGGCTACTAACTGAGTAAAATTGATAACTTTTGGTATTTTATCAAACATTTAAAATACCAAAAATTAACCTTAAGAGTTAGTTCAACTGGTAAAATCTTGAGTTTACTATTCAATGATCACTAATTCAAATTTTCTTAGAATCATTGGAAGTTTTTTTGCTCCTTAAACGAAGCCATAATAAACCATACATATGATGCAATTAAATTTTATACAATGGTAACGTTTGGAGTGGTAAAAAAAAAAAGAAAGAAAAAAAAAAACAAATAAAAAGTGATTTTAGGATAACTTTTGATATTTGGTGTTTCTAACCTACACCATGTTTTTTAAAGTGAATAGTGCAACTGTTTGAACTTTTACAGTAAAAAGTTGGAAAAGGAAACCGTAGGAATAATTTTTTAGGTCCGTTCCCATTGATTTATGTTAGAATTTTTCTAAAAATTATTGAACTTTTTGACTTCTGCATGAGAAGTCAAAAAGTTAGAAAGAGAAATTATGGGAACGGTTTTTTCGGTTCGTTCTCACATATTTATGTCAGATTTGTTGAAAGTTGTTAAAAAGTTATTAGAGTATGTAAAAAAATTATTAGAGTTTATAAAAAAGTATTAGAATTTGTAAAAATTTATTAGGAGATATAAATATATATAAAAATTTATAGAGTTTCACAAAATACGAGATGATAAAAATGTGTTAAAGAATTTTAGAGATTTTCAGATATTTTTAGATATTTTTGGTAATTTTTAACAAATTAAATGGTACTAATTTTTTTATTAGTTTTTAGCAAACTAAAGGGTGCCAATATTATTACCAATATAAAAGGAAAATAAATAACCTAAATTATGAATCTTCTGGTTAACTAATCTAATACCGTGCCATACCTCTAGACATGCAACCACATTTGTAAAGAGAAGCATCAAATTACGAGTGTCCTCTGCAACAAATTGCTATCTTCTGAATCTGGGGGCAATTAAGGGTAATTTTGTCATTTGTGTCAATATGATGATATGAAAATAAATAAATAAGCAAAAATAAAATATTGAGGTGATATGTCCACACCGCAGGCTTTTTCACTTTGAATGACGAAAAAAAAGGAACCTGATGAATTATGGCCACAGGCCTCTTTTGGGCCGTTGAAATTTTTTAATCCAACGGTTTGGAATCGTGATCTCGCGCCGCTGCCCCACCCCTTTGATGAGCCGCACCGGGTCCAAAACTAGTACATAACCGGCTACAGAACTGCTCTCCTGTAGGTCTCTGAAATCCCACCTCGACTTCTCCGGCGAATCTGCTTCTCCGGCGTTTCCAGTCATTTTTTCTGGCGCCACGGTCGGCGAATCAAACTCAGGCGGTCTCCATCCATCGCCATTGAAGGTCTCTTCTTTTAGTTCCCCGTTCATGTGTCTTTACACATGCATATACATGGATACTGTAGTTTTTGAATGATTACTCCATTTCAATTCATGTATCTAGAGTTATTTCTGTGTAAAGATTTGTTTTTTTGGGTATGTATTAATTATTTTATTATTTTATTTTATTTTTTTTGGGACTGATGTGAAATCAGTAGAGTGAGCTGATCAGTTTTGGGACGTGATGATAGTAGTGGTGACATTGGTGTTGGGTGTCTTGTTGGGGGCTCTTGTTTTTATCCCGAGACAACTTAAGTCTGGTAATTTTCGTTCTTCTTTCTGTAATTGTGATCTTGTGAATCTGGGTATATGATGTTAAATATGAAAGTGAACTGCAAGATCTCTTTATCCGGTGTCTCACCTTGTGGAATTTTCTTTAGTGCAGATCATAACAAAAAAACTCAGTTAAATGCAAACGTCAAGGTACTACTACTTCTATGCAAAGCTCATTGACCCTGAAGTGTCTTAGTAAACTTTCTGGATTTGTATCCCGTTATATATTTACATCAATATAACTATGAGTTTGTGGGTGCTTGCTCGAGAAAAAGTGTTGTTGTATTCCCTAAAGAATATAAAAAAAAGAGGGCCATCAATCTTAGTTGCAATTGTAACATTTGACTGAGATTGAACTACTTTTGTGCAAATTTGATTGTTGGTTTATAAAGTTTTACTCCAGTGGAAGGTTGGAAAAGCAATGATGCATATATATTGGAGTAATTGTGGTTTGTAACTCATTTAATCGGCCTTTTATGGTGAAAGGTAGTGTCAATGTAACTCTGAAAAGCTGGGGTTGATTAATTTTGCTTAATACTAGGTTTGTACGGTAAAGATTCCCTCAGTCTTTCCCATTAACTAACAAAACATCCAAATCAATGCTAAATTGGGAGTTCTAAATCCACAAGTGACTACATACTACAAGCTTTGCCTTTGCCTATGGATTGTATGCTTTGAGAATGGGAATCTGCCTCAATGTCATAAAATCAATGTTTGAATCTGTTTTGAATCAGAGTAGGGTGTGCAAGTTCAATGATTATGACTGTTTCATTTCTGTTGTCCCCTACTTATGACTCTGAAGGATTACAATGTCAACCTTTGATGACTATATTGTACCAGTATGTCTTGCTCTTCATGCTCTGGCTTTTCAAGGTTACCGCGTAGAAAATGTTGATCAACGTGATGACTGGATTATTTTTGTTTGTTGTTTCCGGAAAATATTCTCATCTTGGATTTCACCATTGTGCTTCTCATGTGCTTTTTTTTTTTTTTTGCTCTTAGGCATCCAAAGTATACACCAAAGCTGAAGTATCATTGCATGACAGGCGGACAGATTGTTGGATCATCATAAAAGATAAGGTTTTATCGTAATTCATTGATTGACTGTCATATAAAAATTCACAGTAGTGATACTTATGTTTTAGACCAGTGTAATTATTTTTCTCACCTTTATTGTTTTCCTTCATTTGTATTTATGTCCATCTTCAAATCTAACCTTTAGGTGTACGATGTTACCTCATATGTGGAGGAACACCCCGGGGGTGATGCCATCCTAGCTCATGCTGGCGGTGATTCAACCGAAGGATTTTTTGGGTAAGCATCTGATTTTTGACCGGTGCCTTTTCACCTCTCATTTTTTGCAGCTTTACACAATGCTTCTATCCAAAAAGACATTTCTTTCTATTACCTCGTTGCAAGTGTTATAATTCCCAGTTATGCTTAAAAGATCATCTTGGTGCTTCTTCCATTCATTCTATTTCTAGCTCCTGTTGCCTTTACTTTCGTATTCATGTAATGCTTATATTGTATGTATATATATACATGTGCAGTCCCCAGCATGCTACCCGAGTCTTTGATATGATCGATGATTTTTACATTGGAGATTTGGAGAAGAAATAGTTTCTCCCATGGTCTGTATCTTGCCAATGGAATAGTTTTGTGAGAATCTTATTCTTATTGGCTTTTACTTGCTGTGTTTTGCCTTTTGACAGGCATTCTCAAATTCTTCACCTTTGTAAGAGTTTATGGGGATAATTTATCAGTGAGATTCAGCCCCGAAATTCAAATGTACTACTGTACTTTTTCACTTGGGATAAAATTATGTTGGGCCAGCTTTTTAGACAGTTATAATGTCTTTTTTTTTTTGACATGGGGAAATTGAATATCACTTGAAACTCTTTAAAGCTAATGCGAAGTTTATATACAAGTAAATATGTAGCAAACAAATGCTTTTTATCCAACTGTGGTGAAGCTCCGTTTGGAGTTATAAAAATTGATATAAAATGTGGACTGGGCTATTTTTTAGTGTTAGAAATGCAATTAAGAGATTTATTGAGATTTGTAGATATTATAAAGATTTATAGAGATATTTATTGAAGAAGCATAAAAAAGATGCCACGAAAAGATCCAATGGATCACGGGTATAACTCCAAGCGATCAGCGCAATTTAGAAAAGTAAAAAAACACAAGACGTTGTGCATTGACATTGCAGTCGCATATAACTTAGTGGTTAAGAGTCTCTATTGTCCGTTCATGACTCGAGTTCAAGTCTTCCCCCTCCTTCTTATTAAAAAAAAAAAAGACATTGCAGTCCTCTGAATCCCAATTTAATGTGTAATTCACATACTGAGAATCTCAATACGATCTAATTACCGGACTTCTCCCACTTGAATGGGTTTAGGTCTTTTGAATAATCAAATGCAGCCTCCGAACTCTAATTTAATGTGTGTGTGTGTATATATATACATACTGAGAATCTAAGGACAAGTATGCACAAGTAACTCCTGCCCCTATTGCTATGTAGGAATGCGTAACAAGGATTGACATCAAGGTTGATCTTTGTTTATCCGTTCCATATCCAAACACTGCCAAATTGCATCCTCAATGAAAACGAGCCCAACAATTCTCAGACAACTTGTCCGGGCTAACATGACTGTTGGTAAATGCAGACAATACAAATTGAATTTGGGTTTCCTGTCTTGAGCCTACCATACACTAATTCGATGTACAACGAAATGAAATTCTTATGTGACATTTAGTTTGTGATTCTTTTTTTTATTTTTTATTTTTATTTTCTATTTTTTATTTTATATTTTTATATTTTAAAATTTTCAAAATAAAGAAAACAAAAAATACATTTAATTTGACATTTTCTATTTTTTATATTTTGAATTTTTTTTTTTAATGTTTTGAGTTAAAAATGCTCAAAATAAATTAAATAACTTTTTGTTATTTTACATTTTGTGTATACTTATTTTTTATTTTCTAAAACAAATTTTAAAAACACTAGTGACTAAATACATTTTGAGATGTTTTTCTTATTTTAAAAAATTCAAAATAAAAAATAAACTCCAAATAAGTTTATCAAATGACACCTTAATGTTTCAAACTGCTTATAATTACTTGAAATAAAAAAAACACACGAGAGACGTTCAAGCAAATCTCGATGAATGAAAATAATTACACGACTTTGCTGTCATACACCAGGAACCTTTAAATGTATAATCACAGAACAAACTAATTACAAAAAATTACACCAATCAACCTAGAAGGAAGCACTGAAGCTCAAGAATCAATTGATTGAATGGGTATTGAAAAATGAAACAAATAATAGCACTTAAATCAATCAAGGATGGACTGGCCAAAACTATCCCACCAGATAATTCCTTTTTTTTTTTTTTCAAGAGAACTATTGCTCCCAAAGACCTTGCTAGCTAGCCATCAGACCTCTGAAGAGCACAACAATCATAAATATTTGTTCATCAAAACTCTATTCCTAGACGTCAAATTTCTTAGGCTGGCACCAATGGGCCAAACTTCTTGATAAGGCACCAAGAATAGAGGTTCTGTGTGGAGCTCCCCTCCTCCCGTATAAGTGCTTTCCTCCAAGATCTGTAAATTTTGGACCTTTCCCCTTGCTTCTGTCAATCTGTAGTAAAATATCAAACTCTGCCATTTAGAGATATGTAATAGAGAATGAAGAGACCTATTTATTTCACTCATATAACTAAGGATATATCTATCGAAATACTTTCATTCTTTTGCATGGTATAGTCATTTATAGCTTTTTTTTTGTTTGGGGGGGGGGGGGGTTGTCAAAGTATATAGTCTGCAAAATGGAAATAACCCTGAGTGAAAGCCAAGTTTTGAGGGATATTGAATACCTTGCTTATCTTTCCATCCTTCAAGTGGTATCGAATGCCAGACCAATTGATAGACTGAGAAAAATGTGAACGCATTGCGGAGATTGGATATAAAAAATTGTCCACCAGAAGTGCAATAAATACCTGCTCAATTGCACAGCGGTAAAAAATCAAATTGATAACAGTTCATGTTCATCATCCCAAAAACAAACTGGATGACATAACTAGGACTTTTCCTTTTAACTAACACCTTGCTTTTTGGGTTTAGACTTTTACCATAACCTTATAAACAGAGTAGAAAATAACAAGGGGCAACTGGGCTAGTTAGAAATATTAGGAAAGTTTTACTCAAATGTATGATAGAAATGAGGAATTGGCAGTCCCTAGGATGTAAAAAAATTTTGCATCGACTATTTTTGCTTTTGTGAGAAAAGAAAAGAAAACTTACAAGGAACCAATTATAAGTAGCAAGCGACAGTGGCGGTGCCTCTGGAGATAACAAGTTGCATAATTCAACTTCTATTCTTGTCAAATTCCACATAGAGAAAAGTTCTATAAAAGTGCATATCGCTAGCCAGCCAGCTAGATACAACCCTGAAGAAAATAGGTGGTAAAAGTGAGAATAAGAAGTGCTGCAGAAGAAGAAAAACTCCCTCAACCACATTCTCTAGCTTGATCTTTTGATTCTTTTCATTCCAATTAATTAATTATTTTTATATGACAAACTGCACCTCAAATAAACAGATAAACCAACTAAAGCCTTTAAGGATGCATATGGATTGAGAATTTGGCAAGAGAAAAGAAACTGGAAATTGAAAGGAGAAAATGAAGGAAATTCTAAATGCATGTTCTTAAGTGGATTAGAAAATATAAGACATTCATCAATAAATTAGTTTTCTAATTTAATTATTTTTTAATTTCTCAAATCCCATACTTTTTCTCTTTTACTTTCCACCACAAACCAAACAAGAGATGTGATACCATACCTTAATGAAAATGTCATGACACCACAAACACAAGAATGCTAGAAACAATCTATTTCAATAATGCTAAATCATGGCCTAAATTTATGCTAATCAAAAAATTTTGAGCTAAATTTATATTCCTAAATCAGCAGGACACGTAATTCCCCATCAGCATTCTGATCAATTTCTGAGACTTAAAACGTACTTGGTGAAATTAGTGTTCTTACCACTTGAAGTGAAGGTTGTATCACCAAGTGAATACCCTTTAGAATGAATAATCAGTGCTGCTGCAATATGAACCACAGCCATAAAATATGGTGCTACAAATCCCCATGATAGGTAGCAGTGGGAAGAAAATAATGCACGGTTCATTATCCAGTTAACCTTCGTTGTGTAGGATTCTAGAACAAAAGTTTGCTTCCTTAAGTAATTCCAGTACCTGCACAAGTAAAAGAGTCGAGATGAAACTAAGTACTTTAAATAAGATGCCTGACTTGTACTAATAACATTCTTATGCTATTGCAGACCTTGAGAAACTAAGATCACTTGCAAGGGGGTGGGGAAATACAGCAACTGGAGGTGATGTAATGAGTCTCTTATGAGCCCCTGGAAAAATGCAAGAATATCAGCTGTTAAAAAAAATCTTATCTTAATATCGAAAATGCCAAATTCTGAATACATTAAAAAAAAATGTAACAGCTCACTACATTATTGAACGAATAGAAGAACTATGGGTTTAGGATTCTGCCATTAATACACAGGATATGATCATTTCAACCACATCCAAAAAGGAGCAATAATTCCCACATAATTGAAGGAATAGAAGAGCTGTGGGTTTAGGGTTCTGCATTGATACCCATGATATGATCATTTCAACCACATCCAAAAAGGGCAATAATTCCCACCAATCATCTGCCCTCGAAAAATCATGTATAAGAGATATTAACAAAGCAGCCAACTATTAGAGTTCATCAAAAGTTCCAACTTCCCAAACAATAAAATATCACATAAATGAGTGATAATCAATCACATTACTCAAAAGTTATGTGAAGCTTGTTTTATGGGCCACACCACTGAAAATTTTCCCTTAAGAATCCTTTTGATTTAGACAAAAAGATGAATAAGGAGAAGACCAACACCTACTAATAGTCCTCCCTGTGTAGCAAGCAATTGCTGGGTGCAATGCCAAAAAAAGCCTGTCAAGCTTTTGAGAACAACTTTGCACAAATAATTTTAATTAAGGAAAATATTGAAATGACTCCCAGTGGCTAAAAAAATAAACATAACATTGTAAGAAATTGAATTCAATCCACTTTGGCAATTCAGCAGATTAATCAAGTGTTTGGCCAGAAAAATAGAAGGAAGAGATACTACAAAGTGGAAAATTATCGATCAAAATGAGACAAGGCCTTGAAGTCTCATTGCATGAGGCTACATAGATGACTGAAAGACAATACCAGCTATAGCTGCAAGAGTCATGTCATCAGAATATCCCCCATCTCGAAGTTCTGAAACCACCCCATGATGATCAGTCCTAAAATCATTGGCGTGCATCTGGATAACAAAAGAAAAGAATACATGACTAAGAAGAGAAATCTGGAACAACTGTATTTCTATAATAAGCGTGCAGCAGTTAAAAGGAGGTAGATACTTGCCATCATGCACCCTCCCCACAAAAAGAATGTTTTCCCACCAGTTGCAAACCCCATTGAACAAGGCTGTCAAAAAACAGTAATCAGTTAAGTCATCAACTTACAAATGAGTGAAACTGTACAAAGCATAAAGAGACCACTTGGGCAAGCCAACTTAAGATGCCAAACAATGCCCACAAATAGAGTCTTAGATTTACCAACTATTAGATGCCAAACAATGTCCTCCATAAATATAGTCTTAGATTTACTCCAGGACCCTTGACAAACAACTTAGAATATTCTAATATCCAACAGCTTCAGATCTCTTGGTAGACAAAAGCAATGACAAAGTGGTGGTCCAAGATTATATAAGAACTGGTCATATATAAACTTCACCATTCCAATTCAAATCTGAAGGATTTGAGGTTCTGTAATTTGAAATCTTGGACATCTTAAACATCATTATTACTTTTGTAATCAGAAATGTGATTCATTTCTATTTATGTAAAATTCACGGGACACTTGGCTTGTCTTGGAGATTGCTTTATGGATATCACATCATGCTGAGACAGTAGGCAGTAATCACATTCATTTTTCTTCACTTGATAAATACATGCATCGGACAGATAAAGCAATACACCAGCAGGTTGGAAACAAACAGAATGCAGTATGCATGGTTCAACAATGAAACAAAGGAGAAAATGAAATGCTGTGACGCATACCATATGATATTCATAAATGCAGTAACTTCCTAAACTTCCAGAAGGCAAATCAAGAGGGTATCCAGTTTGAATAAAAATCTGCATATTGTTAGCACAAGTTTAATAAAACATGAAGAGAGCAGAGAAAAATATGAACCAAAGCTACAAACTAAATATATAGACAAATCAAAGGATGTGCATTTATATAACCATACCTCGGGGTTTTTTTCCATCTCAGCAGTGAGGGCTCCAATTGACCCAGGATGCAGCCTAACATCATCATCAAGAAACAACACATACTTACTGTCTTTATGCATTCTCTCAACCCCAACCTACAGAGATGGACCAGAATACAGTTGGTGAGAAAAAAAAGATATGCATGCTTATAATATAATGACGAGGCGGATGATACAGGTAAAAGGTAGATACAATAAAAACAGGCCACAGTCATTCTTTGAGAAGAGTACAAAGTTATGAACTTGTCACTTACCAACTGATTGTGAATTTTTTGACTACAGGTTGTCGACAAACCAGCAACTATAATCTTCGCATCAACATCATCCTGGCTCAGGAGAGGAAATAGGTTAAAAAAGATAATAAATCCATCCTGGAAAAAAAATGAGCATATGGAAAACTGTAACTACTCTAGTATTGACACGGTTACAGACACATGTTGCAATGATTTTAGAGAAATGAGGATATAGACATGGCGGTGATACAACAAAATATATATTTTTACTAGATATATACATGAATACAATACACGAAAACTAGCAATATATTGGGAAAAAAAAAACGAAAAAACAAAACCTCAATATTTCAATTCAAAACTCAAATATCTTCCAACATAAAAAAAATAAACAAAAAATGAGAATATTTTACGAATTTTGGCTATCCTTTCACAAATGTGTGTCATACATACATATATATATATATATATATATAACTGGACACACCACATGATAGTTTGACACATATTTCAGCATTCCCCAAAATTGTATTCAATATGGATCAGACACGGATGCAACATCTAATTTGGAGTGTCCATCCATAATCCTGGAATTTTACAAAAAGCAAGCTATACACCAAAAATTACTTCTTTCAATAGTTCACACAACTGGTGGAAAAAAAAAAGGCATCAAGAACAGATATAGAAAAGACAAGCACTAAATATTAAGTTGTAGATATTAGACAACACCTCCTTGGCAAAAGTTCCCATCAAGCTTAAACATCAAAAAAATGATACAATATCCTTCGCAATATCTTGAAAAGGCCCCCACCAACCCCCCTTCCAAACCCCCCCCCCAAAAAAAAACCCCAAAAAAGGAAAAAAAAATAAAACATATGACATACACGCAATCAAAACATAACAAAAGGATTATCTCCACAACTGTGCCCGTCTGCCTCATACAATCAGAGGCATGAACTTCAATTGCAAAATTATCATAGTATTGATGATGCAATACACACCTTATAATCTGCTAGTAACCGATTCACAGCATGGTAAGCAGGGTCATCTGTATTTTCCACCACAAAAAGGAATTCCAAAGGACCACCATATAGAGATGTGATCTGCATATGAGTACTCACATATTAAAACTAAAATCAGGTGTAATAGGCCATGAGAATTAAAGAAAAAAATACAGAAGTTTCAAGTTTTGACTAATAGAACTTTTAAAATAACATCCACACTCCTAAAGAATCAGTATTTCAAAGAAAACAAAGCATATAACCTTGATACATCTGTTGCCAAGGTGCGTTTTACATAAATCTAACATTGGCAGTAACGCATGAATCAGAACTACAAAATAGTAATTAACACCCAGTCTTAAAAAATAAATGATAGTTTTAAGTGTCAACCCTTCTTCACTCTGTATTAGCATTAAGATTAAAAAAAAAATAGGAATAAATAAAATTTACCCCCATATGGTTTGATGGGGGGGGGGGGGACAAATAATCCCCCCTATGGTTAAAAAGTAAAAGCATAACCCCCTTAACATTTAGATTGAAGTGTCAAATGGACAGTTTCCATCAAAAATCACAAAAATATATTTAGGGTAAAACATTGACCCCTTATGGTTTCTTCTGAAAACATATAATCTCCTTGTAGTTCAAATCTCAATTCATAACCCCCTCTATGTTACAAGAGCATCACCAAATGGACAGAAAATGTATAAATTTACAAAAATATTTCCACAAGAGAGGTTAAAAGTATAGCCCACTCACAAATCTCATGCGCCATTAAACGTTTTCTTATTCATAAATAAAATAAACCCAAAAAAAATCTTAATAATAATAGATATCATTACAAAGTAAACCAAACCCAATTGATTAATAAAAAAAATCAAGAATAATATGTAAACTTACCCTGTAGCTTCGACAACCCCAAAATAGTGGGTTAAAAATGGAGAGTATTTTGGATATGTTGTGTTTTTTGGCAAGAAGTATTCTATCATTCAGTTGTCATCTCATTTGAAAACATTTTTGAGATTTTTAACATGGCAAATTTTTTTTCTGGAAGAATTTGACAATATTCCTATAATGTCGAAGGGGTTTATAAGACAAAATTGGAACCACAAGGGGTTATTTGCTTTTAGAAGCAACCACATGGTTAAGTGTTTATGGAAGAAACCACAAGGGGGTAAAATGTATTTATCCCAAATACCTTTGTGATTTTTTATGGACACCTTCCGTTTGTTAATTTTTGTCCAAATGCTGAGGGGGTTATGCATTCACTTTTTAACCACAGGGGATTACGTGTTTTTCTATTAAACCACAACTGGGTAAAATGCATTTACCCCCTCCCAAGTACACACACACACACACACTTGAAATGAGAGGAGGCACCCAAATGGCTCTTCAGTAAGAGTGTCTGACTATATTTATTTGCTAAGATATGTACAGTTAATAAGAAAAAATCCAACATAAAACAAATATCAGAGAGTATGTAATCAATATCTTTACTATTTTCTCTTTTGCAGCACTAATAAAGAGCAGGGAATAATTACCAAAAAAAAAAAAAAAAAGAGGAGGGAAAAAATGAACTGGTAGGTGACGTGCTCCATGTAGTTTACCTGACTTCTCCAATTATGTAGATTGTGCTCTCCAAAACCTTTTAAAGGCATTACAACAGACACTCTTGGCAGGTTGATCTGATTGGAGTGCTCAAGGTCATTAATATCACGAGAAATAAATGCAAAGTTGTTACCACTTCTCATGCTATTTTTCATCAGTTTAATCTCCCTGCTCCTGTCGAAAGAAAGATATTGTTCAAATCTAAAATTTCACTTTGTAATTTTCTATCAAGATTATGGGCAGAAAACAGGCATGGACTTTAAGCCATATTGTCACTAAACTTCAAATTTTAATGCTTGTACCTGACATAAGCCGCAAAAGCCCACCCAACAGCAAGAGTTAAGCAAATAAAATATCCCTACAGCACAAACACAAGACTCACATTTAGATCAAACATTTGATCAATAACAATAGTTATCTCCGAAAAAAAGTAAACCATACATATATAATACAAAATAAGGCCAATACCTGACATAACATACAAAAATAAGAAAAAATCACAACATGCCCATATAACGTAAACCAATGCTTCTACTATTCTTCTAAACTGGAATCTAACTACTTAAATATAGAATATGTTATCCATGCAACAAACAAGACTACTCCTGAAATAGTAATATTATGTTTAGGTCTTTTCAAATGCCCAACACATGATGACCAGGGCATCTTTATAGGCAGCAGCTCGTGTCACAAATCGACAATCATTTATCATTAAAGGTCTCCTTGTCAGCTAGTTCATATTCATATCAGCCAACTCAACTCAACTAGGCCATACCTCCCAAACTAGTGGGGTCAACTACATAAATCATTTTCGTCCATTCATGTCAAGCACGGGACCTGTTTTACAGACCTTGATGTTCATTGATATGTACCAAAGTGTTTCAAAGAAACTCCTCCATCTTTAGTTCACTCAAATTTATTCATGGACCACTAAAACAGCCAACTATGCAATGCATAACAACACAATTGCTTCCATCTACTAAAGGACTACACAATAAGTGCAAATGTTTTACCCATACCAAATCCCTAGAAGACAAGAAACTCTCGCAGAATATGACAAGGACAGAACTAATAGATTCATTCAGTATCAAAGAGAACACATTTTTGAGAATTTGCTAATGAAATGCATGCAGATGAAGAGATTCAGCTTTAATTAAAAGAAGAAAGGTGTATCCATCAATCATACTTTATTGCAATTTCTTGATTCACCCACCAAGGAGCACAATCAAACTTCTCCTTTCTATCATATCTTGTCTATCACAGGGATAGTCTTTGATACTTAAAAATGATCAGGGAAAAAATAATAATTAAGGAAGCAGCAGAGAACTGCAATTTCAACTATAAATAGTCCAGTTTACATTGAACACAAGGAACAATAATGCTAGAACATTGACTGCCTTCTTTACAGCTCGGGTGATTTTATTAGCAGCAAAAGAAAATATAATAATAATAAACAAACAGTTGTTTTTCTTAGATAATTCAAGGTTCAATATAAGTACAGTAAACTTTATTGAGAGTAAGCAAAACACCGTCATTTCATTGTTGTCCCAAAATTAGCTATAGTGCAAACACCCTATAATTGTGGTTGACATTCAGATAGCTACTGCATTTGTGGCCACAAAGTCCTAATAAGAGAGCCTTGTTCTTGCTTTTCATTTATTTATTTTTTTTTTCAGAGGCAAGACCTTGTCACGTTGGGTTTTTCCGAGGGAGGCCAAGCGAGCTATATTTTGGGACTTGATCTTATCTTGGGGATGCATTGGATGTTTGTGAGGAGGCCAAGCAAACTTTTGAGGCGTGGTGGGGTGATAAAGTTAAAAAGAGTAAAAAAAAAAGAAAGCATGGTGTCATGTTCCTATTTTGTCTAGCATGGTTAATTTAGGGGGAGAAAAAGAGGGTGATACCACTGAGGCTTCTATGACTAGGTTGAAATGCTTTTTGTTGGGAGTTTTATACAGTTGGTTGTCCGGCGCATTAGCCAGACTAGATTTTTTTTTTTTTTTTTTTTTTGTTGGGTACTTCATTGAGCACATGGAGAGTACTTGACGCATATAGGTGGCATCCCTTTATGCTTTTTAATACAATTTTTTTACCTATCAGGGGAAAAAAAATCCGTGGAATAAAAAGCTTCATCGTCCACGGTAACAAATTCTAAACGAACAAAAAAAATTAAGAAAACAAAAATCGAACATTTTCTTCAGAAAATCACAGCCTCAAACATCATAGAATTTTACAATCCGTTGGGTTGCAAAGAAATGCACGAAAAAAATATATATATACGAACAGTTTGCATCGTAACAATTTGGCCGCCAGAAAGCAAAAACTTAATTTGGATTAGTAAACTCCGCATAAAAGGACAAAAAAAAATTTCAAAATTCCAAAAATTCCTACTTTTTTCCATTCCCCCATTATTTACTCGGAAGCCAAACGGAGGCCTAATCCACAGATCCAAACCGCACAACAATGAGAAATCAAGCAAAAAATCACTCAGCTTTCTTTCTTATCCGAGAAACAAGCAAGAAACCAAAAAAACCAACCTGGATCTGAATAAAAACGGCGAAAGGACTACAGAAAGCTCGGCTAGCAGAGACGACAAACGCGTCGAGAGAGCCGAAGGTCGACATTGTCTCTCTGTCGCCTCCCACACTCTGTCCTTCTCTATCTCTCAATCCCTATACCTCTTCGTCGGGGCAAAATCGAGAGACCAAAAGAAATGTCGAAGATTTCAGATCAGAACCACAGTTTTTCTCTCTCTGTATCTCTCAGATCGTCATCGACGGCGGGAGAGAAAGCACAGAGAGAGAGAGAAGGGGGAGGAAACTCAGAGGAGAGAGGAGGGGGGAAAGAGAGAGAGACGGCCAAATGAGAGAGAGCGCGTAATTTTATATTTTCGAAGGACAGGCTAGCGCGTTGCGGTCCTAGCAGTGCCCATATACCCGCACGCATGTATGGATTGATGATGTCTATGGAGTGTTTAGTTTGCTGAATTTCTCTAAAAAATTTTATAAATTTCTGTTAATTTTATATCACATTAATTTTTTCTCTCACTGCACGTATTACGAACTCTCCCTAAATTATAATTTATCTCAATTTATCTCATTTTTTTACTCCAAACAACCCCTATCTATGATATATATGGGCTCCGTTTGAACCTCTTTAAAATAAAATAAAATTTTATAAATTTTTACAAATATGAATTACGAGATAATAAAATTTAGTTTTGTTTAAAGTTAAACAAAATAAAATAAAATCTTATAAATCTCTACAAATATGAATTACGAGATAATAAAATTTAAAATTTTCACTCACTGTACGAATCACGAGACATTTACTTTTACAATTTTATTTTATTTTATATATTTTTATACAACTCCAAACACATCTTTTAAAACTCTTCACTTACTGCACGAATTACGAAAAATTTACTTTTATAATTTTATTTTATTTTATATATTTTTATACAACTCTAAACACACCAATGGATCCTAATATATATATATATATATGTATATATATATTTTGGCACGCATGTATTGATGCGGCGCATATACGGTATATGAATCTGTATCTATACATTTCGAAGGAGGGGAGAGGGAATGACCGTTGGATGTGTTTTTTTTTTGGGTTTATACATATAGCCAATTGAAATGTGCGCGGAGAGCCTGTGAAGATATTTTTATTTTTGGTAAGTAGGTGAGAAAATATTACAACAATACTTGCCCAAAAAAAAATTAAAAAAATATTACAGCAGATCAGCTAAAGATCGGACATATTGGAATTTCTTTTTTGAGGTTTGAGAATTTTTTTAAAATAGTTTTTCTATTTTTAAAAGATATTTTTGGTGTATTTTTACATATTTTAAGGATTTTTTTTAGTCTTTTTTCATTTACAAAACTAATTAAATGTAAAATGTATTTTTTCCATAATTGTAAAAATCATTTTTATTTTTTCAAAAAAAATTTATATATAAGAGATCCAATAATAATAATAAATTTTAACTGGAAAAAACTAAGAAAGACGAAAAAAAAAATTATTTGAAAAATCAGTTGTCCAAATATTGCTGCGGCCAAACTACATATTATGAGTTTGTTTGGAGTAAGAAAAAGTGAGATAAATTGAGAGTTCGTAATTCGTGCAGTGAAAGAAAAAAGTTGATGTGATATAAAATTAACAGAGATTTATAGAGATTTTCAATGTTTTTTTATGCCAAACGCAGCCTACCTCTAATATTATTTGTTTTTTCAAAGCACTATTTCCATATATTACATTTTTTATTTTGTTAAATTTGATGATTTTTTTATTATAGAGATTTAATTAAAATTATAATAATAAATTGATAGATGTTAATTATTATAACTAAAATAATGTATAATCACTAGTGCACATTACAATAATTATTTTAATAATACATCAATATTTTTATAATAATGAATATTGATGGCATGAGCTGTAAATGTAAAATAAAAGTAAGTGGGTATACTCTCCACGCTATTATCGAGATTTCAAGTCTCGCAGCTCAACTAAGAGATAAGATCGAGAGAACCAGTCATGTATTACTCATCAGCTTGATGAAGTTTCAAGTCACCAAAAAAAAATGTAATTGTTACAAACTTAATTTGAATAGACATAATTTACGATAAGATATAATTTATTTGAGAGTTGGTAAATTACAGAAGTCATTTAGTTTTTCAATAAAATTTATAATAATATATAATACATTTTTTAAGATATACAAACTCTGTTTGCAACATCAAATTTAACAAAAAAAAAATTTAATTTTTAAAATTTTTAATTTGGGTGATGGTACAAATTATGATACTATAAATTTTATTTATTTTTTATCATTTTAAATGCATTCATAAACTTAATAATAATAATAATAATAATAATAATTTAAAGGGTCACATGCATGGTGAGTCGTGGGATGTTTGTAAAGGAAGATGCGACGGTTAGATCCGAATCTTCACTTTTGTACAGCCTTCTTATGCGTTACACAATCAAACACTGACTAGACAACACATCAATTTGTTTATTATACTCAAACAGGTGGTGTTCGAATGCTAAATAAGTATAACAAAGAAATAAGAATAGTGTTTGAATGGCAAACAAATATAATAAAATTATAAATATTTGATATGAAAATGATATGTAGTGAAATTTGATTGTAAAATAAAAAAATTAATAAATTTTGATTGATTTTAATCTACCAAACATCTCATAATGTATTGCAATAATATATTTGTCGCACCATGTGGCAAATTAATAGCATTTGCAATTTGGTGTATATATACATACATACATATATATATTAACATATTAGAATAACATTAATAAAACATTGGTATCAAGAACATTAATACATACACATACACAGGCATGTAGGATCGTGTCTAGAAGTTTGGAGACCTTAGCTGAAATTTTTAGGGGCTTAGTTATGTAATTCTTTATCTCATTTTTTAACTTTTTAAGTTGTATTTTATATTTAATTTTTAAATGAAAAATGAAATATTAAAATTAAATAACCAACACAAATAAAAAAATTATAAATAAACTTAAAATAAAAAAAATTTATGCGATAATGGGACCCTGATATATAAGAATTTCACAAGCATTATCTTTATTTTTTTCTTTTGTCTTTTATTTTAAATAATTCTATCTAATGTCATTTTTCATGTTACGAATAGAAATAAAATTAACAAGATGATGATGATGATAATAATAATAATTAATATAGAATAATAAGAAGTTTAAAAGATGTGTATATCACATTTAATAAGATAATTATTAATTTATAGATAGAGCCGTAGGAACTCGAAGAGGCTTATTTGGTATAGATCACGTTTAATAAAATAATTATTAATTTATAAACAGAGATATAAAAAGTTGAAAAGTCAACATAAAATTTGTAATAAATAGTGCATTTAGGTTGTGTTTAGGAAAGAAAATAGTTAGCTTATTTTTAACCAGTTACTGTATCAGTTAAAAATAAGTCGACTATTTTTGTGTTTGGAAAAGAAAAATGTGACTTTTTTTTAGGTAAATTTTTAGTTTTGACTAATTTAACATTTTTATCCTTGAAAGTTTAAAAGAAAATTAAAATGTAAAAAAATAAATTGGGTCAACTACTGTAACAACTAACTACTATAACAGCTATTAACGCGCCTTCTCAAACGAAATCTTAATACTTTTATTATTAATATTTAAAAAATTAAAGTCTTCTTTTTAGATGAAGCCCTGAGCGACCGCCTCATTAATCTTTGGGTTGCCACGACCTTGCATGCATGGGACTTGAGATGATCCAAAATATGGGAAACTTAGTAGGAAATTTCCTATTTGATTTGCATGTGCCTCTTACCATTTTCTCTCTCCCATTTTTGTTCTGCGTACAGCCATCATTGCTATGTTGAGAGACGAAATATTAGTTTCATCTTTGTGAAAACTTCAAAATTCGAAATTTAAATATATACATATACATATATATATATATATATAACTTTATTTTTTTTAGTTGATTAATTCAAAATTCAAATATAGATGAATATTCCTCGATCCCCTGCAAGCGGGCCAAGCGATCAATTAAATATTTGGTTAAAATTGGTAGCGTATGAGTGCAACGCACTAATGCTTCACGCAACTAAATTCCAGTTAAGGCTAATGCACTTTAATTCATTTACAGATAAGGTGTCCCATGTCGCAAAAACTAATTAGAATCCCAAGAAAGGGACCTACATACTTCAAGTAATAATAAAAAAAACCTTACTTACGAATTCAAACGAGGAACATGAAGGGCATCCACTATCGAGAGAATTCAAGCAATGTTGAGCGTTCATGATTGAAAGACGAACTTAAAAAAAATAATAATAAAAAAATAAATTACATTCGAGGAGCGTTTCGCAACGAAATTTTTAGCAAAAACAAGCTATTAATTTTTTATTTTTAAGTATTTGACAAATTACCAACTTCTATTACTTTTTTACTCTGTTGTAATAATTTCTTAATTCAAAAATTACTAAAAGTTGTTAAAATCTACCAAAAGTTATTATCAATTGTCAAAAGTTATTAAAAATTATCAAAAATTATTAAAAATTTTGTTAAACATCCAAAAGTTGCTAAAAGTGTATTGAAATTTATTAAAAATTGTTATTTGTTTCATCAAACACATCAAAAATTACAACAGTAATTTTTGGTTTAAAAAATAAAAAAAATTACTAAAAATTGTGCCCACCACCCCATAAACATAATTGGGAATGGTTATTTTCTCGTTGTCTAAAATATTGCGAAGTAAACATTAATACATACACCCATTACGTTTTTAAACTCTTATTAAGTACAGAGAAACTAATTTATAATGAACATCTAGTGATACGTTTTCACCATCGAGAGTGGGACAAGTGAAAGGATTCATCAACTCCGTTAAAACTCCGTTTGTCAGTGCCTCTAATTTTATCAAAATGTAATTTCACTCACCTTCAAGTGACTGGATATGATAATTTACTCTTGTATAGGGACACAAACCCACACATGGACTACACCCGAGTGATAGTAGTATGCTATGAGACCATTTGTAATAGCTCGTGCCGCTCCCAACTCAGTAAACGCAGGCGGTGCCATTAAGAGGTTGTGTTGGCTTGTACCTATTGCTATTAAATTAAATGTTTTTTAGTATTAATGTATATATATAATACCCTATTCCAAATGTCTATATTTAATATCAAGTAATAGTTCAATTTAATTAATATCTAACCCATGCTCCAAAGCTAGAAAATTTTCTAACCTAATTTAATAATTAGTTATGACTAAGTTTAAAATCTAATTCATATTTCAGGTCGAAAAAATTTCTAACTCCACCCTTGTCGCTGAATATTATTTGCTTTGGACCTAAGAAACCTCTTGAGAGAGAGAGAGAGAGAGAGAGAGAGAGTTCTCAACCTATATAGAAAAGAAGACTTGTCCATGCAAATGCTTGCTTCACAAGAACAGGATTTTACCCACACTTGAGCACACGGTCACCCGAGTGAGATTGAAATTACAGAAAAAGCAATAAAAAATAAGACAACTTTGTGATCTTGAAATTAACCAAACAATATATATCAACTACTGACCCAATTGCTTGACTTCAACATTAATTTCTTAATATTGAATTATCTTTGGATTGTTAGGTCTGCTATTGGCTCATCCTTGTCGCATGACCACATTTTCTTAGCAAATAAGAAAGTATTTGATAGAACCAGCTGTTTTCTTACCAAAGTCTTCAGAAAGAAAATTGGCTGTCAATGGGCTGGTTTGCACTCATAGACGAAGGGATGGACCATTCGTATTAGGTCCCGTTTGGCATTAAGATAAACTTCTAAAAAATTTCATAAATTTCCAACGACTCCTTTACATTTAATTTTCCCGTTATAACTAATTTCAAAAAATTCTAATATTTCGCTAAAAAAATAAAAAAACTAGAAATAGGTTAACTGAATGCGTAAATTTTTTATATATACAATCATATTCTTCGTGTTGAGAGCTTCCAAACGAGTACCATTGTAGTTATTTTTTGTTAATTTTTTTGAATCCGTAAGAACGAATTTAAAAAATCGCTTCCACGTTTTGTGACTTTTCAAAAAAAACGGCGCTAAAATTAATCTTAAACCACATTTTATTTCAATTTATCTTATTTTTTCTTACCCTAAATAAAAACTTAATATATAAAAAATTTATTTTATTTTTTCTTACTCCAAGCGGCTACTTTGTATACACTGAGGCAGCACGCATATGAATGGCGATGAGTTCACATGGTTTTGCCAGCTTTAGATACTTGACAACCATGTGGGTTGGCTTCTGTAGCTCACCTGGACCATTCCTTGGGAAAGGGTTTTGTGGGTGGACCCCACATAGATAGAGACCAGGGCAGGGTCCTAAACTACCATTCTCCTTTGACTTGGGTAACAAAAATTCTATGAAGAAAATATTCTTTGAATTAAAAAAAGTGGTTTTCATATTTATATTATGATTTGACTTCTCTTAACCTTTAAAAAAACAGGTTAACCTTTGTTAGAAAAACATCAACAGTGATACATATAAATTTATGGGTAAAAAAATTTTTGTCTACTTAAAATTTAATTATTTTTTTAATTGTTATACATAATTCAAAATTTGAAAATTCAACTAATTACACCATCTATTCAAATATATTATTTTAATTTTCTTCATTAAATTTATAATATTAATTATATTTTTTAGTCCCAAACTCAAAATTTTAATTTTATCCCTCACTCAGTATAAACATTTAATAGCAAATAAGCACCTCTATAATTATACTTAAGAGGAGCTGTTATATTCATCATCCCTATTTATCCTATAAAGATTTATAACATTCATAATTTAGTGGGACGTGCTTATCATTGTCAATCCAATTTATATTTGAGGTTTTTAGCATTCAAAAACTTTCAAACATTTTTTAAAAATCCTAAGTTGTTTTGACTTTTTTTTTTTTTTTTTGGTGGGGTTGAAATTTTGAGCTAAGATGGCTCTTAATTCCAAATTCAAAACTTGGAGCTCACCCCATAACGCGCTGGAAATGCTTATAGAATTATTGGGCTGTTTGGCCATCAATCAAATACCAAAATTTACCAAAAGTTATAAAAAATTTATACTTTTTTTCAATTAAATTTTGTCACATATCACCTTTACATCAAATCTTTATATTTTTTCTGTACTTTTTTATCAACTTTTTTTCAACCAAACACTCCTTATATTTACATTTGACGCACTATAATTCTTTAAAAAAAATTTAAAAATTTTTTAAAAGTTAACCATTTTCAAAAATTATTTTATTTAATCTTTTTTTTTTATCACTAAACTTGTAAATGGTTGAGTCCCCTACAGAAACAATTCAAATTTACGGACCTGACAAGTCAACTTTGAAAAATTGGGACTTGCCTAGCGAAAAAAAAAAAAAAAAAAAAATTTGGGACTTTCTGCAAAAAAGGGTCCACAGGAAGATTACTGCTGGTCTAACCGACAATCCTACTGTACATTTCAAATTCCTTATTCAGTTGATTTATTAGCAACCATTTCTTCCATGTTGCTGGTCTTTTTGTCACCTGCGGTAGCCGAACAAATTAGTGTCAATTTTTGGTAAAAAAGTAAAAAAAAAATAAAAAGTTGACAAAGTTTAGATTATTGAATATTTGATATATTTTTCAAAAATATAAAAAGTTAGAAAAATTTAAAAAAAATTGATAAAAATTGAAGAAAGTTGAGAAAGTATTTAATGAAAAAGTTGAAAAAAATTAGTAAAAATTGATATTTTTTTGATAAACTAAACAGTTGCTTGAAATTATAATTCACAAGCAAGCCATGAATGTAGTGGTTGGACAATATGTTTGCATATTAGATTTGCAAAGAGAAAATACATGGAAAAGAAAATGAATTATTATAAGCTGTCGTTTTTTTATTTATATTTATATTTTTTATTTTTTGCTATCTTTTTTATTTTTTGAAATGAAAACTAAAACTGCGTTTAGAATTATAATTATTAATTTTTTATTTTCATAAAATATTTAATTTTATTAGTTTTTTTAAGATTAATTAAATTTAATAGATATATTTTATATTAATTTAATTTAATTATATTATTTATTAAAAAGAATTGAATAAAACATAAATATTATATCATTTAATCTAGTAAATATAAAATATATTAATTATAATATAATTATATTATTTACTAAAAATAATTTAATAAAATATAATTCATATTAAATAAATTTAATAATTAATTTAATTTAATTATGATATTTATTAAAAATAATTTAATAAAATATATTTAATATTATTTAAATTAATTATTAAATTAAATTAAATATTTTAATAATAATATTTTCATTAAAAATAATTTAATAAAATATATTTATGTTAATTAAATTATTTATTAAATTAAATTAATATATTTTATTTTATTATTTACTAAAAATAATTTAATAATATATATTTATTATTAATTAAATTAAATAATTTAATTTAATTATTTATTAGAAATAAATTAATAATAGATATTACATATTAATTTAATTTAATTATAAATAATTTTAGTTTAATAAAATATTTGAATAAAATAATTTATTTTAATATGATATTTCAAAAATGGATAAAATATTAAAATTGACAAAATATTTACAACAAAAAAGAAAATAGAATAAAAATATTTTTTTTCTGTTTACGTTTTTCTGTTTAAATTTTTATTTTTTTAAAAATAAAAAAACGTAAATAGATTTAACAAACTTACTTCTATTATTAGTTTACAAAATTTTGAAATTATAAACAGAAAATAAAAATGTTACCAAACGGGATCTATGTGCGCCAGTGTGTGTATTTAATCAAGCATAAGACCAAACTTGGAAAAGTGCTTAACAATGGCTACTAGTTAAAGTGAAAATCTCAAATGGTTTGTACTAATCTCTGCCATTGGATCCTGCTTTCACCTAGATTTTTAGAGTTTAGAGATGGAAAGATTTCTTTTTGAGGTAGGAAAGCACCCCCCAAAAATAGAAAAGAAAAGGGTAAGATGAAATATGTGTTCTCATACCCATGATGGCTGTTGGACCAAAGAAGAAGGGAGAGAGAGAGAGGAAAAAAAAAACAGAATAATACATGCCTTCATATATTTATGTATGTTTACATACATTTGGATTTGTGTATCTGTTGAACTTCAACAAGGATGCCATGTGCAGCAACATGTGGGGAAGAGACGACAACTTGTTAACAAATCTTTCATTTTTCGGCCTCATTTGACATTCCTAACAAACTCCAAAACTCACTATAAATCTCTAACAACTATTATATCTCTAATTTTTCTGTTATTATCAATTTAAAAAAGTTTCAATATTTCGTTAAAAAAAATAAAAAATTTGAAAGTAGTCTAACTAAATGCGTAAATTTTTTTTACAATTATATTATTCGTATCAAAACTTTCAAATGAGTACCATTGTCGCTATTTTATGTGAATTTTTTTAAATCCGTGAGAACGGATTTGAAAAATCGTTCTCAATGTTTACTACTATTCAAAAAAAATGTGCCAAAATTAATCCCAAACCACATTTTATCTCAATTTATCTTATTTTTTCTTACTCCAAACGGGCATATGAAAATGCCAATAAATACAGTCAAGGCCAAATCTTGAAGTACAGGACATATTCACATTATAGGGTATGTTTGGAGTTGTATAAAATTGTAAAAATTAATGTCTTGTATTTTGTACAGTGAGTAGAGAATTTAAATTTTACTGTCTCGTAATTCGTATTTGCAGAAATTTATAAAATTTTGTATTATTTTGTAGGACTCCAAACAACCTCATAGGGTATGTTTGTTGTTGTATAATATTGTATCAAACTGTAAAAGTTAATATCTCGTATTTTGTGCAATGAGTAGAGAATTTAAATTTTACTGTCTCATAATTTGTATTTGTAGAGTTTTATCTTATTTTTTTAACTCCAAACATGGTCAAAGTGAGATAATTTATAGATTCATAATTTGTACCGTAAGATAAAAAGTGAATAAAATTTAGAGATTTTTAAAATTTTTCAATAATTTTTAACAAATCAAACAAACGCTATATATTCTATGAATTTTATCAATTAACGTGACATTTGATGGCTTTTCATGTTAAAGTATTTGTTAATAATTAAATTTATAGTGAATTTATCAGTGATTTCTATTCCATCTTATTCTGAATCATTATTTTAACAATACTCGTAGTTAAAAATTTACAGTTTGTAGTTATGTTAAGAATTAATATTTTTTTATTTCCTATAAATTAACCTTGCGCATTTCTATTTTTCTTCTCTGTTTTACTTTATTTTTTCAGTTTTTTAAATATTATTTAATGTTAAACTATTTATATTGATGGGTTTAAAATTTTTAAATATTTTAAATAAGCATTTTTTTTAATACTTCAACTTCTTGAGTCATTTAAATTTTAGATTTTTTTTTAAAGTTTTTTGTGTTATTAACAACAAAAGATGAATTGGGTTGTGTATAATGATAAAACGAGTTGTGTTTTCAAATTTTCAATTATTATATGAAATTAAAACAATTATTTAAATTTTATGAAGCAAGGTAGGCCGATAGCTTAATTTTTTTAACATAAAAATTTAAGTATTCTTTTGAACCGACTATAATATAAAAAATTTTAGACAAAATAATTACCTATACTAATGGTATTTTCTATGAAATAAGAGGTTTTGTTTGAAATTTGACAATTCTTTATAAAACTTTAAATTTTTACGCACTATACGAATTACAAAACTATCATACACGCGTCTTAATTTTTATTAATATTTTACACTCTAAACATAGATAAGGTCTACCACCCTTAAAATTTTAGAGGGGCGAACAATAAAAGGAAAAATTTTATCAAAAATTTATAAGTGGCAATGACAATTTCCCGTACTCAGCCCCGGCCGGGCTCCCTTCGTCCCTGCACACGATCGATCTCAAACAATTCTCATAACTTGTGGACAACCAGAGCAGGCCAATGCATTAGATACATCTGGTCACTCCAATTCACACCATAATAAGCAAATATGCAAGTCTCTGTAGTTTCAAGTTAAAATTCAACAAGCCAGCTGTGCCATTTCCAAGCAATTTTTATTTATATCCATTAATCGTTGGCAAAGACTATCTCTACACGTGTAACCAAACATAAGCACAATCCATATATGGGTGTATAGTAATATCTTTCATCAATATAAAAGCTACGGTATCTCAACTTATTTAGCAGAGATGACATGAGGTGGTTACAGCATGTGCTGCCAGTTAAGCATGCACCATCCCTGCCGAGAGGAAGACTTGACAGGTACCTAGTTTCCGGAGTACGCAACCAAAGTGAGGAGACGAGGACAAAGTCATTCGAATAATTCGGAGTCTTTTCCCTCTCTGCTAAACTAAATTAGCCACCAGTTAGAGCGTGGCTTATTATGAGTTATAGGAACACGTAAAAAGTTGGGATTACGAACAATCGTATTTTAAGTAAGTTGAACTGTCAGTTCAATAATCTTATTCCAAGCAAGTTTTTGATTCTTGCCCTGACTGAGATTGTTATTTCGATATATGTAGGACATGTTGTACATTAGACTAAAGTTTAAGTTAAGATTGAGATAAAAATTAAAAATAAGTGATACGATTATTTATGATTATTTAAAATTCTCTCATATCTTTCTTGTAATCCCTCACTCCATTGATAGGGTTTCTTATCATTGAAAACTAAATTTACTTTTTTCTTATATTCGTATGTAAGTTTATCATTATTCATTAGAGTATTGCTAAAAGGTGATTTAGGGTTCTCGCATTAATACTATCAAAGGGAGTTCAGTCGACCAGAAGGCTAAATATGTCCAACATTTTCCTGCCTTGCAAATGGATCTCTTGTTAACACGTGGAAAAAATCCCTTGTATACTGAGAATAACTTTGAATAGTAAAGCAGTAGTTAATGGAAGGCATTTTAGTTATTTCATTTTCTCAATTGATCAGTTGATGAAATGTACTTCATAAAAAATTCAATCATGTTTCTAACTACAAGTAAATACTTGTCAACTTGCTTGAAGTACAAATTCAGTTGGAAAGCGAAATAGTTGTACTCAGGCAATGGGAGTCAATCTAATATCACAAAGAGTAGGACCTGGTCAAGATTGCAACGTATCAACTTCCCAAGTTTTTCGAAGTTTTTCTCGGCAAAATCAAGGTTGCTTCCGAACTGTGCACATGCACATGATCGTTCGGACATCGGAGTCCGAATTGCAGTGAGATTTCAGTTTTCTAGTTTGATTTTGGTAATTTTTTTTATAACCCTAGGTCTTTGTTATATAAAGGGACATCCAAGAATTATTTTATGTAATTGGTTCTTCATTATTACTGAAGAGGAAAAATACTTTATCTTATAACCCTGATTCTATTCTAAAAGTTCTCGATAAAGAGAATATTTACAATATTTATAGACGTAAGCATACTATCAAACCACATTGAATATATATTCTTGTGAGTGCTGGATTTCTTTTCTTGCTCTACTTTACACATTCATCATAGTTGCATAGATTTGCATTCAGATTAACAAAAATAAGCATTCAGTGCATAGATTGGTGAACAAAAGTTGGGAAGCAACTATATAACACCAACTTTGGTACAATAGATCTAATATAAGTTAGAGAATTTTAATAACTAATGGGTGTTATTTCTGACCCCTCAACTATTGACCAAGATAACCTCGAAAGGCTGCTAAGAGTCCGGTAATTCCGAATGGACCATGTCACATAGCCATAAAGTATCTGGCGAGATTCTCATCTAAAATTTGTGAATCCCCACCAAGTGATTGGTAACGGTTTATCCCATAATAAAAGGTGAGAATCACTAAATTTTCCTAATCCTACGCCTAACCGGGAGCAATTATCACGGGATCCCCACATATCCCGCAAATAGGAAGATATGCATACTATCACTAACGCAATCTCCATTAATTGCTTTCCTATTTTCACTTTACTTAGAATTATAGAAAGGAGCTCCCACCAAAATCCAAAAAGGGCACCACATCGATGTTCATAGTGGACTAATTTCTTTTTTTTTTTTTTTTTCTCGCGAATCAAGTTCTCTAAGGCCTAGATTGAGGACCACAAAATTATAGTATCATCAGTTGGCGCAGTCTGTCGGAAACGAGATTCTCACTATTTTTCACAGTCCAAACTGAGTCCGGTGCAATCATTCATTCACAATTGACAATAATGGAGAACATAAAACAACGACAAGCAACGTTCGATTAGGCAACAATGTCATCCGATGATTAGACTAGGGAGTTTGCCCAAGCATGGCTTCATTAACCTTAGGCCATGTTTCAATTCTGAGAACAGTTTTATTCATATATTTAAAAATCTAAAAAAATAGAGATGACAAAGGAATAATCCGAGAGAGAGAGAGAGAGAGAGAGAGAGAGAGAGAGAGAGAGAGAGAGAGAGAGAGGGAGTTTACGATAGAGACATGTAATGATCAAAAGCAAATGCACCCATATTTTGAAGGCAGGCCAACCGTTGGATTCCTCTTATCTAGCATAGGAGACTAGGGGAATCAAGGGCATTTAATGAGTGTCATTTTGACCCCTGAACCATCAACCAAGATAATCCCAAACGGGCGCTGAGAACTTGGTGATCTTAAGCGGACCATGTCACATAGCCACAAAGTATCTGGTGAGATTCCTAGCTAAAATTTGGGAATCCCAACTAAGTGATTGGTAACAATATATCCCATCATAAAAGGTGAGGACAGATGCAATTCTAGTGAATATTTTCTTAATTCTATGCCTAATCAGGAGTAATCATCACAAGTTCCCCACATATCCCGCAAATGAGAAGATTTGCACAATATAACTAATGCAATCCCCATTAAATTGGTTTCTTATTTTCACGCCTTACTCAGAATTATATAAAAGAGTCCCACCAAATTTTGTCAAGGACACTACACCGGTGTTCATAATGGACTGATTTTTATTTTTTTTGTTAGATTAAATTCTCCGAAACCTGAATTGAGGACCACGAAATTATAGTATCATCAATAACTACATAAAGTAGATATTAGAAACAAATGAGTAAGTTCTAACGACTTTGCATTGGTCAGTAGCCTCTAGTAACCAATATTATGCACAGCGGCACGATTAATTACCATGAGTGGCAGCACAAAGACTGACACAGCAACACCTAGGCTTGCATGGTAGTCCTCGCTGATTCACACGGAATTTCATGAAGTTTTATGCTACTAAGAGTCCCAGCATAAGCTAGTGATGCCATCGGTGTAAAAGAAATTCAAAAGGCTCCTGTGTGTCCCCCCGACAAATTTAAGATTTGTCAAAAGAGACAATACAGTGCTGGTTTGGTAATGAATGTGATAAAAAATAAATGCATAAAAAGTGGAATAAACTAGAACAGATATTGATTGCAGAAAGCCTATATATATATATATATGTTGGGCATAATAATACTAAAGTTGCACTCTTGCCGAACAAGTTTAGTCTGGTGCCACGTGGCACAGTGCCGAGCATATTCACATAAGCCACGTAGTCACTTGCCGAGCACGTTCCGTCTGGACACATGGCGTCCCGCCGAACAACTGATTATTGGCACGATAGTTCCACGTGAGTGTTATACGTGAGTACACGATTTAGAGTTAGTGTTCCAAAGAGTACCTTGAACCTCGACATCAATAAACAATGTATTACCACGTGGCATAGCCGAGGATCTTGGAAGCTAGTTTGCTCGGCCTATCTGTTGACGGCCAGTAAATGTCGAACCTAGGACCCACAGCCTTTAAAGAAGGCTCGTGACCATAAATGCACCTTAGTTAGGATTGAACTAGGTACTTGTCTCTGGAGATATAACTAAATTGGTTTATCTCGTCACGATTTGGTGGCTGATGTGACAGGAAGACAGTTTGACTCTGAAATTCCGGTTGTAATGCCGTGTTAAACCGCCAGAAGCATTAAATGCAAGGCACGGTGTATTAATGAGGGGTCTGAGGCATTGAATGAAGGGGAAGGGCATTTAAAGCAAGAGTAGAAAAGAGGGACACGGCAGTGTGCGTAACGTCAAGTCATAGGTATGCTGTAATCATCACTCAGACCACTATATATGGGATATCCTACTGAACCACAGGGTAAGCTGACTATTGCCAACTTAAGCTTTGACTCCTTTATTTCCATAAAACTTCCTTTCTCGGGTGACTTGCTGACTTAATCATCGGAGGGTTTTCCGGCCTGAGACCTCCTCTCCGGCCGTCACCTTTCTTTCTGTCTTTGTTCGGCAGGTCGGCGATTGCATTTCCGGTTGGCGAGGTCAGCAGTTCCGGCGGTAATTTCTGCTGCCGAACAATATATATGTCATTCCTTATGTTTATGTCATTCCTTTTATCTGTACAACTCATGCACACACGTCCAAATATTGGACTCTGTACAAATTGGGAATAGAAGTGGGTTCAAATCCGTGAAAAATATCAACACACATCCACTGAAATGTTCCGTGATATCTTAATTAATACCTGATCCTTGCTAAGGCCATAACCCATCATCGGTCTTGTGCCAGAAATTAACATGATTTTCCTGGGTTATTTTTGACGCTTCCAAAATGTTGAAACATTAACATGAAAGGCTAATCAGAGAGTGCCTAGCAAGAATAAGAAGAACAAAGCACTTTGCTCCAATCAACCTAAGGTTGCCAGTCTCAAATGATGCATCTTTCTAGGAATTTCAGGCAAAAATTTACAGCTTAAAAGATGTTATAGAAAATAGATTGATGTGTGTAATAAGCTGCAGAAATCTAAACAAACAAAGAAAGAGATGAAAAACTTGTTAAAAGAAAGTGAGAAGCCGCACGGAATTCAATCCATTAAGAATGACCGGACAAGAATTTTATCCTAATTCGCCCAAACTCAAATCACTGATTTGCTTCTCCTCCTCTCTCGAGTTTGGAAGTGAAGTCGGGGTGCGAACGACGCGGTGCAAACTAGGCCACATTGGGTCTATTTCCTTGACCATTCCGTTCCTTGGACGAGTTGCATCTCAAACCCAACAAACCGACAATTTGTAGGACTAGAATTTTGAATTAATAAAATTAAAATAAAATTATATTAAAATTTAAGTTATTAAACTAATTGTATTTTTTATTAACTAAAATACCCCTTCTTTTCGGAAACCTCCCCAGCAAATATGTATGGCAATCACCAATTTCTCTGGGATGTTTTGGTAAATATAAATCATTGGCACAAACAATAAGACGCCGCCTTCGACCTTCCTTCGGCAAAACCCCCAGGCCCAAGGGGCCACCCACCTTAAACCCTTCTCTTTCTCCTGTCTCTACAATCGACTAATGGGAACGCCGGAGACATCTCGGGAGCCCTGCCCCGACCGCATCTTGGACGACGTCGGCGGGGCTTTTGGGATGGGGGCGGTTGGCGGCGCCGCCTTCCACTTCTTGAAGGGAGTCTACAACTCCCCCAAGGGGGAGCGGCTAATCGGCGGCTCGCAAGCTGTGAGGATGAACGCCCCGCGCGTCGGCGGCAGTTTCGCCGTGTGGGGTGGGCTGTTCTCGGCCTTCGACTGCACCATGGTCTACGCTCGCCAGAAGGAGGACCCCTGGAACTCAATTATCGCCGGCGCCGCCACGGGCGGCCTCCTTCAGATGCGCCACGGCCTCGGCGCCGCCTCCCGATCCGCCGTCTTTGGCGGCGTCCTCCTCGCCCTGATCGAAGGCGCTGGGATCATGCTCAACAAGGTGCTGAGCCCTCCGCAGAACATGCCCATCATGATCGAAGATCCCATGCCCAACATCGCCGGCGGCGCTCCGGCGTTTCAATTTCCGAACCAGTCCCCTCAGCCTGCTGGATCATCGTCGTCGTCTTCTTCCTCCTCCTGGTTAGGAGGGTGGTTCGGTGGCAAGAAGGAAGAATCGAAACAGGGTAGCGGAGTCAAGACGGAGGTCTTAGAGAGTTTTGATTCACCACCCATGCCCCCAACATTCGAGTTCAAGTGAGAATTTTGTTGGAAATTTGAGGGTTTTTTTTTTTTTTTTTTTTCATTTGTTTAAACTTTTATGGTTGATCCAAATTTTCCAATCTTAACGTTAAGAAAAATACTGAGTGCAATGCTTGTGTTGCTACTATTGTTCCTTTCTGAACGTCATTTGATACAGCCATATCGAATACTGTTGTAGAGTAATTCATTTGTAGAAGTTGGTATTGACAATAAGTGAATTCGATGAGGTTGAAAGGAACTTGCAATTTTATTATTCCAATTAAAGCTTCATGTTGTGATATCAGTACCTTGCGGGTAAGGAATTAGGAAGGGATGGTGGGGGGCCGTGGCCGCATGACTGGTAGAATTATAATAGATATTTTGTATTTTGTAATTAAAATTTTTAAGTATGGGTATTTAGTCTTTCTCTTTATCAGAATTTAGAGTAGCTATTTTGTGTGTGTGTGTGTGTTTTTTTTTTTTTTTGGTTGTTACCGTTAATTTTATAGACATTTTGGCCTCCCTCGTTCGACACTTCTATTTCCCTCCCTGGTTTTTTGGCTGATGTTACAAATTCTTTCTCTCAAATCGAATTATGACTGTACGCTTAATTCATACACAAGCATGTATTGGGTTGTATCAGTGACCTGTGATGATATTGATTTGAATGCTTTTCATTGTGTCTCTCATGATTTTGATGCATGGATTTAAAGATTGCATTTTTAGTGGGGTTAACTGTTTGGCTTATGTTTTTGCTTATCATTGAGCTACTTAACTGAAGATAGCAAAACCGATTTTAGTGTTAATTTGAAGTGCAGGGCAAAAATTATTAAGTGTGAAATGCACATATAATGTGGGAGTTACCCATTGACTTGGTTTATTCTGCATTGTGAATGATAGTTTGATGCGCAGGAGATTTGAAGTTAAATATTAGAGATAGAACAGATTTTTTTTTTTGATGCATCCATAGGCTTGTAGATAGGGGTGGAAACGAATGAGCTATTCGAGTTCAGCTCGAGATCTATTCATGACTAAAATAAGTTCGAATTAAACTTGATTTGCGGCTTGTTTAGTTTCAAGCTCAAGTCCAGAAAAATTCAATTCAAAAGCTCGCGAGCCAGCTCTCAATAAAATAATATATATATATTTAATAATTTTTAATATATATATATTTAATATTTTATTTATTATATTTTAAACTAAAACAAGGTCGTTTTGGTTTAATCAAATTATTTACGATCTAAACTTCAGCCTAAATTTTTCTATATTGAGCCGAGCTCGAGCTTGAGCTCGATATAAAAAGCTCGAATCGAGCTTGAAAAGTTAAAATTCGGTTCGATTCGACTCGACTTGTTTTCACCCTTACTTGTAGAATAATTGATGGTAGTGATAGGTACATCACCCTGAGTTGGTGCATCTATAGATTTTGTCTTGATAGGATTTGTTTCTTAAGGTAGCATTTAGTTTATTTTTTTATTTTTTGTTTTTATTTTTATTTTTTTAAGTTTTTAGCTCATTTTCTATTTTCGATTTGGCCCAATATTGATGAATTTTATGTTTTAAATGCTGGTCCTGTCCCCTTTTTTTTTGGTTTTCTGCAATTTTTGTGACCTGTGAATTCTGTTTTAGATGTTTAACTTTTCTTTTCGTTCATGGGTGGATGGATTATGGACATTGCCGTAGCTCGTCAGACTTGGTTTTTTTCCCCCTCTCTTTTTGAAAAATAGAAAGTGGATTCAATTGCTGGATAATAGTATGGAAGCTTGTCTATGAGGGTTATAAAAATCTCAAATGGAGCCTCGCAACGATACTCATCTCCGTTCTTGTTGAATTTTGATTCAATGATTCAAAAATGTTCATCATTTTAAAATTCAAAAATTATGAGTGTTTTTAGGTCGTTAAAATAAAATTTAGTAACTGAGATGTGTTGTTGCAAGGGTGATATTGCATCCAATGTTAATCCTCGCAAATCCTAAAATTTCTAACTGATTAGATTGTCATTGCAGCAAAATATGACATGTATGCAACGATATGACAAATTTAAAAAAATTATCAAGGTACGTTTATAAATAAATATATATTTTTTTATATATGTAAAAAAAATTTATTTATTCATTTTTTGTACTAAAATATATTTATAAATCTTTTAAAAGATTTTATTTACAAACCAATTAAAAGTTTCAAGTCTTTAAATCTGTTAAAAAATTAATAAGAAATTAAAATAATGTGCATTCACATTATTTTTATTTTATTATTTGATTCTACTTTTTTTTTTTTTAAATTGTAATATGTCTCATTTGCGTCTAATTTATGAATATGTGTATTTATCAAAGTGTTCAAATGTAAATATTCAACCCGGCATTAATACATACATAACTTTTGTAGAAGTATTTTTGTATTTTTAATATTAACTTTTTATTATTTATTTTGTACGCGTTCTGTATTATATTATTTTAATCTCAATTTCATTTTATTAGTATTAGAATAAATCAAGTAACTGGCCTATTCGGTTAATAAATTTTCATTCTTTAATATGTGCCGGAAGTATTTTTCCTATTAGAATTAAGATAGAATTTAATAACTCCGACCCGTTTCCAACCCGACAATATGAACCAAGATCTCCACACGGAACTGAGCTTGGGCTTCGTAGGGTGTTCCTTGTTGAATATTTGCTTGTTTCTTTTTGAGTGTTACGGAGCACTCGAAAATGTTGATACTTGTTTGATATCTCGCAATGTATTGGATTCCAGAGAAAGAAAATTAAAAGAAATGCCAAGATTTTGACATATATAGTTCAAATTATGTAGGTGTCAATTGGTTTTTTTTTTTTTTAGTTTTGAGTTTATTTTTTATTTTATATATTTAAAATATAAAGAAAATAGTTCAAAACTCATTTGATTAATTGTGTTTTCAAAATTTGTTTTAGAAAACAAAAAATAAGTTTACGCATAAAATAAAAAATGGTAAAAAATCATTTTCAGAGTTTTTAATTAAAAATAAAGAAAATTTTAAAATAAGAAAAACAGAATATTTTCTATTTTTTCGTTTTAAAATTTTTAACACATAAAATAAAAATAAAAACAGAAAATAAAAAAATAAATCAAATGTTACCTTAAATATTTGGTAATATATTTTCCCAAATTTGTTTTATCTTTTTGGAAGTTATTTACTCTTAATTGACTTTTCTTGTCGAATCTAGTAGCAAGGCAATAGTCCAAGAAAATTTTCTTCCAACTTTTCAGTTATTTCCTTTAAATCCCTAGCAAAGAGGAATTTTTTTTCTTTTTCTTTTTAAGTAAATCATTACCTTTCTCTTTCCTATTCAAATCTAATTTCAATTGGATTTATTCCACACAAGATTAGTAGTATAAATTTATAAAAGTTATATTCTTGTAATTATTTATGTGTAAAAAATTTAAATTTTATAAAATTTTAAATGACGCTTTAATAATTCTGACAAAAGTTCACGTATCACCTTTTTATTAAATAAGTTTTTATTAGTATAATCCTATTATTAATTATATTATTTGGGCTTTGAGTTTGAATAGAAAGAGAAGGAAAAAAAAACATAAAATAAAGTAAATATATTTTTTAAAACTCTCTCTTCAAATTTATTCTCTTTATCCTTTTAATTAATTTTATTTATCTTCTCTAAGTTTCAAAATAAATGGAGCCGTTGACATCAAACCTCATATTAGTTTTATAATAATTCTAATCTTAACTGTTTAATTTTAATTTAATAATTTAACAATATTCATAATTTCTAATTTAAAAAATATATAATCATTCTTAAATCATTAAATTAAAATTTGACTATCGAAATAAAAGTTATTATACGAATAACTTGTTAAACTAAAAGTTGTTATTCGACTATCCAATAGCAGCTCGAGGCATTCAACATAGCCGAGGGATCATTTGGCATCATTAACAAAAGGTACTCAATTTTTTTAATTTTCTTTTTGAAATAATTAAAATTATCTTACGACATTTTTAGATTTTTTTTTCAAATTTTAAAGAGCAAAAATCTGGAGTTAATAAAAAAAATTAAAAAGTTGGTAGTCAAAAATTAATTAATTTTTTACCTGAAACGCAATAAAAATTAATTTTTTATTAGTCAACTATATAAAAAAAATTAACATTTTTGTTGTTATAAATTATTATTTTTGGGTGCGGTCCAAGAACTTGCCTTGGTTTTCTCACTCTCTCTCGGCCGTTAAATACGTTTTTTTATCCTCTAAATTGTTTCTTCTCGCTCTTTCTCAGTTAAACACACTTTTTTATCCTCTAATTGTTCCTAAATCATTCCGCAAATTCGCAATACCAAAAAGGGCCTGGATTTGGGTTAAAATTACGACTTTATCGGATAAACAACAGGATAATCAACGCATCAAGACAATGAGGCTGCCACGTCTCCGCTCGCTGCACCGCCACTTCCCCCTCCTACGCCTTCCTCTCAATTCCACTGTCCACCGGCCTCCACCGCACCATGGCCAGCGCCGTCGCCGCAGAGCCAGTCACACCATCCAACACCCGTCTGGGCTGGATCGGGACCGGCGTGATGGGTAGGTCCATGTGCGGCCACCTGATGAAGGCCGGCTACGCCGTCACCATCTTCACCCGCACGCACTCCAAAGCGCAGCCCCTCCTCGATATGGGCGCTCAGTGGGCATCCACCCCGCTCGCCGTCGCTTCCCAATCCGACGTCGTCTTCTCCATCGTCGGCTACCCCTCCGACGTCCGCCACGTCCTCCTCCACCCCTCCTCCGGCGCCCTGTCCGGCCTCCGCCCCGGCGGCGTCCTCGTCGACATGACCACTTCCGAACCCTCCCTCGCCGTGGAAATCGCCGCCGCCGCAGCCTCCAAGTCCTGCTCCTCCATCGACGCCCCCGTCTCCGGCGGCGACCGCGGTGCCAAAAACGCTACACTATCCATCTTCGCCGGTGGCGAAGAACCCACGATTCGCCGCCTCACCCCCATCTTCTCCCTCCTCGGCAAAATCAGTTACATGGGCGGACCCGGAAAGGGCCAATTCGCAAAGCTCGCGAACCAAATCACCATCTCCTCCACAATGGTGGGCTTAGTTGAGGGGATGATATATGCCCACAAAGCGGGTCTCGATTTATCTCTTTATTTGGATGCGATTTCAACTGGGGCTGCTGGTTCGAAGTTACTTGATGTCCATGGGAATAGGATTCTGAAGAGGGATTTCGAAGCTGGCTTCTTTGTGAATCATTTTGTCAAAGATTTGGGGATTTGTTTGAGGGAGTGTCAAAACATGGGTCTTGCTTTGCCTGGACTGGCACTTGCTCAGCAGCTCTATCTCTCTCTCAAGGCTCATGGGGAAGGTGATTTGGGTACCCAAGCTCTCATTTTGGCTGTCGAACGCCTCAATAACTTGACGATAGAGAATGCAACTCCTTGTGCAGAGATGGCTTAGACTGGTAAAAGTTTGATCTTAATTGGGTAACTGGATTTATATATGTATGTTTTTTTGAAGAATTGGCTTGGTGGGGGAAGTGTTTGAATCAAGATTTCTAATGATAAACGTAGAAAAAGGTTCCAAAAAGTTCAAAATTTTGCCGTGTTTACTGGAACTTAAACTGTTCTTTATGGTTTGCATTGTCACTGTTCTAATGTAAATTTAAGAAAGTGAGGAACTTGAAATGGGTAATAGCATGCTTTACTTTATAATTTGCTCTATTTGCAAGCTTTCATTTTGAATCGGATATGGCTTTTGCGTATTTGAAGTTAGTGATTTAGTCTCTTGAGTGTTAGAGAGTTTCAGGGAAGCGAATAAGATTCCAAAACACATGGTATTCTTATTCAAGTAGTGGCGAGATGGTTCTGGGATTGCAAATATTGTAGGGATACACTAGTGAAACTTTTAAGTTCCTATTAATTAATTAAAAATGGTTGTCCATTTGGAAAGCTTGAAAGCCTTTTAAAGGCAGAAGATCTTAAAGTGTATTGTGTTTATTTGTGGTTGCATTGTTAGTTGTTCCTCTCAAATGTGCCAAGCTTCTTTTATCAGAATGCTTTGTCTTAAATTACATTTTAGACTTCTCAAGGTAAATGTGATTCTGAGGTGGCAGCCCCAATGCTGGAGCCATCCTTGGAATCCTCAGGGTATGTGCGGATTAGTGTTCAGTTGTGGACTAGTAACGATTGAGAATCATATTGACTATGACTTTGGTTGATATTCAATCCATCATTGGAGTCATAACCAGCCAGCTCATGTAGAGTTGATTGGCACTTGGTTTGGAGCTAACCCACTTTGCAACATTCTTCTCTGGCAAATACCCTAGTTCCAAGCTGAAGTTCTTTTTCTCCAACAAGTTACACTTGAGGAGTGATTAGTAGAAAATCTGGGTTAAGGATTGCCACCTAGATGCTGTCATCGATACTTTGAGTTTCTAGCAATTTAATGGAAATTGGTTACTTTCCTTGCTATTAAATCGAGAAGTGCCTCATATACTAGGTTTTTTTTGGTTGTTTTTAATTAACTAAAAATGACTAAAAATGAAAAGGATTCAAAAGAATAACTAGGAATTCCACTCTTCCTAATTAAGACGAGTCGGAAAGAGTCTTATAGATAGATATACAGTGATGTGGTGAATGAAATCTTGTAATTAGCTATTTTTGCTGTTGTTATGTACTACTGTTGTGTCATGAGGCCACCTTGACCTCATTTGTATGTAAAGATTTATTATTTTTTTTATTTTTTATTTTTTTTTATTTGAAACTGAAAAGTATAGCAGTACTCGCAGATTGCCATACCTATATTAAATACCATACCCATAGTTTGAAACTGGCAACCAGCTGTGTGAGGAGCAAACCCATCAACCAATGAGTGCATTGGGGCTGCGGGGCATACGTAAAGCTTTATTTATATGAATAAAGCCTAAATTACTTATCACAAAAAAAAAAAAAAAATGAAAGAAAAAGAAAACTAGGCCGTCTTGAAGGAGGTGCCTACCATGTCAGCAATTAAAAAACTCTACTTTTTCTTGGGGGTTATGCATGCAACTGCTGATCCTGTTTGCCCTTGTGCTTGTAACAAAGGTTGAACCATTGAGCTATAAACCGGTGTCTTTGCTAGTTTGATACTCGGTTCGTTTTGATAACTAATTTACTGGTTTGATATTCTATTCGGTTCTGACAATTATGCTTTTATCCCATTGGATTCTTATGGATTTTTTTTTTTTTTTTTGGGGTTGGGGAGGGGGGGGGAGGAGGATCCCAAATTTCTAAAGCTTAAGCTATTGAATTTCTTTGTGCTTTCGTATTAGGTATTGTTTTCTATAGTTCGGAAATTGTATCTTTCCAACTTTGCCAAATAGAAACAGCAAACACAATAATATAGCCGGGAGTCGGCAAGGAATTAATTGGAATCCAATCATTGTCTGGCTTTCCAAATTCGTCATTAATCCACTGGCCATATCTGGAAATAGCTATAGGGTAGGGCTGTAAACGAGTCTGGACCTGGTCGAGTTGGGTTTTGCCGTCTTCAAGTTTGACTCGTCCCAGATTTATTTGGTTCGAGTCAAGCCCTGGCTTAGTAAATTAACCTCGGCGCAAGTCGTTAGAGCATTGCCAACAGCTTTTCTATCCCAATTTCTGTTTTGCAGTATTACAGTGTCATTCAGCAGTATAATGAGTCACTTTTCAACTTTGTGTACGCAACAGTTTCCTGTTCAGATTCTCTATACCAGTAGATTTTGTAAATTAACAAAGTTTGTGGGTTTTTTTGGGTTAAAATTTTAGGGCGGGTCTAATCTTACTCCACAAATAGATTCTTATATTCTACTTTACTTTCTCATTAAATAAAATTATATAACTATCTTCATTTTTCTAATAAGATGTGTTGTATAATTTTAATACTATAAATATCCTTCTACAAAAATAAGGATAATTGTGTAATTTTATTTAATAAAAAAATAAAGTAGAGTGCAAAAATTAATTTGTATAGTGTAAATAGACTCACCGATATTTTAATGTCGAATGAATATTTTTTGCTATTCGAATTCAAGCGCACATTTTTTGAAAATATAAATTTCAATAAATATTTTTAAAAATTTTTAATTTTAATAAATATTTTTTGAAAATATAAAATTTAATAAATATTTTCAAATTTTAAATTAATAAATATTTTAATGAATTTTAATAAATGATTTTTGAATTTCTAAATTTTAATAAGTATTTTTGGAAAATATAAATTTTAATAAATATTTTTTTTGAATTTTTAGATATTTTAATTAATTTTAATAAATATTTTTAAATTTTGAATTACAAAGGATACTTTTTTAAATTTAAATTCAACTATCATATTTTTAAAATTGGAAGTGATGTGACAGAGAAAAAAATGTACAGAGGATGTATAAGGGGCAAGTTTCTCATTTCCTTGATATTGGGAGCTAAGTATGTTATAGGGGATGAAATAGGGAAGGTATAGAGATAGGAACATTGCTGAGTGGTTTTTTTTTTATGGAGAATCCTTATATTTTAAGATTAGGGTAGGAAAGGTACCGGTAATGTTCTTTAAAAAAAAAAAAAAAAAAGAAAGTTGAGGCTTGTATTCAGTTCGTTAATCTCATTTATATCGAATATCTAAAAAATTAAATACTTTATCTAACATTATGAAATCCTAACTATATAATTAGGCTTTCAAACCTAACGAGTCGAATTTCATTTTGTTCAAACTTGACTCGTTTAATAGACGAACTTAGACTTGACATGAGATTTAAGTTTGGCTCATTTATTAAAAGGGTCAAGATCGAGTTGAGCCCTTGACCGACTACTTGTGACAGCTCACAAATAGCTCATCTTGTTTACACTTCTAGTTATAGTTTTATTATATTTTTTCAGAAGATGATCCTCAAAATTCATCTCCTCCTCAGACATAACATCTGCATGTAGGATATTTTTTTAAGCTTATCTTTTTTTCATAGGAATAGAGTATAATTAATGGAATGTTGTATTCTCATTTTTTAATCTATTCCTTTATTTGGTATTGAAAAATAAAGTTAGGAATGTTATTCTATGGAAATAACAATTGTTACATTAAGTGGGAAAAAATATCCTTTAATTTAAGTGATAGAATAGTTATTTTATTTTCATCAATATTCTATCAAAAAAAAAAAAAAAAAAAAGAGCAAGCGAAGAATTTATGATTACATATTTCTCTCTTTCTCCATCTTTTGTTCATTATATCGGGTCATAAAATAACTGTTTTACCATTAGCCCAATTTTTAATCGAAATTTGAATTTGGGGCATCTCCAAATATTTATAAATATTTCTTAACGAGTTTCATACTAATTTAGAAAAAATTTGACCGATTAGAACTCGAGTAGCAAAATGACCGTTTTACCATTGTTTTTATTTTTAGCACAATTTTGGATTGATTTAAATTCAAGATGTAAAATTATCGTTTTATCGCTGAATTCGTTTTTGTTCCAAATTCGCATTCGGTTTATTCCGAAAGGTTGAAAATATTCTTTAGCAAGTTTTTTTATTGGCTTAGAAAATTTTGGACTAACCTGAATTTAAGTTATAAAATAATTATTTTACCCTTAGATTTATTTTAGCCTCGAATTTATATTTTAGGTATCTCACAAGGTTGAGAAAGTATTGTTTATCAAGTTTTTTTATTAATTAGCAAATTTTGAATCAATTTAAACTTGGGTCATAAAATGACTATTTTATGGTTGGGCTCATTTGTTTTTTTGGGCTTATATTCGTATTTTTGGCTTTCCAAAAAACTAAATAATATCTATCTACATGCTTATGAATAACCAAGTAAATTTTGGCATGATATGAACTTGGGTTGGAAAATTACTTTTTTACCATTAATCCCATTTTCGAACCACAATTGTATTCCAAGCTTTCCAAAAGTGTGAATAGTATTACTTGACATGTTTTTATTAGTTAAGTAAATTTTAGCATAATTTGAACTTGGGTTGAAAAATGATCGTTTTACCTATAAGCCAATTTTTGGCTCATATTCATATTCTAGACTTTCAAAAAGGTTGATAGATATTATTGGCATGGTTTTTTGTCAGCTAAACAAATTTTGATTCAATGTGAACTCAAACAAAAAATGGACCATTTTACTCGTGTGCTGTTTTCGGCGCATATTTTGTACTTCGGACTTCTCAAAATGTTCAATGTGAACTCGAACAAAAAAAATTGACCATTTTACTTCTGTGTTGTCTTCGAAGCATATTTCATACTTTGGACTTCCCAAAACGTTGAGACATATTGCTTAACAAGTTTTTTTAATCAATGTAAAAAATTTTGAATCGATTCGAATTCCGGCAAAAAAATTACCATTTTGCTTATAGGTCCATTTTTTGCTCATTATAAAATATAGGTTCTCAAATAGCTAAAAATACTTTTCTGCATGTTTCTAATTAGTTAAATAAATTTCAAGCTAATCCAAATTCGAGCCAAAGGGGGATTGTTTTACTCTTGAGTCTGTTTTCGTCCAAATAGGTATTGTAGGCTTCTCAAATAATTGAAAAATATTTATTAACATATTTTTTTTATTATGATTGTTAAAGATATAAAATTTACTTTTATAATCTTTACAAGATTGATGTTAATAATTTTTTTATACATTTCATTTTATTACATTATATTTAAAACATGTAACCAAGTTATGGGAATTAAAATATAAAAACCATTCCTATAATTCTCATGTTACCAACTAATTAAGGAAGTGGAATAGATATTTCATCCCATTCTTATCCCTATTCCATTTAAGGGTCCGTTTGGTTGGTTAAATTTTGGTCAAAAAGTACAATAAAAATGGAAAGATGTGACATAAATGTGATAAGTGTTAAAATTTAATTCGAAGAAAATACAAAAAGTCGTTAGAAATTGGTGAGTTTTGGTAAATTTTTGTAGGCCAAACAGGGCCTAAATTTACATTTTCGTTGTCATTAAATTTCATTGCGTTCTTTTGTAAGAAATTAGACTTCAGATAAACAATTGAGGCAATTTGAGTTTGGACGTCGGTTTCCAATTGAATTGTTTTTTTTGTTTCCGTTATAAACTCGTTAGTCATGTTCAAAGAGAACTAAAAATTTTCTAGCAAAAAAGGGGAGGCTAATATCACTTATAATATTAGATCCGTGAAATTAATCCAGAGAGAGAGATTACAAAAGATAGAGACATGTAATGATTAAAAGTAAATGCACCCGTATTTTGAAGACAAGCCAATCATTGGATTCCTCTTATCCCACATAAGAGACTAGGAGAATCGGGGGTGCTTGATGTGCATTACTTCTAACCCCCGAACTATCAACTAAGATAATTCCGAACGGGCACCGAGAGCTTAGTAATCTTGAGTGGACCATGTCACACAGCCAACAAAGCATCTGGTGAAATTCTTACCTAAAATTTGAGAATTCCAACTAAGTGATTGATAACGGTTTTTCTCATAATAAAAGATGAGAACGAATGCAATTTCAAAGGAATATCTTTTTAATTCTATGCCTAACCAGAGTAATTATCATGAGTTCCCCACATATACATCAAAAAGGAAGATATGCACACTATAACTAATGCAATTCTCATTGATTGCTTTCTTATTTTAACACCTTACTCAGAATTATATAAAGGAGCCCCACCAAAATCTAAAAAAAGCACCACATTGGTATTTATAATTGATTGATTTCCATTTTTTCTATCAAATCAAATTCTTCGAGACGTGAATTGAGGACGACAAAATTATGGTGTCATCAATAACTATATAAAGTAGATATTAGAAACAAATGAGTAACTTCTAACGACTCTACATTGGTCAGTAGCCTCTAGTAACCAATATTATGCACAGCTACACGATTAATTACTATTGAGTGGCAGCACAAAGACTGACACAGCAATTAGCAATACCTAGGCTTGCATGGTGGTCCTTGCTGATTCACACGGAATTTTCATAAAGTTTTATGCTATTAGGAGTCACAGCATAAGTTGATGAAGCATTCGGTGTAAAAGAAATTCAAAAGGCTCCCGTGTGTCCCCCCAGACAAATTTAAGTTTTTTCAAAAGAGACAATACAGTGCTGGTTTCATTTCCCATTCCTTTGAAGGAGAGGGATGTAATGAATGTGAGAAAAGTAAATGTATAAAAAGTGAAATAAACTAGAACATATATTGATTGCAGAAAGGCAATATATATATGTATGTCATTCTTTTTATCTGTACAACTCATGCACACATGTCAACCAAATAATATTAGACTCTGTACAAATTGGAAATAGAAGTGGGTTCAAATCCATGAAAAAAAAAAAATCAACACACATCCGCTGAAATGTTCCGTGATATCCTAATTAATACCTGATCCTTGCCAAGGCCATAACCCATCATCGGTCTTGTGCCAGAAATTAACATGATTTTCCTGGGTTATTTTTTACTCTTCCAAAATGTTGAAACATTAACATGAAAGGCTGATCAGAGAGTGCCTAACAAGAATAAGAAGAACAAAGCACTTTGCTCCAGTCTACCTAAGGTTGCCAGTCTCAAATGATGCCTGCTACTAGGAATTTCAGGCAAAAATTTACAGCTTAAAGATGTCATAGAAAATAGATTGATGTGTGTAATAAGCAGCAGAAATCTAAACAAACAAAGAAAGAGATCAAAAACTTGTTAAGAAGAAAGTGAGAAGCCGCACGGAATTCAATCCGTTTAGAATGACCGGACAAGAAATTTATCCTAATTCGCCCAAACACAAATCACTGATTTGCTTCTCTTCCTCTCCCGAGTTTGGAAGTGAAGTCGGGGTGTGAACGATGCCGTGCGAACTAGACCACGTTGGGTCTCTTTCTTTGACCAGTGTGTCCCTTGGATGAGCTGTACCTCAAACCCAACAAACCGACAATTTATATGACTAGAATTTTAAATTAATAAAATTAAAACAAAATTATATTAAAATTTAAGTTATTAAATTAATTGTACTTTTGATTAACTAAAATACCCCTTCCTTTCAGAAACCTCCCAAGCAAATATAAATGGCAATCATCAATTTCTCTGGGATGTTTTGGTAAATATCAATCATTGACACAAACAAGAAGACGCCGCCTTCGCCCCTAGTTGAGTTAGTTCGGATGGCAGGCTGAAGGTCCTGGGACCAATAGGTCTTCGGTTCGACTCCTCTTCGGGGCAATCATTCCTTTAATTGTGGAGGGTCATCTAACAGCCTTATCAGCTGAGCTGGTCAGCCAGAATTTGCGTAGGCTGGTTTACCTCCTCGTGGTTCTTTGCTGGCTAGGGCCACGGGTCAGGCTTCACCCAATGCGCACCAATGGGTAGCGGCTGCGGGTTTCTCCCAGACCCCAGAAGAAGACGCCGCCTTCGACCTTCCTTCGGTAAAACCCCCAGGGCCTAGGGCCAGGGTGAGGGGGGTTGCAATCACGTGTTCGACTGCAACGACTGCAGTCGGGTGAAACAGCACCGTTTTGTCTCAAAACTTATTAATTAGGCGAGATGTGTCCGACGGAAAAGTTGAGTGGGGAGTAAAAAAAATTATAAATAAAAATAATTATTTTTTATTTGATTAGGTTAAAAAATAAAATAAAATAAAAAATATTTTTAACGTAATTAAGTAAATTTTAACAACTTTTTAATATTTGGTAAAACAAATATAAATTTTTAGTAACGTTTGATAATTTTTTGTGTGTTTGGTAAAAATTTTTAAAACTTTTGAATGGGATTAAAGTGAAATGATGATTATACTTCTCACTAACTCATCAAAAAATTGATGTGTTGATAACCTTGCACATAGGATTATTAACAATATAAAATAAAAATATTTTTAATATGATTAAGTAACTTTTAGCAAATTTTAAGTGGGTGGTAAAATAAATAAAAATAAAAATAGTTAATTTTTATAAATCATTAATTTTTAATATGCTTGTCAACAATATTAATATAAATAAATTTTAATTTACTTTAATTTAATTTAACAATATAAAATAAAAATATTTTTAACATGATTAAGTAACTTTTAGCAAATTTTAAGTGTGTAGTAAAACAAATAAAAATAAATAAAAATAAAAATAGTTAATTTTTATAAATAATTAATTTTTAATATGCTTGTTAACAAAATACATATAAATAAATTTTAATTTAATTTATAAATTTAGTTAATAATTCTATGTGGCAAATTGTCAACACATCAATTTTTTGATGAGTTCGTGAGAAGTATAATTATCATTTCACTTTAACCCCATTTAAAAGTTTCAAAAATTTTTATTAAACACACAAAAAATTGTCAAATATTACTAAAAATTTATATTAATTTTATAATAATTCTCATCTTAACTGTTAAATTTTAATTTAATAATTCAATGATACTTATAATTTTTAATTTAAAAAATATATAATCATTCTTAAATCGTTAAATTAAAATTCGATTATCGAAATAAAAGTTGTTACACGACTAACATCAACCCAATAGCAGCTCGAGGCAATCAACATAGCCTGAGGCATCATTTGGCATCATTAACTAAAAGGTACTTAATTTTTTAATTTTCTATTTGGAATAATTAAAATTATCTTACGGCATTTTTAGATTTTTTCAAATTTTAAAGAGCAGATATTTGGAGTTAATAAAAAAATTAAAAAGTTGGTAGTTAAAAATTAATTAATTTTTTACTTGAAACACAATAAAAATTAATTTTTTAATGTTCAACTATATAAAAAAAATTAATATTTTTGTTGTTATAAATTATTATTTTTGGGTGCGGTCCTAGAACTTGCTCTTGATTTTCTCGCTCTCTCTCAGCCGTTAAATACGTTTTTTATCCTCTAAATTGTTTCTTCTCGCTCTTTCTCAGTTAAACACAATTTTTTATCCTCTAATTGTTCCTAAATCATTCCGCAAATTCGCAATACCAAAAAGGGCCTGAATTTGGGTTAAAATTACGACTTTATCGGATAAACAATGGGAGAATCAACGCATCAAGACAATGAGGCTGCCACGTCTCCGCTCACTGCACCGCCACTTCCCCTCCTACGCCTTCCTCTTAATTCCACTGTCCACCGGCCTCCACCGCACCATGGCCAGCGCCGTCGCCGCAGAGCCAGTCACACCATCCAACACCCGTCTGGGCTGGATCGGGACCGGCGTGATGGGTAGGTCCATGTGCGGCCACCTGATGAAGGCCGGCTACGCCGTCACCATCTTCACCCGCACGCAATCCAAAGCGCAGCCCCTCCTCGATATGGGCGCTCAGTGGGCATCCACCCCGCTCGCCGTCGCTTCCCAATCCGACGTCGTCTTCTCCATCGTCGGCTACCCCTCCGACGTCCGCCACGTCCTCCTCCACCCCTCCTCCGGCGCCCTGTCCGGCCTCCGTCCCGGCGGCGTCCTTGTCGACATGACCACTTCCGAACCCTCCCTCGCCGTGGAAATCGCGGCCGCCGCAGCCTCCAAGTCCTGCTCCTCCATCGACGCCCCTGTCTCCGGCGGCGACCGCGGCGCCAAAAACGCTACACTTTCCATCTTCGCCGGTGGCGTAGAACCCACGATTCGCCGCCTCACCCCCCTCTTCTCCCTCCTCGGCAAAATCAATTACATGGGCGGACCCGGAAAGGGCCAATTCGCAAAGCTCGCGAACCAAATCACCATCTCCTCCACAATGGTGGGCTTAGTTGAGGGGATGATATATGCCCACAAAGCGGGTCTCGATTTATCTCTTTATTTGGATGCGATTTCAACTGGGGCTGCTGGGTCGAAGTCACTTGATCTCTATGGGAATAGGATTCTGAAGAGGGATTTCGAAGCTGGCTTCTTTGTGAATCATTTTGTCAAAGATTTGGGGATTTGTTTGAGGGAGTGTCAAAACATAGGTCTTGCTTTGCCTGGACTGGCACTTGCTCAGCAGCTCTATCTCTCTCTCAAGGCTCATGGGGAAGGTGATTTGGGTACCCAAGCTCTCATTTTGGCTGTCGAACGCCTCAATAACTTGACGATAGAGAATGCAACTCCTTGTGCAGAGATGGCTTAGACTGGTAAAAGTTTGATCTTAATTGGGTAACTGGATTTATATATGTATGTTTTTTTGAAGAATTGGCTTGGTGGGGGAAGTGTTTGAATCAAGATTTCTAATGATAAACGTAGAAAAAGGTTCCAAAAAGTTCAAAATTTTGCCGTGTTTACTGGAACTTAAACTGTTCTTTATGGTTTGCATTGTCACTGTTCTAATGTAAATTTAAGAAAGTGAGGAACTTGAAATGGGTAATAGCATGCTTTACTTTATAATTTGCTCTATTTGCAAGCTTTCATTTTGAATCGGATATGGCTTTTGCGTATTTGAAGTTAGTGATTTAGTCTCTTGAGTGTTAGAGAGTTTCAGGGAAGTGAATAAGATTCCAAGACACATGGTATTCTTATTTAAGTAGTGGCGAGATGGTTCTGGGATTGCAAATATTGTAGGGATACACTAGTGAAACTTTTAAGTTCCTATTAATTAATTAAAAATGGTTGTCCATTTGGAGAGCTTGAAAGCCTTTTAAAGGCAGAAGATCTTAAAGTGTATTGTGTTTATTTATGGTGGCATTGTTGGTTGTTCCGCTCAAATGTGCCAAGCTTCTTTTATCAGAATGCTTTGGCTTAAATTATATTTTAGACTTCTCAAGGTAAATGTGATTCTGAGGTGGCAGCCCCAATGCTGGAGCCATCCTTGGAATCCTCAGGGTATGTGTGGATTAGTGTTCAGTTGTGGACTAGTACCGATTGAGAATCATATTGACTATGACTTTGGTTAATATTCAATCCATTATTGGAGTCATAACCAGCCAGCTCATGTAGAGTTGGTTGGCACTTGGTTTGGAGCTAACCCACTTTGCAACATTTTCTCTGGCAAATACCCTAGTTCCAAGCTGAAGTTCTTTTTCTCCAACAAGTTACACTTGAGGAGTGGTTAGTAGAAAATCTGGGTTAAGGATTGCCACCTAGATGGTGTCATCGATACTTTGAGTTTCTAGCAATTTAATGGAAATTGGTTACTTTTCTTGCTATTAAATCGAGAAGTGCCTCATATACTAGGTTTTTTTTGGTTGTTTTTAATTAACTAAAAATGACTAAAAATGAAAAGGATTCAAAAGAATAACTAGGAATCCACTCTTCCTAATTAAGACGAGTTGGAAAGAGTCTTGTAGATAGATATACAGTGATGTGGTGAATGAAATCTTGTAATTAGCTATTTTTGCTGTTGTTATGTACTACTGTTGTGTCATGAGGCCATCGTGACCTCATTTGTATGTAAAGATCTATTATTTTTAATTTTTTTTTTTTTGAAACTGAAAAGTATAGCAGTACTCCCAGATTACCATACCTATATCATATACGATACCCATAGTTTGAAACCGGCAACCAGCTGTGTGAGGAGCAAACCCATCAACCAATGAGTGCATTAGGACTGTGGGGCATATGTAAAGCTTTATTTATATGAATAAAGCTTATATTACTTATAACAAAAAAAAAAAAAAAAAAACGAAATAGAAAGTAAAAGAAAACTAGGCCCTCTTGAAGGAGGTGCCTGCCATATCAGCAATTAAAAAACACTACTTTTTCTTGGGGGTTATCCATTCAACTGCTGATCCTGTTTGCCCTTGTGCTTGTAACAAAGGTTGAACCATTGAGCTATAAACCGGTGTCTTTGCTAGTTTGATACTCGGTTCGTTTTGATAACTAATTTACTGGTTTGATATTCTATTCGGTTCTGACAATTATGCTTTATCCCATTGGATTCTTATGAATTTTTTTTTTTTTGGGGGGGGGGGGGGGGGGGGGGTTCCAAATTTCTAAAGCTTAAGCTATTGAATTTCTTTGTGCTTTGTATTAGGTATTGTTTTCTATAGTTCGGAAATTGTATCTTTCCAACGTTGCCAAATAGAAACAGCAAACACAATCATATACCCGGGAGACGGCAAGGAATTAACTGGAATCCAATCATTGTCTGGCTTTCCAAATTCGTCATTAATCCACTGGCCATATCTGGAAATAGCTATAGGTAGGGCTGTAAACAAGTCTGGACCTGGCCGAGTTGGGTTTTGCCATCTTCAAGTTTGACTCGTCTCATATTTATTTGGTTCGAGTCAAGCTCTGGCTTAGTAAATTAACCTCGGCGCAGGTCGTTAGAGCATTGTCAACAGCTTTTCTATCCCAATTTCTGTTTTGCAGTGTTACAGAATCATTCAGCAGTATAAGGAGTCACTTTTCAACTTTGTGTACGCAACAGTTTCCTGTTCAGACTCTCTATACCAGTAGATTTTGTAAATTAATAAAGTTTGTGGGTTTTTTTTGGGTTAAACATTTAGGACGGGTCTATTCTCATTCCACAAATAGATTCTTATATTCTACTTTACTTTTTCATTAAATAAAATTACAGAACTATCTTTATTTTTTTAATAAGATGTGTTGTATAATTTTAATACTATAAATATCTTTTACAAAAATAAGGATAATTGTGTAATTTTATTTAATAAAAAAATAAAGTAGAGTACAAAAATTAATTTGTATAATGTAAATAGGCTCACCGATATTTTAATGTCGAATGAACATTTTTTGCTTGAATTGCTATTCGAATTCAAGCGTACATTTTTTGAAAATATAAATTTCAATAAATATTTTTTAAAATTTTTAAATTTTAATGAATATTTTTTGAAAATATAAAATTTAATAAATATTTTCAAATTTTAAATTAATAAATATTTTAATGAATTTTAATAAATATTTTTGAATTTCTAAATTTTAATAAGTATTTTTGGATAATATAAATTTTAATAAATATTTTTTTGAATTTTTAGATATTTTAATTAATTTTAATAAATATTTTCAAATTTTGAATTACAACGGATACTTTTTTTAAATTTAAATTTAACTGTCATATTCTTAAAATTAGGAGTGATATGGTAGATGTATAGAGGATGTATGAGGGGCAAGTTTCTCACAATATTGGGAGCTAACTAAGTATGTTATAGGGAATGAAATAGGGAAGGTATAGAGATAGGAACATTGCTGGGTGGTGTTTTTTTACTGAGAATCATTTTATTTTAAGATTAGGATAGGGAAGCTATCGGTAATGCTCTTAAAAAAAAAAAAGAAAGAAAGTTGAGGCTCTTAAAAAAAAAGAAAAAAGAAAGTTGAGGCTTGTATTCGACTCGTTTAATCTCATTTATATCGAATATCTAAAAAATTAAATAATTTATCTAATATTATGAAATCGTAACTATATAATTAGGCTTTTAAACCTAATAAGTTGAGTTTCATTTTGTTCAAACTTGACTCGTTTAATAGACAGACTTGGACTTGACATGAGGCTTAAGTTTAGCTCATTTATTAAAAGGATCGAGATCGAGTTGAGCCCTTGACCGACCGCTCGTGACAACTCACAAATAGTTCAACTTGTTTACACTTCTAGTTATAGTTTTGTTATATCTTTTTCAGAAGATGATCCTCTAAATCCATCTCCTCCTCATAGACATAACATCTGCATGTAGGACATTTATTCAAGCTTATCTTTTTTCATAGGAATAGAATATAATTAATGGAATGTTGTATTCTCATTTTTTAATCTATTCCTATATTTGGTATTGAAAAATAATGTTAGGAATGTTATTCTATAGAAATAACAATTGTTACATTAAGTGGGAAAAAATATCTTTTAATTTAAGTGATAGAACAGTTATTTCATTTTCATCAATATTCTATCAAAAAAAAAAAAAAAAAAGCAAGCGAAGAATTTATGATTACATATTTCTCACTTTCTACATCTCTTGTTCATTATATCGGGTCAAAAAATAACTGTTTTACCATTGGCCCAATTTTTAATCTAAATTTGAATTTTGGGCATCTCCAAATATTTAGAAGTATTTCTTAACGAGTTTCATACTAATTTAGAAAAATTTTGATTGATTAGAACTCGAGTAGCAAAATGACCGTTTTACCATTGTCTTTATTTTTAGCCCAAATTTTGGATTGATTTAAATTCAAGATGTAAAATTATCGTTTTATCGCTGAATTCGTTTTGTTCTAGATTCGTATTCGGTATATTCCGAAAGGCTGAAAATATTATTTAGCAAGTTTTTTTATCGGCTTAAAAAATTTTGGACTAACCTGAATTTAAGTTATAAAATAATTATTTTACCCTTCGGTTTGTTTTCGACTCAAATTTATATTTTAGGTATCTCACAAGGTTGAGAAAGTATTGTTTATCAAGTTTTTATTAATTAGCAAATTTTGAACCAGTTTAAACTTGGGTCATAAAATGACTATTTTATGGTTGGGCTCATTTGTTTTTTTGGGCTTATATTCGTATTTTTGGCTTTCCAAAAAACTAAATAATATCTATCTACATGCTTATGAATAACCAAGTAAATTTTGACATGATATGAACTTGGGTTGAAAAATTACTTTTTTACCATTAACCCCATTTTCGAACCACAATTGTATTCCAAGCTTTCCAAAAGTGTGAACAGTATTACTTGACATATTTTTATTAGTTAAGTAAATTTTAGTATGATCTGAACTTGAGTTGAAAAATGATCGTTTTACATATGAGCCAATTCGCATTCTAGGCTTTCAAAAAGATTGATAGATATTATTGGTATGATTTTTTGTCAGCTAAACAAATTTTGATTTAAAGTGAACTCAAACAAAAATTGGACCATTTTACTTATGTGCTATTTTCGGCACATATTTTGTACTCTGGACTTCTCAAAATGTTCAATGTGAACTCGAATAAAAAAAAATTGATCGTCTTATTTCCTGCTGTTTTCGGAGCATATTTCGTACTTTGGACTTCCCAAAACGTTGAGACATATTGCTTAACAATTTTTTTTTTTTTTTTTTTTTTTATCAACGTAAAAAATTTTGAATCGATTCGAATTCCGACAAAAAAATTACCATTTTGCTTACAGGTCCATTTTTTGCTCATTATAAAATATAAGCTTTTTAAATAGTTAAAGAAATATTTCTCTACACGTTTCTAATTAGTTAAATAAATTTCAAGCCAATCCAAATTTGAGCCAAAGGAGGATTGTTTTACTCTTGAGTCTGTTTTCGTCCAAATACGTATTGTAGGTTTCTCAAATAATTGAAAAATATTTATTAACGTGTTTTTTTTTTTATTATGGTTGTTAAAGATATAGAATTTATTTTTATAATCTTTACAAGATTGATGTTAATAATTTTTTTATACATTTCATTTTATTACATTATATTTAAAGCATGTAATCAAGTTATGAGAATTAAAATATGAAAACCATTCCTATAATTCTCATGTTACCAACCAAATAAGGAAGTGGAATAGATATTTCATCCCACTCTTATCCCTATTCTATTTAAATTTACATTTTCGTTGTTATTAAATTTCATTGCGTTCTTTTGTAAGAAATTAGACTTTAGATAAACAATTGAGGCAATTTGAGTTTGGACGTCCATTTCCAATTAAGTTGTTTTTTTTTTTGTTTCTGTTATAAACTTGTTAGTCATGTTTGGAGAGAACTCAAAATTTTCCAGTAAAAGAGGGGAGGCTAATATCACTTATGATGTTAGATTCGTGACATTAATTTTGTGAGTAATTGGATTAAAATTGAACGATTTATAATAAAAGTAAACTTTCACTTAAAATTTTTGAATTTACCTTTACTATGAACCTTCCGATTTTGAAATAACAGTTCACTAGATTAATTTCATGGTGCTAATATTGATTTTAGCCTTGAATCCCTTCCAAATAGCTTTATCAGAATATGGATAACAAATATATACTAGTGGACGTCAGGGCAATTTAATTTTTTAATGTAAAAATAATTATTTATTGTTCACACACTAAAAAAAAAAAAAAAGTGAAATGCGTGTAAATCCTTCACCTAATGCTTCAAATTTTGTACTTAACAACAATAAAATAACTCATTATAGTCTTAAAAAAATTAAAACAAAATAAAACACCCAAAAAAAAAACAAGCAACAAGTTAGATTTTGTTCTTCCTACAATATTCTCTCATACTGTAATATAAAAGACACAAAATATAACACACAAAAAAAAAAAAAAAAAAAATTAAATGCATGCACATCATTCATTATACCTTTAGACTTTAGGCAATGTGTTGGCTAGAGCTTAAGATTTTTTAAGGGAGGTTTTAAGTTCAACTCCAATAAGAGTTGTTTTCTTGAAATTGTCCCCACGAACTGTCTAATTAGATTGGAAGAGTGTCCGTGATTGACTTGGGAGTTGGTGTGTGGAGACGCATGCCGACAACCTAAGAAGTTTGCTATTCTCGTAAAACTCGAAGGGCCTATAAGAAAATTTCTCTCTGTTAAAAAAAAAAAAAAAAGGGAGGAAGAGGAGGAGGAGGAGGAAGACAACTTTAGCAATGTGGGTATTTTGGAAATGAAACTGTTGGGAAGATGTACCGTTATAAGCACTTTCGGTCCTTGTAACTCTAGTCTTAAACTTTGCGTTGGTTTGGTAATCAAAATTTTGATAAAAATTTAAAATCTTTAATCAAAAGTCATTTAATCATTTTGTGAATTTGGTAAAATATTTGTAGTTTTAACAATTTTTTTTTTTTGTCTATTTGGTAAAAACACCGATTATTTTTTATATAATTTTTACCAAACTACTATTATAGCCCCCCTCTCTCTCTCTCTCTAACTAACATAAGTACTCAAACGGGCAAAAAGTTCGTTATACAATTGGAGAATCCCAATTACCAAAAGTTGATTACAGCCAAACAGAAAAAAATTTAAAATTCTTAAAAGTGATCACAATTACTGTGGTTAAAGAAAAAAGGATACAGTTAAGTATCTAATCACAAGTAATAGTGGACATCAACTTTAAATTTACGGGATTCATTTAAGTCCCTTCATGTAATTTAGGATTTGAGTTTATTTTTAATTTATTTGGAATATGCTTGGAAAGATTTTAAGATTATCTTGGTGTAAAGATATTAAAATATACTTGCATCACTTAGATATTTTTTATGTATAATAAAAAATTAAAAAAATATACTAACAAGGTTAGGTATATAAAACATAACGCCAAATAATAAATATTTTTGTTAGATCATAACTTTGGTATTGCAACTTTGTTTAATTACTTTTAGTTGTACGAGTTGTGAAAAAAAAATCTGCAAGATAAATGATAAAATTTTAATTTATAAGTCAAGTGATAACCCAAGGAGGGAGGAAGTTGAAATATTTGTGCTAGCTTAACTGATAAAATTTTAAATTTACTCTCCAGTGGTCACTAATAGTCGAGGTGCATACAAGTTAATCTAAATACCTTTAGTTACAACCCAAAAAGAAAAAATACATATAAATTGAATTAGATACCATGATCACTTAAAAAAAAAGGATAAGCATGCAAACCACACATGACAGGCCTCAGAGACAACACACATCTAGTACTCTTTTTTTTTTTTTTTTCGAGGGGGTTAAATCTTTAATTAAGGGTGTAAATTTGATTAGTGATAATCGATTAACCAAAATAACTTGGCTAATTAGTTAAATTTTGATTAATTGTACAATGTGTCGATGTTTTTTTTTTTTTTTTTGAAAGGTGAATTTTTTTTTTTTTTAAGGGGAGGGGGAAGACTCAAACTCGAGTCATGAGCAGGCAGGAAAGGCTCTTAACCACTGAGCTAAAGGCCACGCTCACAATGTGTCGATGTTAGTATCTATTATCTTAGAGGTAAGATTTTTGGTACTGATTAATAATTTAACTATTTTAACTAATATTAAAAACCGAACTAACTAAATAAAAAACAAAATCTCAACTTTTTTTTTGTATGAGTGAAAAAAGTCAGTATTTGTTCGGTTAATCAATAATATTAACATAGTTTGATTTAGGTAAAATATGAGTGTTGGTGCTTATTATTAAAGAGAGAAAAATTTAATTGTTGGTATTAACTGTTAAAGAGAGAAATTTCGATATCGATTATAATATTTACCCATTAAGTAATCGATTAGTGTTAATTAATTAATCTTTATTGAATTGTTAAGTCTCAACCCTAATCTTAAATCTGACCCATAATCTCCGCTTAATGATTGATCACTTTAGAAAATTCTTCCACGCAAAACACGAACGTAAGGGTCGGGGGGGGGTCTATTTTTATCTAAAGAATTTATTGCAGAGACCCCTAAAGGTCGTTTTCTTTTGAACAAGTCCTCTAAAAACTATTTGCCAGGAAGGAGTAGTTAAATAGAAAGACTTCACTTCGGCCCACGGAGAGGAAACAAGTTTTGGACGTGCCAATAAGGAGGAAGTCAGTGGTGAAGACTGGAAAAAAAAGGGGGGGTTCAAAGTCTTCCACCACCAGTCTAGCAACGCTTTCCGGTGTCTGGTCTTCGTTGAACAAATTAAAGCTGGGCCAGTCCTTCCCGTTTTCCTCCGTGAATGAAATTAAGCAAGCATTCTTACTGAAAAATGTCACTGAAATTCCACTAGTCTTTGAATAATTGGATGGAAGATTCCAATCGTTAGGTGAATGAGTTCAATATATCAAAAAAAATTAATTTAAAATTTAATTCAAAATTAATTTGATCGAATGATTTAACTTGAAAAATAAATAAGTTAAATTTGAATCCTATATATATATATTTATAACTTAGGGTACGGGTTAATTTGCACGCACCTCGTCTAATCCACGAGTCCTTGAAATTAATGATTGAGTAAATTCTCCCATCATCTTGAAAAGATTCAAACTAGCAAGTCTAAGAGAGCAAATTTAAAATTTTACCAATTGAGTTAATCATTCGGGTTCTCTATTTTGTTACTCTCTTTAATTTTCAAAAATACAACATGCATCAATGCTGTTTGCTTGCAATTTTATTCATGTATCAACACTTAGAGCATTTGAAGTCATAATTTTTAGTAATTTTTTTATAATTTTTGATCAAAAGCTGTTAGTTATAATTTTTGATATGTGTGGTGAAACAAGTAGTAATTTTTACAATTTTTAGATATTTAGTAAAATTTTTGATAATTTTTGACATTTAATAATTTTAATAATTTTTAATAACTTTTAAAAGTTATAGTAACTTTTGAGTTGATCAGTTATTTTAATAAAAAAAATAACAAAAATTGATAATTCGTCACACGTTTAAAAATAAGAAGTTAAGTAATTTTTTACTAAAAAATTTTGTTGCTAGATTCCCTTATGTTTTCGTGAATTGCATGGTTTTTGTCCTCATCCAGGAGCGTGCAATTGGGTGATCTTTTTGTTCTTATTAGTTGACTTGGACCAAAAACTCTGTACCGCACAATCGATTTAAGCACATATAATAATTTTTTTTTCCCTAGCCCCTCTAACTAACAACATTAATTTTTGGGCCAATCTCAGGCACAGACGCAAGTGTCCAAGGGAGCTTGGACAACCTCCCGGTGTGAAGTGGATTTAAGGGGTAAGATTTTTTTATATTTTAATGACTTTAATGATACGTAATTTTTAATATTTTATATTAATTATCCTTTAATTAAAAATTTTAAATTTTTATTTTTATTTTAAAAATAAATTTAATTAAAATAAATTATAATCATTAGTTTAAGTGTAAAAAAATCTTAATTTTTTATTTTTTACAATAACTCTTACAGTGGATTTGTTCGCCGCCGCTCTCTTGAACCCGTGTGAAGTCACCCCTCGTGTGCTGCCGTTGAAATCGAGTGGAGCACCGTCGTTTGCTGGTTGCCTTTTTTCTTATTTTTTATTTTTTTCGATGCAAACTGGTGGCCTGAATTAAAGAGAGGAAATAAAATAAAATAAAATAATATTTTAAATATAATTAAGTAACTTTTGATGGTAGTAAAATAAATAAAAATAAAAATAATTAATTTTTAATATATTTGTTAAAAATATAAATATTAATAAATATTATTTTAATTTTTAACATAATCTCTTGTATCAAACTTAAATTTAACTATTTTTGTCAAATTTGTAAAAAGTTAATTATAACAGATAATTATGTTTATTCAAATTATATGTAAGAACGTAAGAACATACCTTTATATTTTCTCAGTCCACGTTTAGAGGATAAAAAAGTAAAAAAAAAAAAATACAAAATTTGATATTTTAGGTATTTGATAAAATACTAAAAGTTATTAATAATCTTACGTGACTAATTGTCAACACAATTTTTTTTTGCTGAGTTGGCGAGGGTTTAAACATCAAAACTTTTTTTATCCATTATCACTGTTTAAATTTGTAAAAATAAAAAAATTAATTTTTTATTTGATTAATTTAGGAAATAAAATAAATTAAAAAATATTTTTGATATGATTAGTAACTTTTGGCAATTTTTATGTGTGTATAAAACAAATAAAATTTTTTTGTAACTTTTTGTGTTTGATAAAAAATTTTGATAAATTTTAAATTAGGTTAATAAAAATTTTAGTAACTTCTTTTTAAAGTTAGTAAAAATAAAAATAATTGATTTTTCATTTGATTAAGTTGGAAGATAAAATAAATTAAAAAATATTTTTAATAGAATTAAGTAATTTTTGACAGCTTTTAGGTGTGTCGTAAAACAAATAGAAATTTTTAGTAATTTTACTGGTAAAAATTTTGATAACTTTTAAATTAGGCTGAAATGAAATAACTATTATACCCCTCACTAACTCAGCAAAAAATTTATGCGTTGGCAACCTGTCACATAAGATTGTTAACAATTTTTAGCGTTTTATCAAATATCTAAAACACCAAAGTTTTTTTTTTATTATTTTTATTTTTTTATCCTCCAAACATAGGTCGAGGAAACATAGATTCTATTCTTACGTTTTATATATAATTTGAATAGACATAATTATCCTTTATAATTAAACATTTATAAATTTTGATAAATACACTTAAATTTAGTTTGGTACAACAGAATATGTTCAAAATTAAAATAAAATTTATTTATATTTATATTTTTAACAAGTAAATTAAAAATTAATTATTTTTATCTTTATTTATTTTACTACTGTCAAAAGTTACTTAATTATGTTTAAAATATTTTATTATTTCATTTTATTTTCTATCTTTAACTCAGGCCATCAGTTTGCCTCGAGAAAAAAAGAAGTAGAAGAAAGAAGAAGAAGGAGACAGCCAGCAAAATGACAGCTTTTCTAGTTTAGTTAAATGACAGCGCCCCACTTGACTTTGACGATAGTAGTCGGGGGTCAACGTCAATTTAAATTTTAAAAATAACTTTAATTTTTTAGAAATTATTCACAAAAATTTATTATATTACCATAATTATTCTTAATAATTTTCTTATAAAAATATTCTTACTATCTATTGAGAAAATATGTAATTTTATCTTTACTGACTGGAATATTGAGTCCGCTCTTGAGTGGGTAAGAATATCATCCTTTATGTATAATTTATAATGTATTAATTACTTTCTTATAATAAAGTTAAAAATAATATAATAAGTTATATTTCTAGATTTTTTGATACATGGGCAAATAATTGCTACATAAATTTTTTAAATATTTTTATTTATGCAATATGAGTTACTTCCCATGATTAAATTTAAGAATATTGATACGTTAACATAATTAATTATTTTTTAGTGGAAAGTGTATTTCATTATAAAAATTTATATTGTATTGATAAAATAAAAAATATTTTTTATAAAAATTTAAATTATATTAATAGGTTATTTTTTTATAATAAATGGAATTAATTTATAAAGCCAATGAATCAATTTGAATGACATAAAAATAAATAAATGAATAAATAAATAATAATAAATAAAAAGAAAAGTAAATGGTAGAGTGGGGGAACTTTTTGTGAAGTGGAGATACCATCATCGTTATAATAAATCTTAATTATAACGGGAGAAGACCAATTAACTATATTTTAAATATTTTAATTATAAAATATAAAATAATATTTATAATAATTCTGACAATCATGGAATCAAAACGCCTCATGGTCCTCACATATGTCGGTTTCTAATATAAGAAATATCACAGGTCGACCAAAGGCGCGCAATACGCACATATGAATATATATATATTATGCTTTATAACAAAAGCAGATGTTATTATATTTCGATAAGGATATATTCCTGACCCTCAAGCAGCCATTAAAGGGAACCCCGAGCAGAGCTGAGTAGCCTTCGGTCTGGTACGTCCCTTTCGGCGTATATCTGTATGGTTAATCTTCAGCTAGCCACATCCCAAATAGAACCCCGGGCGGGCGCAAGTGACGGGGTGGTTCCGAGCAAATTGTCATATGTGACTATAAAGCAATTGGCAAAATTCTTGTCTACAATCCAGCGACATTTATCAAGTGGAAGTAACCGTCTGTCATAATCAAAAAGAAAGAATCCCGGACAGCGCAGACCCAGAATTTTGAATTAGTCTGGGCAAACGTAAAATTTTGATTTGTTCGAATTGATAAGTGATAGAGTCACAATAGTTTAAAGTAGAGTACGCTGGGTTGAGTTACAAAAATCTAAATTGGACTAAAAAAATTTAGACTGAACTAAATTTAAACAAACAAAAAAATTATACTATAAAAAATAATTTTTGAGCAAGCCACCCAGACAATAGCGCAAGCGAGCCCCTTACTGCATTTGCTCCTGATCTCAGAGCACGTTTACGTCCCATATATGAGAAGATATTTACCCCCATGATCTAGGCGATCCCCATAAATGCCATGCTTGATCATATAAAGGATGTCTCCGTGAACTTCATGAGGGATGACACTTTCATTAAACTGAAATTATGCAAAAATTGCTATAAATTTTTGCTAACTTGAGTATTAGAAATTTTTTAGTAAGTACTACACCAGTGTTGTAAGGCAAGACTCAGTCTAATGTATTAAAGATCGATTGCTTGTGCCTAGGCGCAACGTACAAATTAACTGCATCATCATATTTTACATTTTGAACTTTATGACTATATAGTATATCTGTTCAAAAGTTGACAAGTATTCCCAAAATCCTGGGTAAAATAAAAATCGTACCTACCAATTGTTAACTCGAGTAACCAAGAGAAACTTGCCCTTCATAGACTATGGACGAGAGTCGGGTTGATTATGTACAATGCCACTACTTATTTTTATATTGACCTAACAAGACTTGGAATTGAGCGATAATGATATATATAGACCAGCAATTGGAAGTTTGAATATCAGAATTTGCTTTCACATTTCAGAGTACTGTTTCCTCCACCAATGCACAACCACCGCCATGCAAGGTGCACCCAAAATCTGAACTCTGATAACCTATAGGCCACCATAGATTGCACAAAGAAAGACCCGGAAGCCATCTCTGCAACATGCCAAGAATAAGCCTAAAAAATCCCCAGATTCCCCTTTTAATGCTCAACTTCCTCTTGTTCATCCTACCCTTTCATGGAAACTCTCAACGTTTGATGAAGAGCAAACCATTCTTCTGAAGCTAAAACACCACTGGTCCAACCCTGCTTCCTTCAGCCATTGGACACTCTCGTCGAACTCAGGCTCCAGTCACTGTGACTGGCCGGAGATCAACTGCACGGATGGCTCCGTCACCGGACTTTCACTTGCCGAGAAAGGCATTACCGGAGCAATCCCACCATTCATCTGTGAGCTGAAAAACCTCACCATTGTTGATCTCAGAACAATTCCATTGATGGACTATTTCCTAAAGTTCTTTACAATTGTTCCAAGCTGGAACACCTGAACCTCTCCCTAAACTACTTCACTGGCCTTATTCCGGACGACATTGACCGGTTGTCAACCGCCTCCGGTCACTCAACCTAGGCGGCAACAACTTCACCGGTGACATCCCGGCCACCATTGGCCGGTTCCCGGAGCTGATAAGTTTGCTTCTTGATGCGAATGAGTTCAAAGGTGGAGCTTTCCCGCCACAAATTGGCAACTTGTCAAGCCTTGAAGTGCTACAGTTGTCCTTCAACAACTTTTCGAAAATGGCCATACCAGCGAGCTTTACCCAGTTGAAGAAACTCAAGCAACTTATGATGACAGAATCAAACTTGGGCGGGGAAATCCCAGCATCAATTGGGAATATGGCAGCCCTCGAGTTACTGGACTTGTCAATAAATAGCATGAGTGGTAACATTCCAAGTGGTCTGTTTTCCTTAAAGAACTTAACAACACTATATCTCTACCGAAATCAATTCTCCGGGCCAATTCCTCAGGCAGTTAAAGCTCCAAAGTTGGAGGTAATCGATCTATCAGAAAACAACTTGATTGGACCAATCCCAGATGACTTTGGAAGACTAGCAAAGTTATCAGGTTTGGCTCTGTTCTTCAACCATTTTTCTGGTGAATTACCAAAAAGCATTGGCCGCCTTCCATCGCTGATGGATGTCAGGTTGTTGTTGGCAACAATTTCTCCGGAGTTCTTCCACCGGATTTGGGGCTATACTCGAAGCTCAGGGACTTTGAGGTCCCGTCCAACCATTTTACAGGCAAGTTACCCGAACACTTGTGCGCTAATGGCGCTCTAATATCGGTAGTGGCTTTTGATAACAATCTCAGTGGTGAATTGCCAAATTCACTTGGGAATTGTGGGAGTTTATTGACTACTCAGGTTCAAGGAAATCATCTTTCTGGAAACATTCCTTCCGGGTTGTGGACATCACCCAATCTCTCAGTGTTGATGGTCAGCGATAATTCGTTCACAGGTCAGATTCCAGATGGTTTGGGAAGGTATTTATCGCGATTGGAGATCAGTAACAACAATTTCTCGGGTGAAATCCCTGCCGGCGTCTCGTCCTGGAGGAGTTTGACGGTGTTCGAGGCAAGTAACAACCTCTTTAGCGGGTCAATTCCTAAAGAATTAACAGCTCTTCCTCTTCTGACAACTCTTTTGCTCGATGGAAATCAATTTTCCGGTCATCTTCCATCGGAGATAATCTCATGGAATTGGATAACCAAGCTAAACCTGAGTCGAAACAAACTCTCCGGTCCAATCCCTGACAAAATTGGTTCCTTGCCACGCCTTACTGACCTGGACTTGTCAGGGAACGAGTTCTCAGGTCAAATTCCACCTCAGATCGGCCATTTGAGACTAACTTCACTCAACCTGTCTTCAAATCTTCTCACCGGAAGAATCCCCGAAGAGTTCGAAAACCCTTTCTTCACCACCAGCTTCTTGAACAATTCTGCTCTTTGTTCGAATAATCCATCACTAGGCCTCCCTGCCTGCTCTTCACCATATCAAAACTCAAACAAATCCACCCAACTGTTCACTAAAATCATCACTGTCTCTGCAGTATTAATTGCATCGGCTCTCTTACTTGTCTTCATCATGGTCAGAACTCACCGCTGCCCAGAACCCGGAATGGATCCAAAGTGGGAATTCACTCCATTTCAGAAATTAAACTTCTCTGAATCCGACATCTTACCATATTTGACAGAAAATAATGTGGTCGGATATGGCGGGTCGGGGAAAGTATATCGTGTGGCAGTGAGCTGTTCAGATGAAGTAGTTGCTGTTAAAATGGCTCGGGATATCCACAAGCAGGAGAAGCAATTCCAAGCAGAAGTTAAGATACTGGGTACAATTCGACATCCGAACATAGTCAGATTGTTATGTTGTTTTCAAACGAGACAACAAAACTTCTTGTTTACGAGTACTTGGAGAAACAAAGCTTGGATCGGTGGCTCCATGGGAAGAAGAGGCAACCGAGAATTTCAGGTTCAGGACATGGAGGTGTGGTCTTGGACTGGCCTAAGAGGTTGCAGATTGCAGTGGGAGCTGCCCGGGGACTATGCTATATGCACCACGATATCTCGCCTCCAGTAATTCATCGAGACGTGAAATCGAGCAATATCTTGTTGAATTCTGAGTTCAATGCAAAGATTGCAGATTTTGGTCTAGCCAGGTTGCTGGGAAAGCATGAAGAGCTCAACACTATGTCTGTCCTCGCTGGTTCTTTTGGGTACATGGCTCCAGGTTGGTATAAAATTTCTCTACCTATGTGACTTTACTGTCTCCCCCAAAAAAAGCTCTCTTTAAATCATGTGTTTATAATTAAACACTTCCAAGCTTGAAGACAAGTTTCTCAGATGGATTTTAATGTAAAGAAGAAATTCTCATTATTCCTTAAAAATAATACAAGTCTTGCATTTTGAGTTGTGTATTATTTTTTTCAGAGTATGCTCAGACCCGAAGAGCGAATGAGAAGGTTGATGTGTACAGCTTCGGTGTGGTCCTTCTGGAACTTGTTACTGGAAGGGAAGCCCACAGTGGAGACGAAAAATTGTGCTTGGCCAACTGGGCGTGGCATCACATTCAAGAAAGGAAACCTATAGTTGATGCGCTGGACGAGGAGATTAAAGATAAAGAAGCAAATCACTTGAAAGAAGGAAATCACTTGGAAGAAATGACATCTGTTTTCAAGCTGGGGATCATTTGTACCAGCGCACTTCCCTCGGCCAGGCCTAGCATGAGGGAAGTTCTGCAGAGATTACTTCGTTGTAGCCATCAGCTACTGGGATTCCAAGGGATGAATGGTGGAGGCGAGTATGTGTGTGTTCCTCTGCTCAAGAATTCTAGGCGTGAGAGGATGTTAGATGATGGTGATGATGATGGTGATAATATTAAGCATGGAAGTTTGGTTTCCAATGTTTATTAGTAACTTTTTTGAACTCTAGGTAATTGACTCTTTAGGCAAGGTTACTTATGATCAGAAATTGTTAAAAACAAAAAAAAAGGTTTCTGGTTAATTACTACTTGTGAAATTGGGTAGTATCTCTTTCTTGGTTGGCAAAAGATGTACAGTTTCAAGACCTCGGAAAGTGATACACTGAGAGTTTTCTAGATGGAGAAAAAAAGTGGCCCCTATTGTATTGTATTATATATCTATAGTAGGTCACTATAGTCCCCATTGTATTGTATTAGGTCACTATAGTCCTCATTGTATTGTGTTACCTCTGTACTATAATCAAATATGAGTCTCTCTCTCTCTCCCCCTCTCCTCTCCCTCTCTCTCTCTCAATTAGTGTATACATAATTATGAATCATTTATTTTTTTTGGTAAGTATATTGAATCATTTATCAGAGGCCCGGTTCCTCTGCAAAGCAAAAACCCAGGGCTGCTTTAACTAACTGTATTAGGGGTATACAACATACAAGGACAACTCAAAAATCTAATTAAATTTGAGCACTTCATTAAGGTTTTAAGGTGTCAACTCAAATTTTATAAAAATTAGTTTATTTTAAGTCCAAGCAAACTTGAGTTTTTTTTTTTTTAACAAAATTTATAATCATATTACAGAACACATACGATCTGATCCAACTTAATAAATTTAAATTGATTTGATTTTATGTGATGATCGATTTTATTAGAATCTAAAATTTTAATTCGGTAACATAGATTCGATTTTAAGCTAAAATTTAATTTGAATTCGAGACAAACCGACGCATGCACAATGCACAACTCTAATCAGCATATCCCCTCTCACTCAAAGCCAGTGATTGTGACTAAGCTAATTTTAGTATTTGCTTGAACGGAGTCAAATCCAAATCTCCCTTTATTATTATTATCATTATTATTATTTCAAGTCAAAGAAGCTCGGCAACGTTGGAAGACCCTGTATGCGCTAATTTTTAATGATATTTTCAAGTACCATGGCCACTTGCTTCCATGTGTATGTATTATTGTATATATTAATGGGTAAATTGCAACCATCTCTTCTTAGTACATGAATAATTACACTTATTATCTCTTAATATTTAAAAATTATATTTACTTCTTTTATTTTAAAATATTGTTAATATTGATCATCTTCCGTTAAATTAATCGTTAAAAACTTAACAGAAAATATTAAAGTAACTTAAATTTTTATAAGTATTTTTTTCTCTTTTACTCATCCATTTCTTGCATTTTTATTAGTTTTCTTCACAAAAATTTTCAAAATGAAGTGAAAAATAAATAAAAACAAGAGATTTTTTGTGATTTTTGTGAAAAACTAACAAAGATTAGAGAGAGGGAGGGATAAAATGGGAAACACTTAAAATTTAAGTTTTAACAGTTAATTGAATGCAAGGGAGCGAATCTGAACATTTCAAAATAAGAGAGGTAAGTATAATTTTTAAATGTTGAGTGATAGTAAGTGTAATTACTAATATGTTGTGGGGAGGTAGGTGTAATTTATCATATATTAATTAAACTAGTTCATTTACTTGTAATTTATTTAATTGTAGTTTAAATATAATCTCAAAATTTATATGTATATATATACATATGATCACTTTTAAATATTTATACAAAAATTATATAATTAAAATCCCAAAATTATGACTACAGACTGACAATAAAAATACCCACTCCAAAAGTTAATTGGTTATATATAGCAGTAAATTAATTACAGTATCAATTTTTCTTGCAAAAAAAATTGTTTTATTACTATTTATTATATATTATGTAGATACTTTGTATGTAAGGGCCCGATTAGATGGTGCTAAAATTTCAGGGGGATAAGTTTTAGAGAGAATATAAAATAAGAGGGGGTATTATTTTCGAAAAATTGTATCCAAGTCATACTTTGTAATCTTTTAGAGCTATTAGTCACACTCAAAAAAAAGTACTGCTTTTAAGTCACATTAATGTGGAAAGTTTTGTATTTAACTCACACTTTTGAGTGGATCCCACGAGTTTGTTTTAAATATAATTTCTAATATACCGATAATATCCTTTATTTCTATAACAAAGTTACACAAGTTATTTCCGGAAATTCCAGAAATCACGTGAAGATATGATTTACCGAGAATCACGCTTCTTCCGTTTTTTTTTTCTTTCCTTGTTTTCAGTTTCATTATTTACAGTTTTAGTCGTGAAGATATTAAGAAGATAGAGCTTATTTGGCCTATCTTCTTCATGGATTGATTTTGCCGATTGGCGTTTTGAGGTATTTTCAAAATAGTACCGATACTGTTTCAAAAAATATGATGATGTTGGCTCGTATGGTTGATTTGTGTTATGTATCAATTGATGTTTTTAGGCAGTATGAAAACAGTACCGGTCCAAAACAGTACTGGTACTGTTTTATCAGTACTATTTTCAACACAGTACCGGTACTGTTTTATCGGTACTGTTTTCAAAATAGTACCGGTACTGTTTTCAAAACAGTACCATGAATTATAAGCAGATGACGAGTTTTAAGGGCAAGAGAAATCTATTGGGCCGATCAACGTTTTGAGTTATCTTCAAAATAGTACCGGTACTGTTTCAAAAAATATGATGATGTTGGTTTGTATGGTTGGTTTGTGTTATGTATCGATTGATGTTTTTTAAGTAATATGAAAACAGTACCGGTACTGTTTTATCGGTACTGTTTTCAAAACAGCACCATGAATTATAAGCAGATGACGAGTTTTAAGGGGAAGAGAAATCTATGGGGCCGATGGGCTTTTTGAGCTATCTTCAAAACAGTACCGGTACTATTTCAAAAAATATGATGATGTTGGCTCATATGATTGGTTTGTGTTATGTATCGATTAATATTTTTTAGGCAGTATGAAAACAGTACCGGTCTAAAACAATACCGGTACTGTTTTCAAAACAGCACCATGAATTATAAGCAGATGACAAGTTTTGGGCAAGAGAAATCTATGGGGTTGATTAGCATTTTGAGTTATTTTCAAAACAGTACCGGTACTGTTTCAAAATCAGAAAAAATAAAGATACTAGGAATGATGATTGATTTAGGTTTTTTCCAAACAGTTTTGATTTTGTTTCCAAAAATCAGTTTTACTTGCTTTGTAAAGAAGATGGAAAGTCGCGGAAATTATGAGTGAAGTGTGCATTATTTTCGGATAAAACTGGCAGTTTTGAAATGTGGTGAAAAATACGTGATGTCTTTTTTTGTCTTTTTGTTGCAAGTGTGACTTATTTACAAATAAATTTTTTGAGTATGACTTAAATCCTTATAAGTCCATAAATAGTGACCGGCCTCCAAAAACCCCTATTATTTTTAGAGGTTTGGCTCACATTGATGTGATGTTTATGGAGAAAGATAACTTTTGACTTGGTTTGGATGTTTTATAAATAAGAGGAGGTGAATGATGGAAAAAACAGTCAAATGACTTTTTTGCCCTTGTGGTGTCCCAAACTTGGTTAACTATTAAATTAAACTTGGTTACCCAAACTTAATTATATGTTTATGTTAATTATATAATGTGAAAACCAACTAGTACAAATTAATTTTAGATAAATTAATTATAAATAAATTATTTTATTAATAAATTAAACTTTATAAAATATATAAATTAGTTTCGTAGACAATAACATCCCAATTTATCAAAAACTTCCTTAATTGCTTATTTTTTTCTCCTTATTTAAAAAAATCAATATATGTGTAATTTTGTATAAATTTACTAAAAAATAATATTATTATATTTGTTAAAAAATAATATTATTTTCTTAAAATCACATCACCTCCTATTTGGAAAAAATATATTTTTTTAATCACAAGACCCCCTATTTGGAAAAAAATTATATTTTTTTATTTTTATTAATATAAATTATTAATACATTTTTCCATTAGAAAAAAAAGAATTTATTTCTAATATAAAATACATTTTGTAGGTGAGGATGGGGATAAGAAGGGGTATAATGGTCCAATTTAGTCTATATAAGGGGGGATAATTTTTGGAGAGCTCAAACCCTTTCCAAAAATAATACACCTTTTTCCAAATTAAGAAGAGATGATAATTTTTAGAAGGGAGAAATTTTACTTTCCAAACCAAGCAAAAAAACATCATATCAAAGCTTATAAGGGTGTATTATTTATGGAGGCCACATTTTGTAGTATCTAATCAGCCCCTAAGTGTATTTTTTTAAGGGTATTGGTATTTGCACTACTTTATTAGTTTTCTCTGTTCTATAATAACTTTAATTAAAAAAATGTAGAATAAAAAAAAAATTAATGGAGGGTACATTTACCATTTTCTTATTTTTTACCGCTACGAGGTATAAGAAATAAGGTTTTAGAAAGTGGGACATGCATGACCGCCATTAGTTACTACGACCACTAGAGGTAGTCGTTAGGTAAAAAACGGGCGACCGATTGTCTCAGCAATGTATATTCATTCCCCTCCCCCCGGCGGGATCTTTTCCGTCAGTCTCACTCTCTTATTCCCTCAGTCTCTGCCGATCACCGAAGTCGTCGCGACTAACACTGAATTTGCTAACCCTCGTCATATCCTCATCTCAGTTATGTCTCTCTCAATGTCAGTCTCCATCTTTAATATCTCTCAAGTCAATTTTCTTATATTTTCTGTGAATTTTGAGAATGGGTTTGTTGATTTATGGGGGCTATGGCGGTAGTCAAGGGATGACGTTGTTGATTTGGGTGGGAATGGGGGCTGGGCTGGCCTAGGGATGGATTGCGGTACTTGTGGTTATAATTGAGTCTTCTCATTCAGTCTTCCTTTTTGTATAATTGAGTCTCAACCTCTCTTTATTGCAATTTATGATTTTGATAAAAGGAGAGGTGGGGATTGGTCTTCTTCTAGTGGATGTGATAGTGGATGTGATATTAAGAAACTATTGGTCAATACAAGAAAATATTATGAAGATATTGCACATAAAAATAAGGGAAGTACTGATAAAGAAAATATTCTCACAAATTAATTGTAAATTGGTGAAGACATTTTAAGTAATAATTGTGATTTTTCCAGTCAAGATTATGATTGAAGGTTCATATTTAGAGAAGTAGCAAATCAGCTACAAAAATCATGGAAGAGCAGCAAATTAGTCACAAAAATCATGCCAAAGATCATGCATTATTGTCATCTTCTAGCATCAAGGCTTATATCAAGCAACTTTCTTATCATTCACATATGTGTAATATAAATTGATCTTTAATTGTAGTTGTGTATTCAAGTTGAGAATCAATAAAAATATTCATTCAAGTTCATTTGCTTTTCCATTTTTCTTTTTGTGATAGCAGGGTATTGTGGGAATTGGAGTAAATAAGATGTGGTTTAGTATATCTATTTTAAATTCATTCTTTATTTTTTAATTTTAAAAATAAGAAAAATAATTCAAAATGTATTTGATCAGTTGTATTTTCAAAATCTATTTTAAAAAATAGAAAATAAGTTTATACATGAAGTACAAAATGGTAAAAAGTCATTTTAAGTATTTTCAATAAAAAATAAGAAAAATCTCAAAAGAAGGAAAATAAAAAATGTTAAAGCAAATGCGTTTTTTATTTTTCTTATTTTGAGATTTTCAAAATACAAAACCATAAAAAATAAAAATAAAAAAATAGAAATATAAACTAAATAATACTTAAGTCTCTAAAATATTGTGGGTATTATGAGATTTGGAGTAAATAGTCTCTAAATATTGTTTTATTAAGTATAATCTATATATATTTAATTAATTTTAAATTTATTATTACATTATTCTTAAACGACTATATCATTTGATACTAATTGTTATCTTTATTTGATTTTATTCAAAATTATGAAAATAACAATGATAATTTTATAATTCCAATGGGTTAGATGGGATGGTCTTGAACTGAGACTTAGGGCCTTACTACCCTAAGGTCTCAAGTTCAAGTCTCATCTCTAACAAAAATTTGGAACCAGCCTCCCGGGCGCAAAGCATAGTAAAGGTTGGTAGGACGGGCCTCCTTGGCTAGACGAACCGTATCCAGTTCTTGGGTGTGGGTCCGACTCTCCGCCGTTACACGAGTCTGCGATTTACTGCTACACATGTTGAGGGAACGGTATGTGTGACACAAACCAAAAAAGATTCACTCTTTAGGGATTTAGCCTAAGAAGTGAATCTCTCGAGATCAAATCTTTTTTAACAATGATAATTTTATTTTTAACTTACGAAATGCATGAACTTTAGGTAGGAAGGACCAAGACTATGATCTGGGCCCATCTAAAAAGAATTTCTTGAACCTACCAATGGCAATGAAGAATAGAGCAGAGAAAAGACGAAAAGAGAAAGTTTGCTTTGTGGAAGGAAGGAGTTTCAAAGTCCTCCCGCTGTCCCAGCGTCCGCAATATGGCAGCAATGTTTTAAGCTTCTTCTGCTCAACAAAGGTGCGATGCTAATGATCATTCCAATCTGCCACATATCACGTTTTGCATGGCAACTAACTCACAAATTATTTGGGCTCCCTTTGAGTAGATTGATTTCAAATTAAAAATATTTTTTAAAAATACAGATGATTGAGATACTTAGGGAGTGTTTGGTACGGCAAAAAGTATCAAAAAATAACGAAAAATGTGATTTGAATAATTTTTTAGCGTTTAGCATGTAACCATCAAACCAAAAATTTTCAGAGATAAATAGTGAAATTTTTGGACTTTTGCATTAATTTCTTGAATAGAAAAACTGTTTATATTAAAATTTATTGAAAAATATGAAAAGTTTTTGAGATTTGTAGAAAAATTATTAGAGTCTGTAGAATATTATTGGTATTTGTAAAAAATTTATTGGAGTTTGTAAAAAGTTATTAGGATATGTAGATGTATATAAATTTATAATTGTTTTACAAAATACGAGAAGTGTAAAATATATTAAAAAATTTTAGATATTTTTAAAATTTTTCTGCGATTTTCATCACATCAAACGGGTTCTTAATTTAAGAATAAATAATTTTATTTTGACAATTATTTATTAAGAAGAATTGACCACTAAAAGTAGGGGTGGACTTTGAAACTTTTAGTTATTAATTTACAATTGATTGGTTGGCAAAAAAAGTGAATGCTTTTTATTATTATTATTATTATTATTTTAAGGTTCACAGTTATAGTATGGTGATGTAAGATTTGTGAAAATAATTTTAAAAAAATTAAAATTATTTTAACTTAGATAGTGGGTTGCCTTTATACATATATGTGTCTCATAATGACGAAATAGTTATAGGAAACAAGGGCAATTTTCAATTAAAAAAATAAAAATACTCTTAGTTCTTGTTTAGAGTATTAAAAATTACAAGAAGTTATCAAAAATTTGTAATTATTTTTAATTTTTTTTACACTAAAAATTTCTAATTTTCTCTAATTTTTACTAATTTTTTCTAATTTTTATTAATTTTCTCAAAAATTTTTCTACTTTTTTAAATTTTTTTAGCAAAACAGCAAATACTAAATTTTCTCTAATTTGACTGGTTTTTTTTTTTTTTTTTTGGGCTCTTATTGGTGCTCAAATTGGCATTTAATAAAATTTTCTAGTGAGTGTTGCAAATCATTTCAAGAAGCTAACCGCTAAAATGTGAATCCCATTTACAACTACAGTCAAAATATTATGAAGAATTGACTTCAAATAAGTATTTTTATATGTTCATTTTAAATTTATGATAATTTATAATTTTATATGGCTTAAATTAATAATAAAATTCATTTAAATTTTTGGTCATCGTCTCACTAATAAGCCCCGCAAAGATACGATGATAATAGATGTCCCGGGAATGACTGCAAATGATAAGTGAGAAAATCGTTTTACAAATTATCGCTATGTTTGGTTTGTTAATTTTTTTTAAAAATTTTTAAAAATATTTAAAAATTATTTATATTTTATCTCACTGCACGAATTACAAACTCACAACTTTATTGTACTTTATTTTACTTTGTATCACTTCAAACACATCATATGTTAGCTAGCGTCAATCCGGGCCATGCATCTCTTGTCATCTCTTGTCAAGTGCATGATTTTCTTTTTTTTTTTTTTTTCCATTAGACGACCTTAATTTTTAGTCCTAATTTGAAGTGTTTGACGGGCAAACTCAACATATTGAGAGAAATTTCATATGATGAAGTGTTTGACCGGCAAACTCAGCATATTGAGAGAAATTTTATATTGGTTATGTTTGGAATGATAAAAAAAATTAAAAAATGATGAAAATATTAAAAATTTTAAAAATTATTTATTTTTTATCTCACTGTACAAATTATAAACCCACAATTTATTTTTATTTTATTTTATTTTATCTTATTTTTTTGTTACTTCAAATGCACCTATGATTACCTTTATTCTGTTCGTGCAACTATTATCCTCTGTTTGGCACGCGAATTGTTGAATTCTCGCAAACTTACGAATGAATGATTAAGATTAAAAGAATTAAGCATACTCTTGTGAGTTTAACGAACCCACACAAACCATACATGCTAAACAAAGTCCTAGAATTTGCACACCCCTTCCACACTACAAGAAATTAAGCGCACTACTTATCATCACGCGATAAGGGATTAACATGTTAAAATAGCGAAACAAATAAATAAGAAAGTAACTAGTGTTCATCCGTACTGTTCGCGGAATTATATAATAATTTTTTATTGACAAAAATAAATTTTTAAATAAATTGTAATTATTTTAATAAAGTTGTATAATTTTAAATGATAGTTATTGAATTACTTTTTATATTTATATTTTTTATTTATGTCAATTTTAATAAGTAGATTGAATTGATTAAAATCACGTTTTTATATGAATATTAAAAATTTATGTTTTATCAAATCTCAATTTGACTCAATTCAAAAAATCTAGCATGGCTCTAGAATATATATTAAATCCTAAACCTACTTAATCAAGCTGATCTTTTTTTTTATTTTATTTTAAAACCTTTGTCAAATTTTTAATAGACACTTCTATTTTTTTAATTATTCACTAGAATAAAAAATATTATTAAAATAATTTTTCAACCAAATTGTCCACTTGACAAATTTAAATTTTTATAAAAACTATTACTCCTAAACCTAATTATTAATATTTAGGTATTTTAATTAATATTAACATTTAGACTTTTTGTGCTTTTAAATTTAAAATATATTAATTTTTTAAAATTTAAGTAATATTCAGTAATTTGACATCCCTTTCTTAAATTAATATTTAGATACTAATTTTATCACTATAACAAAATAATAAGCAAATGGGTTTAACTATAATGGACTAGTAAGCAAATAAGTCAATTTCATGAATTTATGAGCTTTCACGTTAATTAAAATCATTTGCCACAATCCTAGTGGCTTATACATAAGAGAAAAAAATAAAATTTTATTCATCTACTAACGTGGAAAAAAAATCAATTCTTTGTGAATAAATGAGAAGAAAATATTTAGAGAATGGAGAGTATTAAAATATGTCACGTTCTTTTGGTATTGTAGTATAGATTATAAGACTTTATTTATAGCAGTTAAGAAAAATAAAATTTAAAAAGATTGGTTTAGACCTAAATTTTTTTAATCCAAAATTTATATATATTAGCATGGATGTTTGTCTCTTAATCGGGACTAATTATTTCTTAAAATTTTAAAAGATCGAATCATAGTATAAATTTTTTTTTGGTCAAAAATTTACATATATTAGTAGCATTTTTTTTTACTCTGGCCTCATTCCCCTCGTCGCTGTTAGCCATATGACAGATTTTCTTCTTTGGCCGGAAAAACTCCGATCCTAGAAGCTATCTTTCTTCCAAATGTCTCGCCAAATTCCTCCTTCCATACTCGCTTTATTCCTCATCCTACTACCCTCCTATGTCTATGGAGACTCTCAAACTTTTGACCAAGAACAAACCATCCTGCTCGAACTAAAACAACAGTGGTCCAACCCTGCCTCCCTCAGCCACTGGACACTCTCATCGAACTCAGACTCCAGCCACTGTGACTGGCGGGAGATCACCTGCTCCGGTGGCTCGGTCACTGGACTTTCACTTGCCGAGAAAAACATCACCGGATCGATCCCACCAATCATCTGTGACCTGAAAAACCTCACAATTGTTGATCTTCAGAACAATTCCATTTATGGACCATTTCCTGAAGTTCTTTACAATTGCTCCAAGCTGGAACACCTGAACCTCTCCGAAAACTACTTCACTGGCCTCATTCCCAACAACATTGACCGGCTGTCGACCCGCCTCCGGTCACTCAACCTAGGCAAAAATAACTTCACCGGCGACATCCCGGCCACTATTGGCCGGTTCCCGGAGCTGACAAGTTTGCTTCTTGATGCAAATGAGTTCAAAGGTGGATATTTCCCGCCAGAAATTGGCAACTTGTCAAGCCTTGAAGTGCTACAGTTGTCCTTCAACAACTTTTCGAAAATGGCCATACCAACGAGCTTTACCCAGTTGAAGAAACTTAAACAACTCATGATGACAGAATCAAACTTGGGTGGAGAAATCCCGGCATCGATTGGGAATATGGCAGCCCTCGAGTTATTGGACCTGTCAATAAATAGCATGACTGGTAACATCCCAAGTGGTTTGTTTTCCTTAAAGAATTTAACAACACTATATCTCTACAGAAATCAATTCTCCGGGCCAATTCCTCAGAAAATTGAAGCTTTGAAGTTGGAGGTAATCGACCTATCTGAAAACAACTTGACTGGACCAATCCCAGATGACTTTGGAAGATTGAAAAAGTTAGCAGCTTTGGCTCTGTTCTTCAACCAACTTTCTGGTGAATTACCAAAAAGCATTGGCCGCCTTCCATCGCTGATGGACGTCAAGCTGTTTGGCAACAATTTCTCCGGAGTTCTTCCACCTGATTTGGGGCTATACTCGAAGCTCAGGGACTTTGAGGTCCCGTCCAACCATTTTACGGGCAAGTTACCTGAACACTTGTGCGCTAATGGCGCTCTAATATCAGTAGTGGTTTTTCATAACAATCTCAGTGGTGAACTGCCAAATTCACTTGGGAATTGTGGAAGTTTGTTGACTGTTCAGGTTTATGGAAATCATCTTTCTGGGAACTTTCCTTCCGGGCTGTGGACATCACCCAATCTCTCGACGTTGATGGTCAGCGATAACTCATTCACAGGTCAGCTTCCGGATGGATTGGGAAGGTATTTATCACGGTTGGAGATCAGTAACAACAATTTTTCGGGTGAAATCCCTGCCGGGGTCTCGTCCTGGAATTTGACTGTGCTCGAGGCAAGTAACAACCTCTTTAGCGGTTCAATTCCTAAAGAACTTACAGCTCTTCCTTTTCTGACAACTCTTTTGCTAGATGGAAATCAATTTTCCGGGCCTCTTCCGACGGAGATAGTCTCATGGAATTGGCTAACCAAACTAGACCTGAGTCGAAACAAACTCTCCGGTCCAATCCCTGACAAAATTGGTTCCTTGCCACGCCTTATTGACCTGGACTTGTCAGGGAACGAGTTCTCAGGTCAAATTCCACCTCAGATCGGCCATTTGAGACTAACTTCACTCAACCTGTCTTCAAATCTTCTCACCGGAAGAATCCCCGAAGAGTTCGAAAACCCTGTCTTCACCACCAGCTTCTTGAACAATTCTGCTCTTTGTTCGAATAATCCATCACTTGGCCTCCCTGCCTGCTCTTCACCATATCAAAACTCAAACAAATCCACCCAACTGTTCACTAAAATCATCACTGTCTCTGCAGTATTAATTGCATCGGCTCTCTTACTTATCTTCATCATGGTCAGAACTCACCGCTGCCCAGAACCCGGAATGGATCCAAAGTGGGAATTCACTCCATTTCAGAAATTAAACTTCTCTGAATCCGACATCTTACCATATTTGACAGAAAATAATGTGGTCGGATATGGCGGGTCGGGGAAAGTATATCGTGTGGCAGTGAGCTGTTCAGATGAAGTAGTTGCTGTTAAAATGGCTCGGGATATCCACAAGCAGGAGAAGCAATTCCAAGCAGAAGTTAAGATACTGGGTACAATTCGACATCCGAACATAGTCAGATTGTTATGTTGTGTTTCAAACGAGACAACAAAACTTCTTGTTTACGAGTACTTGGAGAAACAAAGCTTGGATCGGTGGCTCCATGGGAAGAAGAGGCAACCGAGAATTTCAGGTTCAGGACATGGAGGTGTGGTCTTGGACTGGCCTAAGAGGTTGCAGATTGCAGTGGGAGCTGCCCGGGGACTATGCTATATGCACCACGATATCTCGCCTCCAGTAATTCATCGAGACGTGAAATCGAGCAATATCTTGTTGAATTCTGAGTTCAATGCAAAGATTGCAGATTTTGGTCTAGCCAGGTTGCTGGGAAAGCATGAAGAGCTCAACACTATGTCTGTCCTCGCTGGTTCTTTTGGGTACATGGCTCCAGGTTGGTATAAAATTTCTCTACCTATGTGACTTTACTGTCTCCCCCAAAAAAAGCTCTCTTTAAATCATGTGTGTTTATAATTAAACACTTCCAAGCTTGAAGACAAGTTTCTCAGATGGATTTTAATGTAAAGAAGAAATTCTCATTATTCCTTACAAATAATACAAGTCTTGCATTTTGAGTTGTGTATTATTTTTTTCAGAGTATGCTCAGACCCGAAGAGCGAATGAGAAGGTTGATGTGTACAGCTTCGGTGTGGTCCTTCTGGAACTTGTTACTGGAAGGGAAGCCCACAGTGGAGACGAAAAATTGTGCTTGGCCAACTGGGCGTGGCATCACATTCAAGAAAGGAAACCTATAGTTGATGCGCTGGACGAGGAGATTAAAGATAAAGAAGCAAATCACTTGAAAGAAGGAAATCACTTGGAAGAAATGACATCTGTTTTCAAGCTGGGGATCATTTGTACCAGCGCACTTCCCTCGGCCAGGCCTAGCATGAGGGAAGTTCTGCAGAGATTACTTCGTTGTAGCCATCAGCTACTGGGATTCCAAGGGATGAATGGTGGAGGCGAGTATGTGTGTGTTCCTCTGCTCAAGAATTCTAGGCGTGAGAGGATGTTAGATGATGGTGATGATGATGGTGATAATATTAAGCATGGAAGTTTGGTTTCCAATGTTTATTAGTAACTTTTTTGAACTCTAGGTAATTGACTCTTTAGCAAGGTTACTTATGATCAGAAATTGTTAAAAACAAAAAAAAAAAAGGTTTCTGGTTAATTACTACTTGTGAAATTGGGTAGTATCTCTTTCTTGATTGGCAAAAGATGTACAGTTTCAAGACCTCGGAAAGTGATACACTGAGAGTTTTCTAGATGGAGAAAAAAGTGGCCCCCATTGTGTTGTATTATATATCTATAGTAGGTCACTATAGTCCCCATTGTATTGTATTAGGTCACTATAGTCCTCATTGTATTGTATTACCTCTGTACTATAATCAAATATGAGTCTCTCTCTCTCTCCCCCTCTCCCTCTCCCTCTCTCTCTCTCAATTAGGGTAAACATAATTATGAATCATTTATCAGAGGCCCGGTTCCTCTGCAAAGCAAAATCCCAGGGCTGCTTTAACTAACTGTATTAGGGGTATACAACATACAAGGACAACTCAAAAATCTAATTAAATTTGAGCACTTCATTAAGGTTTCAAAGGTGTCAACTCAAATTTTATAAAAATTAGTTTATTTTAAGGCCAAGCAAACTTGAGTTTTTTTTTTTTTTTTTAACAAAATTTATAGTCATATTATAGAACACATACGATCTGATCTAACTTAATAAAATTAAATTGATTTGATTTTATGTGATGATCGGTTTTATTAGAATCTAAAATTTTAAATTCGGTAAACATAGATTCGATTTTAAGCTAAAATTTAATTTGAATTCGAGACAAACCAACGCATGCACAATGCACAACTCTAATCAGCATATCCCCTCTCACTCAAAGCCAGTGATTGTGACTAAGCTAATTTTAGTATTTGCTTGAACGGAGTCAAATCCAAATCTCCCTTTATTATTATCATTATTATTATTTCAAGTCAAAGAAGTCGGCAACGTTGGAAGACCCTGTATGCGCTAATTTTTAATGATATTTTCAAGTACCATGGCCACTTGCTTCCATGTGTATGTATTATTGTATATATTAATGGATAAATTGCAACCATCTCTTCTTAGTATATGAGTAATTACATTTATTATCTCTTAATATTTAAAAATTATATTGACTTTTTTTATTTTAAAATGTTGTTAATATTGATCATCTTCCGTTAAATCAATCATTAAAACTTAACAGAAAATATTAAAGCAACTAAAATTTTATAAGTATTTTTTTCTCTTTTACTCATCCCTTTCTTGCATTTTTATTAGTTTTCTTCACAAAAATTTTCAAAATTAAGTGAAAAATAAGTAAAAACAAGAGATTTTTTGTGATTTTTGTGAAAAACTAACAAAGATTAGAGAGAGAGAGGGATAAAATGGGAAACACTTAAAATTTAAGTTTTAACAGTTAATTGAATACAAGGGAGCAAATCTTAACATTTCAAAATAAGGGAGGTAAGTATAATTTTTAAATGTTGAGTGATGTAAGTATAATTACTAATATGTTGTGGGGAGGTAGGTGTAATTTATCCTATATTAATTAAACTAGTTCATTTACTTGTAATTTATTTAATTGTAGTTTAAATATAATCTCAAAATTTATATGTGTATATATATACATATGATCACTTTTAAATATTTATACAAAAATTATATAATTAAAATCCCAAAATTATGACTACAGACTGACAATAAAAATACCCACTCCAAAAGTTAATTGGTTATATATAGCAGTAAATTAATTACAGTATCAAAAAATTGTTTTGTTACTATTTATTATATATTCTGTAGATACTTTGTATGTAAGGGCCCGATTAAATGGTGCTAAAATTTCAGGGGGATAAGTTTTAGAGAGAGTATAAGATAAGAGGGGTATTATTTTTAGAGGTTTGGCCCACATTGATGTGATGTTTATGGAGGGGGATAACTTTTGACTTGGTTTGGATGTTTTATAAATAAGAGGAGGTGAATGATGGAAAAAACAGTCAAATGACTTTTTTGCCCTTGTGGTGTCCCAAACTTGGTTACCTATTAAATTAAACTTGGTTACCCAAACTTAATTATATGTTTATGTTAATTATATAATGTGAAAACCAACTAGTACAAATTAATTTTAGACAAATTAAATATAAATAAATTATGTTATTAATAAATTAAACTTTATAAAATATATAAATTAGTTTCGTAGACAATAACATCCCAATTTATCAAAAACTTCCTTAATTGCTTATTTTTTTCTCCTTATTTAAAAAATATCAATATATGTGTAATTTTGTATAAATTTACTAAAAAATAATATTATTATATTTGTTTAAAAATAATATTATTTCCTTAAAATCACATCACCTCTTATTTGGAAAAAATATATTTTTTTAATCACAAGACCCCCTATTTGGAAAAAAATTATATATTTTTATTTTTATTAATATAAATTTTTAATACATTTTTCCATTAGAAAAAAAATAATTTATTTCTAATATAAAATATATTTTGTAGGTGAGAATGGGGATGAGAAGGGGCATAATGGTCCAATTTAGTCTATATAAGGGGAGATAATTTTTGGAGAGCTCAAACCCTCTCCAAAAATAATACACTTTTTTCCAAAATTAAGAAGAGATGATAATTTTTAGAGGAGAGAAATTTTGTGTTCACAAGAAAGAATTGTCAGAGAGAAAATCTCTATTTTTGTATATATTTTTTTCTTACACTCTTTACAAGGCTATATGTAAATATATATACAGAGAAGTGACTGATAATCAGGAGACAATAATAGGAAGATGCCTAAATAAGAAGATCATTTCTAATATGACTCTAATTGACAGCTAAAGATCCTCCCTAATATGTCTCTAATTGACAGCTCACGCCAACACTCCCCCTCAAGTGGGTGAAAAAATATCTTTGATACCCAGCTTGGTGAGTGAGCTATGAAATGCTCGACTAGACACAGCTTTGGTAAGAATATCTGCCAGCTGATCTTCGGATCTGACAAAAGGGAACTTCACCACTTTGTCCTCCAAGTTCTGCTTCACAAAGTGTCTATCTACCTCAACATGTTTAGTTCGGTCATGTTGCACTGGATTATGAGAGATCTCAATTGCAGCTTTATTATCACAAAACAGCTTCATCTCAGACAACAGTAAGAAACCAAGCTCTGTTAACAACTTCTTAAGCCATAATAATTCGCACAATCCCTTAGCCACCCCTCGGAATTCTGCTTCAGCACTCGATAAGGCTACTACTTTCTGCTTCTTGCTCCTCCATGTCACCAAATTTCCGCCCACGAAAGTGAAGTAGCCCGAAGTAGATTTTCTGTCCGAGATACTACCAGCCCAATCTGCATCTATAAAACCCTCCACCTCAAGATGACCATTCTTCGCAAAGAACAGTCCTTTTCCCGGAGCAGATTTCAAGTATCGCAAGATCCGAACCACAGCATCCATATGTTTTTCACTTGGAGCATGCATAAACTGACTCACCACTCCTACAGCATAAGCAATATCAGGACGAGTGTGTGATAAATATATGAGTCTTCCTACTAACCTCTGGTATCTCTCTTTATTGGTAGGAACCTGATTCGGGAACTCTCCCAGTTTATGATTTAGAACTATCGGAGTGTCGGCTGGTTTACACTCCAACATGCCAACCTCAGCTAGTAAATCTAATACATATTTTCGCTGAGATAGAAAAATACCTTCCTTAGATCTGGCCACCTCAATTCCCAAGAAGTACTTTAGCCCCCCCAGATTTTTCATCTCAAATTCCTTAGCAAGCTGTTTCTGAAGTTCTGTAATCTCTTCAAAATCATTCCCTGTTATGATCATGTCATCCACATATATAATTAATGTTGTTACCTTATCTTCCCGCCATTTCAGAAAAAGTGTATGATCCGAATTACTTTGCGTGTATCCATATCTCCTCATTGTGGAACTAAAGCGACCAAACCAAGCTCGAAGAGATTGCTTCAACCCATATAAAGATCGCTCAAGCTTGCATACCACATCAACATGATTTGCACAAACATACCCAGGTGGGACATCCATGTAGATTTCCTCCTCCAGATCTCCATGAAGAAACGCGTTCTTCACGTCAAACTGATGCAAAGGCCAGTCCAAATTTGCTGCTAAGGATAGCAAAACCCGTACAGTATTCAACTTAGCCACTGGAGAGAACGTTTCTTGGTAGTCCACTCCATAAGTTTGGGTGTATCCTTTTGCCACTAAGCGCGCCTTGTATCTCTCAACTGATCCATCTGTTTTATATTTAATAGTAAAGACCCATTTGCACCCCACTGCCTTTTTCTCCTTCGGCAATTTCACTAAATTCCAAGTTTTATTCTTCTCCAATGTTTCCATCTCCTCCTTCATCACCTGAACCCATTTAGGATCCTGCATAGCTTCTTGAACTCCACCAGGAATCTTAATTGCTGAAACATTAGATACAAATACCTTCAAGGACCGAGATAACTTCTCTGTTGAGACATATTTTGTGATTGGATATTTTGATCTCCGTTCCTCCACATCTGGGGAATACCTATTCGGAGCCTTGCCTCGGTTATGCCTGTCAGGCAGCTTATAACCACCACCCCCATTAGTATCAACAAAAGAGCTATGAGTGATAGAAGAACTTACCTCAGGAGTATCCTCAGGAGATTGGTCGAGTACTGAAGAGGGAATAATTGGAGGGATAGAGATCTGTTCTTCTTCCTGGTAGTTGTCATTTTCTTGTAACAAATCATTCTGTGCTTCATCAACCACCTAATTCAATTCCTCTAACTCACAATCCGTCCGTGTTCCAGCTTCACAATCTATCCGTGTTTCAGCTGCTGTAGATGTCATAGGCGCTGCTGGAAGCTGATGCCGTGGTTTAGTTATAGCCCCAATCCCAGCCTCCACCATCACATCACCTTCCCACCAATGTGCCTCTTCACCAAGTTTCTCCCCCTGAAAGGTGCATTGGGGAGCAGGGAAAAATAGCTCAGACTCAACAAAGGTGACATCCATGGTTACATAAGTTTTCTTCGTAGTCGGATTATAACACCTATATCCCTTTTTGTGAGTGCCATAGCCAAGGAAGATACACTTGACCGCACATGGATCCAACTTGGTGCGCTGATTTTTATGGATGTGAACGTAGGCAACACAACCAAACACTTTGGGTGGTAGTGTCAAGACATATGGAATGGGCACGTGTGCAGAGAGAGCCTGGAGCGGGGTTTGAAACTTGAGTACACGGGAGGGCATGCGATTCATTAGATGAACAGCTGTGACAACTGCGGCATCCCAAAAATGGGCCGGAACATGCCCACCCACCAGAAGTGCCCTTGCTGTCTCTAAAATATGGCGATTTTTTCGTTCTGTGACACCATTTTGTTAGGGTGTCTTAGTGCAAGATGTCTCATGAATCAATCCATGATCCTGGAAATATGTAGAGAGATGACGGTTGATAAATTCACCACCATTGTCACTGCGGAGGACACATATTTGTGCACCAAATTGAGTGCTGACCATACGATGAAAGACCTTAAAAATTGCCTCGACTTCATCTTTGTGTTTCATTAAATATAACCAGGTCATCCTAGTACAATCATCGACAAACGTAACAAACCAACGAATACCAGACATAGTGGTAATCGGTGACACGCCCCAAACATCAGAATGAATTAACGAGAAAGGTGTCATGCTCTTATTCAAACTCAATGGAAAAGAAGTTCTATGGCTCTTTGCCAAAAAACATGTCTCACATTTAAATACATTATCTGATACTCCTTTAAACAAGTCTGGGAATAAATATTTCAAATAACCAAAGGATGGATGTCCCAGGCGACGATGCCATAGCCATACAGCCATTTCTTTGGTGCTAGACTGACTCCGAATGTGATGAACCCGGCTTCCACGAAAGTCATCAACATAATACAGCCCTTCCCTCTTAGTACCACGTCCAATAATCTCCTTCGTGAGGATATCCTGAAATAAGCAAAAAAATGGATACATTAGTACACTGCAATTTAATTCTTCAGTAAGCTGTCCAACAGAGAGTAGTCGACTAGACAAGGATGGCACCAATCAAGCATTAGATACAAACAAGGATGGCGAAATAGCAATATGCCCCGCCCCTGTTACAGGATAACCCTGGCCATTTGCATTATATATGTGCTGTCGCCGTGGAGTGGTACGATTCAGAAGATCAGCAGGGTGTGGTGTCATGTGATCAGTTGCACCAGAATCCACAATCCAACCATCAATACTATCATCACGAAAATTACTAACGAACACACATCCATTGTTACCTGCTGAGGTCGTGTCAGGGGCAGTGATGTTTGGCTCTACCTGCGGCACCAAAGAGAAGGATGTAGTACCATTGGTTAAGTTCGCCTGTCCCTTGCCCGGTAGTGGAGTCGCTACCTTCTTCTTGGTTTGTAGTTCCTTCCACCATTCGGGGTAGCCATGCAATTTGAAACAGGTGTCCCTAGTGTGCCTTGAATTCCCACAATGCGTACATCCACCAGTTGGCTGTAGGTTTGATTTTGAACCACCATTAGATCGCACAGCACCTACAGGTTCCATTTTCAACGAAGTTAGGTCATTTTTGTTCTCCAAAGCACGTGAACCACTCTTTCCTCCACGAGACATCATGGCAGCAACTGTTGGACCGTCATTAGGAGACAGCATCACACTCTGCCGCATAGCTTCCCGTCTGACCCACGCATATGCTTGCTCCACCGTAGGGAACGGCTGCATTTGTAGCACATCCGCCCTGACCTTGTCAAGTCGATCATCAAGGCCATCCAAAAATAGGTACACACGTTCTTCCTGAACCAAAGCATTGTATTTTTCAATATCTGAAGCACACAGCATTGGATTCGGCCAGCGAAAGTCAATTTCTCGCCAAAGTCCTTGGAGATCGTGATAATATTTTTCGATGGGTCCTCCTCCTTGCTTCAATCTTGTCAGTCGACGTCGCAACTCATATACTTGAGAGACATCAGCCCCATCAAAGAACGTAGTGGCCATAGCATTCCAAACGGACTTGGCAGTAGGAAACCTGATAAAATTTCCAATTGAAGCTGGATCCATAGAATTAATAAGCCATCATTTGACGGTTGAATCGTCAATCTTCCACTTCCGATAACTCGGGTCAATCGAGTCTGGTTTTGGTAAATCGCCATTGATATGTCCCAACTTGTCCTTGCCTGAGATATACATCTCAACCACTTGGGACCAAAGACCATAATTGGAACCATCCAATTTAATAGTAATCGGTGGCGTCGAGGCTTCAACATGTAACGGAGACGCACCATGTTGAGTTAAAATCTGGGTCAATTTTGTTGTCAAGTTCTCAAGGAGGGAATCTATTGTTGGGGTTCCTTGTTGCTCTTGACGTGGAACCACAGCACCAGTAGGATTTTCGTTGGCCATAGGTCAAGGTAAACGCCAACGTGAGGGAGGGATTTGATAGTGCAAGACAGAGCGGTAACCACACAGAGCTCACGCGTGGTCACGGTAATCTACAGGATTAATCGGAGCAACACCTGTGCAGATCAAACATGGTTGCGGCAATCGTCGGGAGGGTCGGAGTAGCGAAGAGGGTCGGAGCAGCGAAGAGGATCGTAGCAATAAGTCAGTATGGAGGCCCTAGATCAGAGGCTCTGATACCATGTTCACAAGAAAGAATTGTTAGAGAGAAAATCTCTATTTTTGTATATATTTTTTTCTTACACTCTTTACAAGGCTATATGTAAATATATATACAGAGAAGTGACTGATAATCAGGAGACAATAATAGGAAGATGCCTAAATAAGAAGATCATTTCTAATATGACTCTAATTGATAGCTAAAGATCCTCCCTAATATGTCTCTAATTGACAGCTCACGCCAACATTTTACTTCCCAAACCAAGCAAAAAAACATCATATCAAAGCTTATAAAGGTGTATTATTTATGGAGGCCACATTTTGTAGTATCCAATCAGCCCCTAAGTGTATATTTTTTAAGGGTATTGGTATTTGCACTACTTTATTAGTTTTCTCCATTCTATAATAACTTTAATTAAAAAAATAATGTAGAATAAAAAAAAATTAATGGAGGGTACATTTACCATTTTCTTATTTTTTACCGCTACGAGGTATAAGAAATAAGGTTTTAGAAAGTGGGACATGCATGACCGCCATTAGTTACTACGACCAGTAGAGGTAGTCGTTAGGTAAAAAACGGGCAGCCGATTGTCTCAGCAATGTATATTCATTCCCCTCCCCCCGGCGGGATCTTTTCCGTCAGTCTCACTCTCTTATTCCCTCAGTCTCTGCCGATCACCGAAGTCATCGCGACTAACACTGAATTTGCTAACCCTCGTCATATCCTCATCTCAGTTATGTCTCTCTCAATGTCAGTCTCCATCTTTAGTATCTGTCAAGTCAATTTTCTTGTATTTTCTGTGAATTTTGAGACTGGGTTTGTTGATTTATGGGGGCTATGGCAGTAGTCAAGGGATGAGGTTGTTGATTTGGGGGGGAATGGGGGCTGGGCTGGCCTGGGGATGGATTGCGGTACTTGTGGTTATAATTGAGTCTTCTCATTCAGTCTTCTTTTTTGTATAATTGAGTCTCAACCTCTCTTTATTGCAATTTATGATTTTGATAAAAGGAGAGGTGGGGATTGGTCTTCCTCTAGTGGATGTGATATTAAAAAACTATAGGTCAATATAGGAAAATATTATGAAGATATTGCACAGAGAAATAAAGGAAGTACTGATAAAGAAAATATTCTCACAAATTAATTATAAATTGGTGGAGACATTTTAAGTGATGATTATGATTTTTCCAATCAAGATTATGATTGAAGGTTCATATTTAGAAGAGTAGCAAATCAGCTACAAAAATCATGGAAGAGCAACAAATCAGTCACAAAAATCATGCCAAAGATCATGTATTATTGTCATCTTCTAGCATTAAGGCTTATATCAAACAACTTTCTTATCATTCACATATGTGTAATATAAATTGATCTTCAATTGTAGTTGTGTATTCAAGTTGAGAATCAATAAAATATTCATTCAAGTTCATTTGCTTTTCCATTTTTCTTTTTGTGATAGCAGGGTATTGTGGGAATTGGAGTTAATAAGATGTGGTTTGGCATATCTATTTTAAACTCATTCTTTATTTTTTAATTTTAAAAATAAGAAAAATAATTCAAAATGTATTTGATCAGTTGTATTTTGAAAATCTATTTTAGAAAATAGAAAATAGATTTATAAATGAAGTGCAAAATGGCAAAAAGTCATTTTAAGTATTTTCAATAAAAAATAAGAAAAACCTCAAAAGAAGGAAAATAAAAAATGTTAAAGCAAATGCGTTTTTTATTTTTCTTATTTTGAGATTTTCAAAATACAAAATCATAAAAAATAAAAATAAAAAATCGAAATATAAACTGAATAATACTTAAGTCTCTAAAATATTGTGGGTATTATGAGATTTGGAGTAAATAGTCTCTAAATATTGTTTTATTAAGTATAATCTATATATATTTAATTAATTTTAAATTTGTTCTTGCATTATTCTTAAACGGCTATATCATTTGATACTATTTGTTATCTTTATTTGATTTTATTCAAAATTATGTAAAATAACAATGATAATTTTATTTTTATTTTTTTAACTTACGAAATGCATGAACTTTAGGTAGGAAGGACCAAGACTATGATATGGGCCCATCTAAAAAGAATTTCTTGAACCTACCAATGGCAATGAAGAATAAAGCAGAGAAAAGACGAAAAGAGAAAGTTTTGCTTTGTGGAAGGAAGGAGTTTCAAAGTCCTCCCGCTGTCCCAGCGTCGGCAGTATGGCAGCAATGCTTTAAGCTTCTTCTGCTCAACAAAGGTGCGATGCTAATGATCATTCCAATCTGCACATATCACGTTTTGCATGGCAACTAACTCACAAATTATTTGGGCTCCCTTTGAGTAGATTGATTTCAAATTAAAAATATTTTTTAAAAATACAGATGATTGAGATACTTAGGGAGTGTTTGGTACGGTAAAAAGTATCAAAAAATAACGAAAAATGTGATTTGAATAATTTTTTAGCGTTTAGCATGGTTACCATCAAACCAAAAATTTTTAGAGATGAATAATGAAATTTTTGGACTTTTACATCAGTTTCTTGACGAGAAAAACTGTCAAAACGATTTTATAATAAAATTTATTGAAAAATATGAAAAGTTTTCGAGATTTGTAGAAAAATTATTAGAGTCTGTAGAATATTATTGGTATTTGTAAAAAATTTATTGAGGTTTGTAAAAAGTTATTAGGATATGTAGATATATATAAATTTATAATTGTTTTACAAAATACGAGAAGTGCAAAATATATTAAAAAATTTTAGATATTTTTAAAATTTTTCTACGTTTTTCATCACATCAAACGGGTCCTTAATTTAAGAATAAATAATTTTATTTTGAAAATTATTTATTAAGAAGAATTGACCACTAAAAGTAGGGGTGGACTTTGAAACTTTTAGTTATTAATTTACAATTGATTGGTTGGCAAAAAAAGTGAATGCTTTTTATTATTATTATTATTATTATTATTATTATTATTATTATTTTAAGGATCACAGTTATAGTATGGTGATGTAAGATTTGTGAAAATAATTTTAAAAAAATTAAAATTATTTTAACTTGGATAGTGGGTTGCCTTTATACATATATGTGTCTCATAATGACGAAATAGTTATAGGAAACAAGGGCAATTTTCAATTAAAAAAATAAAAATAGTCTTAGTTCTTGTTTAGAGTACTAAAAATTACAAGAAATTATCAAAAATTTGTAATTAATTTTAATTTTTTTCACACTAAAAATTTCTAATTTTCTCCAACTCTTACTAATTTTCTCTAATTTTTATTAATTTTGTCAAAAATTTTTTTACTTTTTTAAATTTTTTTAGCAAAACAGCAAATACTAAATTTTCTCTAATTTGACTGGTTTTTTTTTTTTTTTGTTTTTGGGCTCTTATTGGTGCTCAAATTGGCATTTAATAAAATTTTCTAGTGAGTGTTGCAAATCATTTCAAGAAGCTAACCGCTAAAATGTGAATCCCATTTACAACTACAGTCAAAATATTATGAAGAATTGACTTCAAATAAGTATTTTTATATGTTCATTTTAAATTTGTGATAATTTATAATTTTTATGACTTAAATTAATAATAATATTCATTTAAATTTTTCGTCATCGTCTCACTAATAAGCCCCGCAAAGATACGATGATAATAGATGTCTCGAGAATGACTGCAAATGATAAGTGAGAAAATCGTTTTACAAATTATCACTACATTTGATTTGTTAATTTTTGTTAAAAATTTTTAAAAATATTTAAAAATTATTCATATTTTATTTCACTGCACGAATTACAAATTCATAATTTTATCATACTTTATCTTATTTTTTACCACTCTAAATATATCATATGTTAGTTGGCGTCAATCTGCGCCATGCATCTCTTGTCAGGTGCATTTTTTTTTTTTTTCCATTAGAAGACCTTAATTTTTAGTCCTAATTTGAAGTGTCTGAGGGGCAAACTCAGTATATTTGGAGAAATTTTATATATGTTCTGTTTGGAGTGGTACAAAAAAATCTAAAAAATGATAAAAATACTGAAAAATTTTAAAATTTATTTACTTTTTATTTTACTGTACGAATTATAAATTCACAATTTATTTTCACTCTATTTTATTTTATATCATTTTTTGTTACCCCAAATACAAGTACGATAACCTTTATTCTGTTTGTGCGACTATTATCCTCTGTTTGGCACGCGAATTTTTGAATTCTCGCAAACTTTCGAATGAATGATTAAGATTAAAAGAATTAAGCATACTCTTGTGAGTTTAACGAACCCACACAAACCATACATGCTAAACAAAGTCCTAGAATTTGCACACCCCTTCCACACTACAAGAAATTAAGCGCACTACTTATCATCACGCGATAAGGGATTAACATGTTAAAATAGCAAAACAAATAAATAAGAAAGTAACTAGTGTTCATCCGTACTATACACGAAATTATATAATAATTTTTTATTGATAAAAATAAATTTTTAAATATATTGTAATTATTTTAATAAAGTTGTATAATTTTAAATGATAGTTATTGAATTACTTTTTATATTTATATTTTTTATTTATGTCAATTTTAATAAGTAGATAGAATTGATTAAAATCACGTTTTTATATGAATATTAAAAATTTATGTTTTATCAAATCTCAATTTGACTCAATTCTTAAAATCTAGTATGGCTCTAGAACATATATTAAATCCTAAACCTACTTAATCAAGCTGATCTTTTTTTTTATTTTATTTTAAAACCTTTGTCAAATTTTTAATAGACACTTCTATTTTTTAATTATTCACTAGAATTAAAAATATTATTAAAATAAATTTTCAACCAAATTGTCCACATGACAAATTTAAATTTTTATAAAAACTATTACTCCTAAACCTAATTATTAATATTTATGTATTTTAATTAATATTAACATTTAGACTTTCTGTGCTTTTAAATTTAAAATATATTAATTTTTAAAATTTAAGTAATATTCAGTAATTTGAAATCCCTTTCTTAAATTAATATTTAGACACTAATTTTATCACTATAACAAAATAATAAGCAAATGGGTTTAACTATAATGGACTAGTAAGCAAATAAGTTTATTTCATGAATTTATGAGCTTTCACGTTAATTAAGGTCATTTGCCACAATCCTAATGGCTTATACATAAAAGAAAAAATAAAATTTTATTCATCTACCAACGTGGGAAAAAAAAATCAATTCTTTGTAAATAAATGAAAAGAAAATATTTAGAGAAAGGAGAGTATTAAAATATGCCACCTTCTTTTGGTATTGTAGTATAGATTATAAGACTTTATTTATTGCAGTTAAGAAAAATAAAATTTAAAAAGGTTGGTTTAGACCTAAATTTTTTTAATCCAAAATTTATATATATTAGTAGGGATGTTTGTCTCTTAATCGAGACTAATTATTTTTTAAAATTTTAAGGAATCCGATCATAGTATAAATTTTTTTTGTCAAAAATTTACATATATTAGTAGCATTTTATTTACTCTGGTCTCATCCCCCTCGTCGCTGTTAGCCACATGACAGATTTTCTTCTTTGGCCGGAAAAACTCCGATCCTAGAAGCTATCTTTCTTCCAAATGTCTCGCCAAATTCCTCCTTCCATACTCGCTTTATTCCTCATCCTACTACCCTCCTATGTCTATGGAGACTCTCAAACTTTTGACCAAGAACAAACCATCCTGCTCGAACTAAAACAACAGTGGTCCAACCCTGCCTCCCTCAGCCACTGGACACTCTCATCGAACTCAGACTCCAGCCACTGTGACTGGCGGGAGATCACCTGCTCCGGTGGCTCGGTCACTGGACTTTCACTTGCCGAGAAAAACATCACCGGATCGATCCCACCAATCATCTGTGACCTGAAAAACCTCACAATTGTTGATCTTCAGAACAATTCCATTTATGGACCATTTCCTGAAGTTCTTTACAATTGCTCCAAGCTGGAACACCTGAACCTCTCCGAAAACTACTTCACTGGCCTCATTCCCAACAACATTGACCGGCTGTCGACCCGCCTCCGGTCACTCAACCTAGGCAAAAATAACTTCACCGGCGACATCCCGGCCACTATTGGCCGGTTCCCGGAGCTGACAAGTTTGCTTCTTGATGCAAATGAGTTCAAAGGTGGATATTTCCCGCCAGAAATTGGCAACTTGTCAAGCCTTGAAGTGCTACAGTTGTCCTTCAACAACTTTTCGAAAATGGCCATACCAACGAGCTTTACCCGGTTGAAGAAACTTAAACAACTCATGATGACAGAATCAAACTTGGGTGGAGAAATCCCGGCATCGATTGGGAATATGGCAGCCCTCGAGTTATTGGACCTGTCAATAAATAGCATGACTGGTAACATCCCAAGTGGTTTGTTTTCCTTAAAGAATTTAACAACACTATATCTCTACATAAATCAATTCTCCGGGCCAATTCCTCAGAAAATTGAAGCGTTGAAGTTGGAGGTAATCGACCTATCTGAAAACAACTTGACTGGACCAATCCCAGATGACTTTGGAAGATTGAAAAAGTTAGCAGCTTTGGCTCTGTTCTTCAACCAACTTTCTGGTGAATTACCAAAAAGCATTGGCCGCCTTCCATCGCTGATGGACGTCAAGCTGTTTGGCAACAATTTCTCCGGAGTTCTTCCACCTGATTTGGGGCTATACTCGAAGCTCAGGGACTTTGAGGTCCCGTCCAACCATTTTACGGGCAAGTTACCTGAACACTTGTGCGCTAATGGCGCTCTAATATCAGTAGTGGTTTTTCATAACAATCTCAGTGGTGAACTGCCGAATTCACTTGGGAATTGTGGAAGTTTGTTGACTGTTCAGGTTTATGGAAATCATCTTTCTGGGAACATTCCTTCCGGGCTGTGGACATCACCCAATCTCTCGACGTTGATGGTCAGCGATAACTCATTCACAGGTCAGCTTCCAGATGGATTGGGAAGGTATTTATCACGGTTGGAGATCAGTAACAACAATTTTTCGGGTGAAATCCCTGCCGGGGTCTCGTCCTGGAATTTGACTGTGCTCGAGGCAAGTAACAACCTCTTTAGCGGTTCAATTCCTAAAGAACTTACAGCTCTTCCTTTCCTGACAACTCTTTTGCTAGATGGAAATCAATTTTCCGGGCCTCTTCCGACGGAGATAGTCTCATGGAATTGGCTAACCAAACTAGACCTGAGTCAAAACAAACTCTCGGGTCCAATTCCACCAAAACTTGGTTCTTTACCAAGACTCATTGATTTGAACTTGTCAACGAATCACTTTTCAGGTCAAATTCCCCCACAGATTGCCCACTTAAGGCTAACTTCACTCGACCTCTCTTCCAATGATCTCACTGGGAGAATCCCAGCTGAGTTTGAAAACGCTGCCTTCAGTGCCTCCTTCTCAAACAATCATGGTCTTTGCACGAGTTATCGAGCGATCACTCTTGATTCCTGCAGCTTGTCAAGATCTAAACACTCGACCATTAACATATCCTCCCCTTTTTTCATCATAATCATCATAGGCATAACAGCAGTCTTGATCATATCAACCATGTTATTTACGTTCCTCTATTTCAAAATTTATCGGAAAAGTGAGACTGGTAGATTGGATTCGAAGTGGGAGCTCACTCAATTTCAGAGACTGAGATTCAACGTCTCCGACATTCTACCAGGCTTAACTGAAAACAATTTGATTGGATGCGGTGGCTCGGGTAACGTATACCGTGTCGCTTTGAACTATTCACAATACCAAGTCGCTGTGAAGAGGATTGACAATATCAAGTCTTCCCAAAACCTGGAGAAGCAATTCATAGCAGAAATTCAGATACTGGGGACGATTCGCCATTCCAACATAGTGAAACTGCTGTGCTGTGTTTCAAGTGAGACTACCAAACTCATCGTTTATGAGTACTTGGAAAATCACAGCCTGGATTGGTGGCTCCACAGAAACAAGTATAGTGATAATCATCAGTCAACCTCAGCCATCTCAAGCTCATCGCTCGGCCGTGGAGCTGTAGTCTTGGACTGGCCCATGCGGCTGCGAATTGCGGTGGGCGCTACCCAGGGACTCTGCTACATGCACCATGACATCTCACCTTCAGTAATTCATCGTGACGTGAAGTCCGGCAATATCTTGTTGGATTCCGAGTTCAATGCAAAAATTGCAGATTTTGGTCTGGCCAAGATGCTGGCCGAGCATGGAGAGCTCAACACGATGTCAGTCGTTGCTGGCTCTTTCGGCTACATAGCTCCAGGTAGGGATGGCAATTTAAACAGCCTTAGAGGGGTACCCGTCGGAATCGGATTTGATAAGTATAGTTATTTTTAAATTTTATGGGTAACAGAGTTAAAAATAAAACAATCGTAACATTCGATTACGAAGATGGTAATTGTAGTATACCCGTTGGGTACTATCCAAACTTGCCCTAATTATCTTGATTATAAGGTATCCGACAGGTATTACCCGATAAACGTCCAAATTACCGACACCAATCATCCATTCATTAGACTCCCAACGTATATTACTTAGTTACTCGTCTAAATTACTCGATTATCTAAGTAAATTATTGAATATCTAAATTAATGCAAATAATTTGATCAATTTATATACTAAATTATATATATATATATTGTGTTAAAAAAATAGAGTCCTTTTAATTAATATAAAATAAATCAAGATCTAATACCAAATAATTTATTTTAAACTTAGGATTTACCCGCACGGGTTAGCTCAGTGGAGCAGGGGCCGGCTTGAAGAGTGGGTATGCTTCCAACGTCTCGAGTTCGAATCCCTTCCTGGGCGCTCGGTCTTATCGGTGGGCGTGTCTTGCGGGGTGGTGCGCTCGCCCGGAGGTTTTACTCGCGACGGTTCACCGGTGAGAGGTTTCCTTTGTATCAAAAAAAAAAAAAAAAACTTAGGATTTGATCTCAATGTAATGAATGGATACAAACATTTTTTTTTAACTTAGTTATAGTAGAGGTTTAAGACGAGATCAAAATATAAGATTTTTTTTTAAATTTTATTTTTATAAAAGGAATATAATAAATTTTACTAAGTAAAAAATATTAAAAAACTTGTTTTGAAAGATAATTTTTAATAGTCTTTTTAAGATGTAAAATTACTAATATTGTATTTGAAAAATTTTTTAATCTTTATTTTTAATTTAACCACCTCATATTTGAAGACTTTGGGTACCTGAATACCCGATGGATTAGAGAATGATAACTAATTAAAATTACTCATCGGGTATCCGCTTAATCCGAATATTTTTTTTACCTGACGGATTTGAATATGGTATAGGTAATATCTGACCCCGATCTAATCTTTTGTCATCCCTAACTCCAGGTATTACAGGCTACATAACCAGAAAATGTTTAATTACAATACTGCCATTTTCACAGCAATCTAGCCGAGTTTTCCATAAAATTTTTATGATACATAGAAGAGCATTTTTCATTCTCTACTTGTGTTGATTCCTTGTGTTTTAAATCATGAAATTCCAGAGTATGCCCAGACACAGAGAGCGAGCGAGAAGGTTGATGTGTATAGCTTTGGGGTTGTCCTTTAGGAGCTTGTTACGGGAAGGAAAGCCAGCCATGGAGATGAACATATGGGGCTAGCGGATTGGGCAAGGCATCACATTGAAGAAGGAAACCCCATAGAAGATGCCCTGGATGACCAGATTAAAGAGCCTCCTTACTCGGATCAAATGATTCGGGTTTTCGGGCTTGCAGTCCTTTGTACAGGCATTTCACCCTCCACCAGGCCTACCATGAAGCAGGTTTTGCGAGTCCTCCTTCAGTGCACCTATCATCAACCACCGTTGGGAGGGTGATTGAAATGACGTGTCAATTAACACGTGTAGTAAAGATACATCTTTGTCAGTTTTGTTATTTAAAGCGATTGGCCAATGAAAGAGTTTGGTTCTCTTTTCTAATAAAGAATTCTGATTGCATAACACTACTCGTCAAAATATGCATGTAGTTGGGGGTAAAAAAAAAAAAAAAGGGTCCAAGAATGTCAAAAACAATCCCTGCATCTTACCTGACCGATCTTCTTCCTCTTGCTCATAACTTTACCCTTTTCCTTAGGTTGAAGCACTCATAATGAGTTTGGTACACTGGAATCATATGAAATGGAATTGAATGCAAATGAAAGTTGGAATGGCATGATCATACTGCGTCAACTGGACAGTTCAGGAGTAACAAGTTTGCTTCTTTGTGCAAAGGAGTTCAAAGGCGGCTCTTTCCCAACAGAAAATTGTTTCAAGCTGTTTCATAATAATTTCTCAGGAGTTCTTCCACCTGACTTACTCTTTACCATCCTCGTGGCACTTGTGGTTCTGTAATGGAAATGGACAATTCTGACTTGCTTTGTAGTCGGCGTGAAATAGAAATAAATAGCACAGAAATAAGAGCCACAGTTCATAATACTAAAAGCCACAGCTGCTTGCCATCATCAGTATGTCAAGAATTACAGAGAATGAAATGTGTTTCAATTTTGTGCGATACCAAAAGACAACGAAATGCATTGCCAAATTCAATTCAGAATTGCAGGGTACTCGAAAAAATAACATCCTTATTTGTCGTTTTATTCCATATTCATGAGAAAATGAAGTTACAAAAGTACCAATACGCATTTAAGAACTGGGAAAAACTCCCCAAACAGGGCAACATTTGCAACATTAAGCAACTCCTAATGCCATAATTAATCCATTTCTCTGTAGGGAATTAAAAATTGAGACTTGCTAGAACCATCACTACATCTACAAAATACAGGGCAAGTAGCGATGGAAAATATATAAAAACTAAAAAGATTTGAGGTACTTAAACCAGAAATACTTTCCCTTCGATGGCAAGGGATAGCAACTAGGAGTCCTCAACCTCCAGGTACTGGGAGTGTGACGCTGCCAGAAGAGCAGCACCAATGCCAGATCCATCATTTGAATGCACAATGTCAATGGTTTCAAATGCCTCACCCAGCAACTCCTTAAGAGAGTTCTCCAAGGCATCCCTGAATTTCGTGTAGTGCTCGTACAGCCCACCATCAAATGCTATCACTGACTTCTGCTTCTCTCCTTCCTTCACTGTGTCTCTTCCCAATTTCTTGAGGATGCCTAAAACCCCGGCTGCAGCAAGGCGGCCTCCACGAACGGTAATTATGTCACAGAGCTCAACTATTACTTTTCTTGTTTTCAGCGACGTATTAGATATCTAAACCCCCAGGCAAAAATAAATAAATAAATAAATAATAATAATAATACTAATAATAAGAAACCTCCAAATTTCAACTCCTTCCAGATAGCCAAATTCAGATTAAAGTATGCTCACTTTAATTGCTGCTAAACGAATGTGCCAACTCAAATGAGAGAGAGAGAGAGAGAGAGCAAAATGTGCACGAGCCTCCCACCTATATAGGGTTTGGGAGTGGCAATATATGCAGTCTTATTCCCAACTAGCATTTTTTGCTCGAAGCATTTCCTTAATAAGAAATTGACACTAGTAATTGCTCAAAGATTCTAGATGTCAGTACTATACCTCTAGGACATCCTTTAACTGGCTTTCAACCACTTTGAGATCAGGAGAAGTGTCTTCATGCATTGCAGACATATGAGGGGTCCTGCACATGTTACCATAAGTATCTAACAGGTGCAAGCTCAAATGCTCACAAAATCAATGCATGTGATATGAATTTATTCAAATTACAAAAATAAATAAAAAAACACACAACTCATAGACAAATGTACATGTAAATGCTATCCCAAAAAATTCTAAAAGTACAAATTGTGTAACCCCTGGCATAGTTTTTAGATCCTTCACCTGCTATCCCAAGACAATTTTAAAAAGACAAATTGTGTCACCCCTGGCGTGGTTTTTAGATGCAACATCTGATATGACAAGGAGTCGTTAAAGAGAACCCACAGGATGTAAATTACAGATCATTTGAAAGCAGCAAGCACAAAGAGTACCACATTTGTTAAAGCAGAGTGTAAGCATCACAAAAACAAACTCAAGTTATTAGTATTCCAGGCAGACCAATTTCATTGCATTTACATTAGAAACTAGAAGAAAAGCCATCCTTGAAAAACATTAGGCGTATGCAGAGGCTATAGAACATGACTATGTACCTCAATATAAATGAAATTTTCAGTTTAGGGGGCACGGTATCACCAAAAAAGGCAGATTCTTCAGCCATCCTGCACAGAACTCTGCGTAAAATTTCTCCCAAATACATGCCAGAAATAATCTTCTCAAAAATCTGTCCAAAGTAGTTAAAAAGAAGAAATCAAACAAACAGCTGTTTCATCCATGAAGAAGTGACTTGGCAAACTGAATAGCAACAAGGCAATAAGAGCAACCTGTTCCCCAGGGTTTAAGCTCTCAACATCCATTGCCTGATCATATTCTGTTAGTGGAAGATGTGATGAGCGGAAGTTTCCCCACTCCATATTGATAACCTTCAAAAACACAGGCAATATATCAAGTTACAAAGTGACATATTCTCCATGCCTGGTTGACAACATTAAACATTCTTACCAAAACAAAAAATGGTGTATAGAGAAAAAGAGAAAAATAAATTAATTGGAGGTTTAGATAAAGATGAATAAAATAAGAGAACAAATACTTCATATTGCTAAGTGCTAACCATATCTCCTGATTTAGGCAGTAGACCTTGCCACTTGGGAATTGCATGTGCCCGCTCCACATAAGCCGCATTGGTTCCGGTACCCAGAATCACTGCAGCAATGACATCTGGGTTTTTGTATCTGCCCCCTGCTAGTGTTCCAACGGTATCATTGACCTGCATAAGCTCAAAAGTTAAGGAATTCTAGTTCGAGAAGTAGTTTTCCAAGTGAAAAATTAAAGAACTAAACCAAATTGACATCCAAATGGAGCAATATCTGTTGCAGCACTTCAACTCTAAATCATCATCCTGACAAAAAAAGTAAATCTGAGAGGAGATCACAAAAGAGAAACAAGAATTTACCAATGCAGACACACGCATATCAAGACCAGCTCTTTCCATGGCTTTTGTCAACTCTCCCACAACATCTCGTCCAACCTTTAACAAAACCAGCCAAAAAAAGAGAAAAGAAAACCTGAAATGAGCATTAGAAGGCAAGAACATGAAGAGGGTTAAGAAGTAAGGTTACTGAATCTGCAAGCCAAAATAGCATGTTCTTTATAGTGCATGCTGAGAACACAGTTGTTAAAGGTGAAAGGCTGAAAGGCAAATCAAGGCAACAAATGTCTCCTACAGCCTAAGTGCAAGGTGCAACATAAACGGCAAGCCTACCTGTGATATGCAAGTACATTGAATATACTTAAAAGTGAAAAGCAATGTAAAATATGTAACATAGATGAAAAAGGTGAATTTTTGGGACATATCACCTAAGAGGTTTAGTAGCCTTTTTTTTTTTTTTGACAATAGATTTTGCTAAATTAATATACATGTATATCTTTTCAATCAGCCAATGCATCAAATAAACTAAACACCATTGCAAATCTACAATACAGAAACACTTCCCCCCCCCCCCAAAAAAAAAAGCAAAAAACCATAAGAGTAAAATTTTAAGTGTAATATAGTCTAATTCTAACAAAGCTAAGAATCAAGTACCGCAGAGATTTATTTCAAGAATTCAACCATAAATTATGAATCTAAATCTCAATACCAAAAATGATTAGACAATATTATTTATTTATAAGATAATGTATATGATATAAGTACATCGATTAGTAGAGATAAAAAATATGATCGAATTATTGAAGGAAAAATACAAAAAGCGCGCATTTCTTGACTGCGCTCCATTCATGAGCTTGGAGCTTATAGTCTCTTAGTAAAGTCTATCCCAAAGACTTGGGATTGGCTATATGAATCTTATTTACCGTTCCGCTCAATCAGGAGCCACAACTTCAATTGATTCACAACCAAGCTAATTATAGCATCCCTTGTCTTCTAGCATGATCCTCAATGCATTGCAGATAGTATCAGTCTTCCTAATTGCACAATTATTGGTCTTCATTGCATGTGTCTAACCCATCTTACTCAATTTTCTCTCATTTTCTCTCCAATAATTGTTGACCATCTTTTGAATATTCATTCCCGATCCTATCTTCCCTCGTCTTAAATTTGCACCAGTTAGCTATAAATAAATTATTAAGAAAATCGATCATTTGGAACGCGAAGAAGATCAGAGAGCCAGTTGTTCAAAAGAAGAACCACAAACTGAAAGATTGTTAAAAACTAGAGAGAAGCATACACGGTGATATGGAAAAGAGTAGACACAAACTCAACTAATCAAGCTGTTTAAGAGACCAATTATCAGTGGATATAAATATTATTTATATATTATTCTATTCAAAAGGCAAGAACATAATCTGCACAAAATGGGAAACTTAAGACTCAACTCAGAGGTTGAGCTCATCGAAAAAAACAAAAAATGAAAGAGATGAATCACAGAACATTCATCTAATAAAGTATACAGAAATTGTTCAGCTCGTGTTTGTGCAGAAAATGCTGAAATATAACGATTAGCAAAACCTCAAAACTACAATAGACTATCAGCATGAACATTTCAGTGCATTTCCTTTTTAGATACTGTAAGATCTTTGCACACTAAACACTAAAGATTTTTGCACACTTGACCTTGTGTGTATAGATGATACTTACAACAAATCCATATAATCTACACACATATCTTATCTAACTACAGCACTCAATGATAACAATCATAGGAATCTTCGAGTCATGTATGCTTCATAAAATGCTCAGACCAAAGATGGAAAACTTTAAAACGTAGGTGGTAGATAATTACCAAGGATTGTCATCTATGTTCATCTAGCGTCCAACAAATTTTCATGAAAGCCTAAATCCCAGCGGCCAGTATCTCAAAAGAAGGTTCTAACAATCATAGTGGGAAAGATTCCTAAAGTGCCATTTCATTGTGTCAATAACACCTCTTGCTGAATCAGCATGTTAAAATGTTTCAAAAGTTACACCAAGTTAAGCACTAGAGCAAAAGAAGCATCGAAGGCAACAACTCCAGTGGCTAAATATTGTTTCAAATGGAGATTATATAACCAAACAATCAAAAATTTAAGCAAAGATGGAAACAAAAATGCATTAATCTCAACGAGAATTACCAGAAGTCTCTGTATAACAACTCGTCATTTGGACCACGAAAAATACTGGCAACAATAGATTCAAAAAAAAAAAAAAAAAATAGAGTAGTAAGGTAATTGAAATTAACTGCATCCTCAATAGAGAAGCCTTTTGTCCATTTAACAAGAGTTCCTGACGCAATTGATGACTGACTGACTGGGAAGGAAAAGGTGAAGCCCAGCTCCCTTTGTCTACCAGATAAAAGATGAGAATCTTCACCTTCTTTTTCGATAAACTTCTTGAGTGCATCAACAATAAAATCAAATAAGGCCTGAATCACCACAATTCAAACCTTTCAGAATAGGAAAGCTATATAATGAGGTCTAAAGATATAAGATTGAAAAATTAGATACTGAAATCACAATAGTTCAAAGCCTTCAGAATATGGAAAGCCATTTAATGAGGCTAAAGAATGTACAGCTGGAAGAACAGATACTCACATCTGAAGTCCCAACCATCAAATTAGGAGGAATTGAAACTTCTTCAAATTCTTGATTAACAACACCCTTGTCTTTCCCGCCCAGTTCTACACGGAGCACACGGAAGTTTGTGCCACCAAGATCCAATGCATAAAAAAAGCCTTTCTCATCTCTAAAAAAGAAAAGAGTAAAGTCACATCAATATTCATCTGAATTCTTTCTTGTTAGCATAACAGATCCAGAAACTAACAATGCATCCACTAGTAGCAGAACACCGGCCAGAAATATATCCTTTTGAATGCAAGTGAACCCATAAAAAGAAGTTAAATGATCAGTGACATGATTCTAGGTCACAATAATGGTCATGAATCCGCTGTTCGGTATTGGTAAAAGTGCAGCTGTATCAAAAGTACCAGCCAACATGTTCTGTGAATGGTTATAGCACTGTGATTTCCATTTTGCTAGGGAAACAAATGATTCAACCCCAGTTCACTGTATTTTAGTGTCACAATTTCCTTAGTGAGTTTTATAACATCCAAAATATTTTTTAATATCGGTGTTGTTATTTTATTTAGTAAAATTATATGATTTCCTTTGTCCAACAATGAAGTGTACGCGTGGGTTAGCACTATCCTTATTCCTCACCCCAACCCAAATCAAAGGATTGGATCACAAGTCTCTAGTAGCACACAACAATAGACTATTCCAACTAAACTAGCTGGCAGTGGCACCTTTACCTCTTTACTTCTGATATGATTAAGATCGTGATCAAAACCAAGAAGTCTTTAATATAACCAATCATAGGAAAATTCACTAATTGATGATGCAATGGAAGATGATATTGGATTTTTTCTTTCTTGACAGGGGCATCCTTTAAAGGCATAACCACATAAGGAGTTTGGGCAAGGTTGTAAACAAGGAAATCCAAATTTGGTTCCTGGTGTTAAAGGGCACATGCATGAAACCATGGAACTTTCCCTAGCTATAAGACTGGGGCTCTAAAAGGTCATTAGGGTCTTCAAAATGATAGAGTGAATGATTTAGAAAAAGAGGGGCTATAATGTAGTGATATAGAATGAAATCATGACTCTTTGACCTTTCCACGAGCCATGTTAACAATATTGGTGATGTGCAGGCATGGCCGGACCCAAATGAGGCCCAGTGGGATTTGGAAAATTTCACTAAAGTTTTATTGATTTCATTTTTTTCTTGTAAATTATACTTTTTTCCATATTTTTCCCTCAATGTATTTTTACTTTTACTCCTTTTTACCTTAAAAATATAATTTTGCCCCAGTGATTATAAATTCTACGTCCACCCCTGTGTGCAGGTGCAGGTGGCTTGTAATGCAGTTATTTTTTCCCATCTCCATCTTTCTGTTATTCCCTTTGAAAGATGCCTTGTTCAGAGCTTATGTATTCAATAAATTGCTGGTTTCATAATTGGAAAAAAAAATGGTAGCCATCTCAAGCAGATGGATACAATTTAAACTTCTTTATTCTGAACATTTAAACATAAATACTGTCATTTGGACTCTGAAGTTGCTAATCTGATATGCAAATTCAGTTATATATATTGACACACATATATGTAAATAGTTTTCAATGAGAGAATAGGTAACAAAATTTATGGGATAGAGTTCTAGACATTCTAATATGATTTTAGATATTCTGCTGTGCAAATCAAATTCACTTGTTATAACAGTGATGGACTTGGTGACATTGACAGTTTGTCATGGGCAGACAACTTCAAATGTTCGTATCACTTGCTATAGCAACAATACTTATTCTATGTCACATATCAAACTACAATATATATACACATATCAATCCTTTGGGTAGACTGCTTTCATATTGTGGCAATAATAATACCAATCACGCAGCATAACGATGTTGCAAAATAATATTGATTGACTTTTCAAGCTATGATATCGAGGAAACCAAAACCCCAGAAAGTACATCAATATGAGTACCGATCTTAATTTCCTGGCAAACAAGAGATTGAAATTGTCAAACCTCCTTTTTCAGCTAAGTGTCAAAAAAGGAGGATTTTATTGGAAAACTGTAATCACTAAATCCACTTACATATCAAAAAGAGAGAACAAAGTCAACTCAACATCCTAATCAAAATAAGAACAGAAGCACATCATAACTGTCCATCCAACTATTAAATCATCATTACTTGACCTCGATTTTTTATCACGTATTACTCGAGTCTTAAGCAATCTGGCTTTTGAAATTTCAATGGTAGCAGAATTTGAAGTAAAAGTGAAATATACATGAGACGACGTTAGACTCCTCTCAAGATAACATCCCTAAATGTTAAGCATAAAAGATTCCAACGCATCACATAGAAACTCTTGAAATCAATCTGCTTCTGTGAGCATTTAAAAAAAAAAAAAATCATATAATCCATCCACAATAAAGTCACAAAGAGAAAGAGAGTGTTCCTTGATGCCCCTTTTAATTCAAATTAAATACCCAAATAATCAGTTCTTCAGTTCAGGGCCCTGCTTGAGAGTATAGAGTGCAAAATAGAAGCAGAAAGAAAAAATAAAATAAAATAAAAGGAAGAATACTTATTATAATGACCCATTACATCAATACTTTATTCGCTTAATCACCTAATCAGTTTATTAGAACTAATAAGACAAACAAAAAAAAATAAGAATATTAATCAAATAATATATGCTCGGATTACACCCAGCTTTTATATATAATACAAATATAGTTTAATTAATAAATGATTGATAATTCTATCCTAAGCAATTCTATAGCAGTTTTCAATTAAGAAAATCGATCTTTAATCAACACATATAATCCGAGAACATTCACGCATATCCAACAATCAAATCATATTGGGGGTGGGGGGAACAAATAAATCTGATTACGAGCTACATACATTAAAATCAATAAAAAAATCCATGGCTTTCGATCAAGTTCGTGCTTTAATATCAAAATCGACAAATCAACCATCAAATGTGTGTGTATATATATATATATATATATAAATCCATGGCTTTCGATCAAGTTCGTGCTTTAATATCAAAATCGACAAATCAACCATCAAATGTGTCAAGTTCGTGCTTGAATATCAAAATCGACAAATCAACCATCAAATGTGTATATATATATATATATATATATATATATATGTTTTCTCTAAATGTATATACCCAGTGGGGAGGTTGTCGACATAGCTGATAATCATTTTGAGCTTGCTTCCACCTTCGGAGGCGAGGCCTGCGTGCATCTCCACGGTCATGGCGTCGGCGATCTGCCTCAGCTTCCCAACAGGTGTCCCGCACTTCTCCTCCAACTCGCTCAGTATAGCCATCGCCTTCCGCCACCGTCCCGAGCTCCGCATGCGGTGGCGCACCACCAGCGCCGCCGCAGCACACACTGCAGCGGCGCAAACCGCCGCGGCGCACACCGTCGCTTTTCCCATAAAAAAAAAAAAAATCTCAGATCGATCTGATCAATGCAAATCACGCCCACAGCCGCTCTCCACCTAAAAATCTCAACTTTTCCCTCTCTGTCTCTGTTCCCCCCACCGATTCGATTGGCGTTTGATTAAGAAGCACGTAGATTTCCAAAGGGAGGAAATGTGCGAAACGGGACCAAATATTTTAACAGAAAATAGAAGGGACAAAAAAAAAAAAGAAGAGCGATTTTCTTGGAAATTCTGCGGGCAAGGAAGACGTAATAACGGGAAGCAGACAGCAGAACTAAACAAAAGAACTCGTGTTTGTGAGGACCCTTTTTCTTTTTAATTCATCGTTATCCAGTCTTCACGGTTGGATGTAAATATTTATGGTTAAAGATATCCAGGGTGTGGTTGGAGTTATATAAAATTGTAAAAGTTAATATCTCGTCTTTTATGTAGTAAGTAGAAAATTTAAATTTTATAATCCCGTGATTTATGTTTGTAAAGTTTCGTAGAGTTTTATATTTTTTTTTTACCAATTCCAAATAAGACCATAGTTTTTCTCTCGAGTTACAAAAAAATTTTTAAAAATATTAAAAAAAAAATTAAAAAAATTTATCTTTTATTTCACTGTACAAATTATGTTAACTTGTTTTATTTTATCTCATTTTATTTTATTTTTATTATTTTAAATATAATTAATAAAAAAATAAAAATAAACGAAGTAGTTTGACTATTTATGGTATGATATATATTTTGTTTTAAGTGATTTTAATGTTTCTTGCCGCTTCCACTGGAATTAAAATCTGTTCTTAATTACTTACCTACAGAACAAAAAAAAAAAAAAAATTCTATTCTTAATTGTACCAAAAAAAAAAAAAAGATTTCCTTGACCGTTATGTTTGGATAAATTACATAAGTTTTGCAAGTCAAAAGTGGATAAAATGTTTGATTTTGTTTGAATTAGAATTCATCTGTCAAAGTCAAAAATTTCTCCCTCGATGTTTTTATTGACCCTTTTGGATTAATAAGTTCCTTATAAATGTAACTTCATTACTCATTTTCTTCTTTATTTTTGACTTTAGCTCTAAGGTAATATATATATATATATATAGATATATATATTAATAAAAAAACAAATGAAAAAAAAAAACTATAAATGTAGATGCAAAAATGTCCTGAGAAACCCAACCAAAAAAAAAAAAAAAAAGAGTTCTAAATGACACGTGTGCTCAAAAATTAATCAAACCCAAAAGGCTAAAATAATAATCATATACTTTATTTTGGTCAATATTGACACCAGATGTTAGTCGTTATTGGTGATTACATTTGAAAATTAATTTTAGTCAAAAGAAAATTTTAATATTAAGGATGATTTTTTTTTTTTTTTTTTGGCGTTTGTTAAAACTTTAAAAGTTGAAAAATTTTGAGAAAAGTTAGTGATTTTGTGTGTAATGATTTTTCTTTTTTTTTTTTGGCAATTGGAGACAGTTGAAAAAAATTAAAAGTTAGAAAAAAGTTGAAATGTTTTTGCAGTAGGCTCTAAAATTATTTGAATGCCAGGGTCAGTTTCAGAATTTTGAATAAGGAAGCACAAAATACTTAAGAAAATGATAACAATTTAAGTCATGGTTAAAAGTAAAAAAGAAGTAATATTACTTTAAGACAGAAAGAAATTTATTGTTAAATGTTAGACCGTTAAATATATTTTTCACAGTTTAATGATTCAACTGACTCTTTTGACAGTACCTGTGATTTATTAGGAATGTCTCTTATTACTAAAAAAAATATAAATATTAATTAAAATTTATTATTTGTAAAATTTATTATGTTATATGTTATATTTACTGATGTTAAGCATAATAATATTCAATAGTTTAGTTGAAAAATATACTTTATTTCACAAAAATACTTAGAATTGATTCTTGTAGACTCGTTACTTTAATATTTTCTTAATAAAGCCAAAATACTCAAAATTTGAATTAATTTATCTTTTAATAAATATAAAATATCAAAGATGTTTTGGTAATTTCACATTCAAAATCAAAGGAAGTCATTTGCCTGTCTTCTCTCCATTTGACTCCACCAGTGTTTGAAGTAATATTTTTTTCTTAATTATTGTGATGATATCAATGACATTTTTTTATGTCATAAAATGCTAATGTTGTATTATCATCACAATTTGCAATTTTTTTTTTCACTTCCTTAATCAATATGAAAATTTATTTATGTGATATATATATATATATATATATATATATATATATTATGTCTCTTGTTGTAATGAAATAAATGAAGTATTTCTTTTTTATAATTTTCTATTACCAACGATTTGCATTTTTTTAAAATTCCCTAATCAATATGAAATCAACAAAAACATACTTTGTATTAAAATTAAAAAAATAAAAAAGTTACACAAAATTCAAATATCATTCTTGATTTCAAAATTTGATTTACAATCATAGTTTAAAAATAATTCATAACAAATTCATTTAATAAACTACTGATTACATTATTTATTTATTTTTTTCAATAGACAACAACAATCATATAGAGAATGAGAGATTAAAAAAAAGTGATAAAAGATAATTTGAAAGAAAGGATGAAACAAAATAAAAGCAATTAAACTTAGGGTAGTTGCCTTTTTTACCCCTGTACTCAGAGTGAAAACCACTCCCTTTGTATCTCATTATTGTGCAATAATATCTGTTGTACACCTAATTAAAGTGTAAAATTAGATGGCGTCATGTTAAGTGATAAAAAGATAGAAGTACCCTCTTCTTTTTCGCTACCATCTTCTTTCTCATATGTTCTTCCATTTTTCTCTCTTAATACAACTTTCACCATTACTGAAAATTTTAAACAAATAAATTAATATTGATCGGCAAATTAAATGCAAACAGACAAATTAATTCAATCTTTATTCCTACTGTTTTAGCAACTAAACAAAAAAAAAAAAATATAGCAGAATATGCAATTATTATTTGTATTTGTCTATGCACACACATATAATACAAGCTAAAATTTTCTTCTAAATGATTTATTTCTTATGAAAAGTTAAGATATTCTTAACAGAAAAAAGATGGAAAGACAGAAAGAGAAGAAAGGATTTAAATAGATAAGATCACGTGACACACTCAAAAGCCTGGAATGAAATGACATCATAATGTATTTTCGTCTATTCATCAATTTTTTTTTTATGAAAATTGGTTGCACTTTTAAATTTAACAGTTCTGTTCAACTTTGTAATTTTAATACTAGTATAGGGGTTATTAGTACACAATAACAAACTATAAAATGTGTAAGTGACCATCAATTCAAGTTAAAAGCAATTACTCTCAAATCTTTTACTGAAAAAATTAAGTGGTCAATGGATTCCTTATCTTCATCCATGTCCGTCACTCTTTATATATTTACTAGCAATTGTCCGTGCCTGAAGGTACAAAAATATAATTTAGCATGTAAATAACTAAAATTTAAATTTATAAAACAAACTTACATTAAAAAAAGTTTAAAAATAACTTATAAAAATAAAAATCATTAATCAAAAGAGATTAAAATATAAAATTTTATTATTTATTACAAACATTATCACATTTTTAAAAATATTAATTTAAAATATTTATATAAAAAATATTAAAAAAATATGAGAAGAGGAAGAGAAAAAAAATAATTCTGACCATTTAACAAATTCAACAATTGAAAATATCTCAAATTCAGAATTTTAAACTTTTTTATTATATAAATGACATTTTTTATATAAAAAATATTAAAAAAATATGGGAAGAGTGAGAGAAAAAGAAAAATAATTCTAGTCATTTAACAAATTCAATAGCAGAAAATTTTAAACGTTCTTATTATATAAATGACAAATAGTGTAAAAGTGTATGTATTTAAAATTTAAGCTTTAAGAACATTTGAATGTGACATTTATGTGCGTGTTGAGTGGGCATGCTGCAATTTTGAAATATATATTAATCACATTCAAAAAAATTTAAAATTTTTATAATATTAATAAAAAATATACAAAATTAAAAAAATAAAAATAATTTTGTAATCACATTTTAAAAAATTTTCATATAAAGTGATCAAAAAGACAATTAAAGTGGGAAGGAAAAGAAAAAAATAATTCAAACCATTAAATAAATTCATTAATTAAAAAATGCCAAATTCTAATTCTTTGGCCTGTGCTTAAATATACAGAAATATAATTTAATGCGTAAACCCCATACAAAGTACGGACCGCATAGCATAGTCTTTCATTTTCACGTTACGTATATAATTGTCACCTCAACTGATATATTTTATTATATAAATATGAATTTCAAATTTCAAAATTTGAAAAAGATAGCAATAATAACGTGACAAAGTTTTAGCGATGATTGGAACAAATATCAAATCATGAGTTCTTTAGCGTGTAAATAACTCCATTTTGAATTCATAAAACAAACCAATATGAAAAAGTGTAAAAATAATATATAAAAATAAAAAATCACTAATCAAAAGAGATTAAGGTATAAAATTTTATTATTTATTATTACTATTATCACATTTTTAAAAGTTTAATATCAAATATATTTTATTTAAAAAATATTCAAAAAAATAGAAATTTTGAGAGGAAGAGAAAAATTAATTTGAGCCAATAGGAAAATCCAAAATTTCAATTTAAATGTTTATTTTTTAATAAAATTTTCAAGAAAATTAAAGTTTAAGTATTTATTTTAAATAAAAAAATTAGTTGATTTTATCTAATAGGTCTCCATACATTGTTTAATATTCATCTATCATTTTCTGTTTTTATTTTTTGCTGTCTTTTTTTTTTCTGAAATGAAAGTTGAAACTGCTTTTGGAAATGAAATATTGTCTACAATTAGTTTTTAAAAAATTAAGTAAATTTAATAAATATATTTTATGTTAATTTAATTTAATTATATTGTTTATTAAATTAAATTAAATTAATTATGATATTTATTAAAATTAATTTAATAAAATATATTTGATATTAAACAAATTAAATTAAATTATATTAACTAATTGAAATTATTAAATATATTAGCTAATTTAAATTATTTAATATAATTTTAATATTTATTGAAAATTTCAATAATATATATTTGATATTAATTTAAAATGAATTAATTAATTTCATATTAAATTAATTAATTAATTAATTTAAAAACTATTTAATTTAATTTAATTATGTAGTAAAAATAAATAAATTAATGAATATAATACATATTAACTGTAATATGATACAATAAAAATAAATAATTCACTGTAATATGATACAATAAAAATAGACAAGGTATTAAAATTGATAAAATATTTGCAATAGAAAATATACAGTAAAAAGATTTTTTTATTACATTTTTCTATTTAAGTTTACATTTTTTTGAAAACAAAAAAATATAAATAGATTTAACAAATATTTTTTTGTTATTATTTTATAAAAATTTATAAACATAAATAGAAATTTAAATTTAAGTCTTTAATTTTAATAAAATTTTAAAGAGTATTAAAATCTAAAAATATAATTAAAAAAATTAATTGACTTTGTCTATTAGGTATCTATTTATTGTTTAGTATTATTATATTTTTTTAAATGTTAATTTAAAAAAATTTATATTTTTGTACCTTTATTTTAAAAATTAAAATTAAAATATTATTTTAAATAAAAATAATAAAAAATCTTATTTTCTATGCCTTGAAACCCCGCACCCCTCCCATTTTTTCTCTTTCCTGCAAAGAAATGTAAATTTATAAAGTAAACGTACATAAAAAAATGTATAAATACCCTGTAAAAATAAAAATTATTAATCAAAAGATATCACATTTTAGAAAATATTAAATTAAAAATTTTTATAAAAAAATATTATCACGTTTTTAATATTAATATAATAATATTTGTAATAAATAATAAAATTTTACACCTTGTCTATTAGTAATTTCTATTTTTATAATTTTTCATATAAATTTAAAAACAAATTTACATTTGAGTTATTTGTAAGTCAAATTATATTTTTGTATTTTTATTTAAATTTAAATTTTATATTTAAAAATAAAAATAAAAAATATTATTTTTGTGTCTTGAAACCTCCACCCGCCCCAACCCAATCCTCATCTCTCTCTCCCCTGTGCCCCCGGCCCCTCCCCCTCTCCCTCCCCTGTCTCCCTCTCTCACGCTCCCTCTCTCTCCCCTGCACCCGGGCCCCACCCCCTCTCCATCCCCCCATCTCCCTCTTTTTCTCACTCAGTGTCTCTCGCCCCTGCACCCTCGGCCCCACCCCCTCTCCTTCTCCCCAGCTCTCACTTTGCGCTCTTTTTCTCTCTCTCTCTCTCTCTCTCGTTGACACACACATAAATATTCAATCACAAGTGAGTTAAATTGTAATATAAATTTTTACTTTTATTTTATTTATTTATTTTTTTAACGGTGCACGTAATTTGCATTAAAGTTTTACCACGTGACGACAGTCGTTGGCTAGCTTTATTTCACAAAAAAAAAAAAAAAATCATGAGGGAGGGACAGCGAGGCACATGTTAAATTGAACTCATTCTAGTTCTAGTGCAGTCCCGTCATTTTGCCGCCTGTCAATTCTCTTCCATCGTCGAAATGTCCAGTTTCTCAATAGATGGGAGTCTAAAAGTGGTCCGTCCACGTTTCTCTTCTTCCCAAATAAATACAAGTTTCCAAAGCAATTGCAAGTGCGGTGGGGCACAACAACTTTGTCCTCATTCTCCTGCATTTTACAAAACCGCCCTCTGCCATGCACTTTGCGGAGTCCCAATATACGTCTGAGCCACGTGCGTTCCGTCTGAGCATAATTAACAATGTTGATTTTTATTAACGGAACACTGTTTGGTTTATGGGAAATATTAAATTTAAAAATTAACTTTATACATTTTAAAAATTATTATTAATTGTGAAATAAAATAAAATATAAAAAATAAAATACATTTAATATTCTCTCTTATAATTTTAGTACTGCCATTATATTTCTCAAGGTAATAGATATATACCAACGTACAAAAGGGAGAATACTAATAAAAATACAAAAATGGTAGATGTTAATTTTGTTTGGACTCTCAAAATTTTTCAAAGAATTTCAAAAAATTTAAAAAATTTTCAATTTTTTTAATTAAATTTCATCACATATCACTTTTATATCATTTTAACATTAACTTTTAATCTTTTAAAAATTTTTTCAAAACTACAAATGTATTCTATTTTTAGTACATAGAAGTCTGCAATTACTTCACCGTAAGAGCACAAACGCACTCTACTTGGCGTGAAAGCTAATGGTTATTAGGTTGATTCGTCCATCATTGCATTTTGGGCCCCAAATATTTTTGGTTGTCATGCCTTTTATAGAAGGGTGCGAGAAAGCAATTAATGTTTAGACCCCGTCACTACTCATTATTTTTTCCATAAGATATCATCCGAAAAACCTAGTAGTGTCATCACTTTCATCCGCTGCTTTTGGGCAGGGCTTGCTGGTTTGTGTTCTAGTCTTTGCTCGTTCTCTTGTATTACCTTTTAGGGGTTGTTTGGTTGAAAAAAGTTGAGAAAAAAGTACAGTAAAAATATAAAGATATGATATAAAAGTGATATGTGTTAAAATTTTATTGAAGGAAAGTACAAAAAATAGTTAAAACTTGATAACTTTTGATACTAGGTATTATCCGTACCAATGGCACGAAACCATAATTTGACTTGTAAAGAACTCAAATTTAAATTTGTAATTGAAATAAATTTATATAAAAAACTGTAAATATAACTTAAATATAATCTAAAATGAAAAAAATAAAAATAAATAATTTTGTCACTGAATAAATAAAAAAGAGTATCAACGTTTTTTGTATGGCACCTCTTCTCATGTCACGTACACAACGTTTGACTGATATTTGTACTAAAAAGTTTCATAAAATTCCAAAAATTTTAAAAATTTTTAACTAAAATTTCGTCACATGTTAATTTAAAATTTTTATTAATTAGTGTAAAAGTATATATTTAATTATTTTTATAGATACGTACATTAATTATTATATAGTAAACTAATTATTATTAATTGTTATTAATTATTATATAGTAAATTAATTATTTTTATTTATTTATTTGTATTTATTTCAAATAAAAAAGTTAGCTTAAAAACATTTATAAAAATATAAGAGAGTGTATTTTTATGTAAAGTGACTGAAGAGATAGCTAATGTGGGGAGGAAAAAAATAATCTTGACTATTAAATAAATTCAACAGGTAAGGTAAATTTAAATTATTTAGTAAAATAATAATTACTAATAATTTTTAGTTTAAGTACATCAAATCTAACAGATATTGACAAATAATTAAAAAGTTTGATTGATATTTAAAAAATTAATTATTAATTTTTATATAGTAAATTAATTATTTTTATATAGAGTGATAGAAAAAACAACTAAAGTGGAGAGAAAAAAATTAATCCTAACTCTTAAAAATATACCAAATTTAAATTCGTTAAAATTAATAGTGTAAAAGTATATGTACTTAAAATTAATTGTTAATTATTTTATTATTTATATTTAATTTAATTCTAAAAAAAACTTTCCATTCAAATAAAAAACTCAATTTACTTATAAAAAAATTACCAAAAAAACTTTTATCAATTACAAAAAAAAAAAAGACTTCCCCACCTCCAATAAACCCAACCCCTGTCTCTCTCACGTCATCTCTCCCCCAACCCCCTCTCTCCTCTCTCTCTCACCCCCATCTTGCCCCTCTCTCTTGTCCTATCATTCCCCCAACCCCTTTTCACTCTCTTTCCCCCATCTGACACGCCCCCAACCCCCCATCCTTCCTCTATGTCTCGGCGACCGTGCTAAGAAATTTGAAATTCATTATCAAACACTCACTCTATGGAACGTCACAAATTTAATCTCAGCCGCTAAATGCTTCTTCAAATAGATTTCAACCGTTGATGTCATGTCATATTTTTATTTATTTGTATTTATTTCAAATAAAAGAATTTAGCTTAAAAACATTTAAAAAAATAAAAGTCTGCATTTTTATGTAAAGTGATCGAAAAAATAACTAAAGTGAAAAGAAAAATAATAATTTTGACCATTAAATAAATTTAATGGTTAAAAATATGCTAAATTCAAATTATTTAATTACTTTATTAAATAGATGACAAAGAGAGTAAAAATTATTTTTTATTTATTTACTTATTTATATTTATTTTAATAAAAAATTTAGCTTAAAAAATTTTTTAAATAAATGGCACAAAGAGAGTAAAAATATATGTATTTAAAATTAATTATTAATTATTATATAATAAATTAATTATTTCTATTTATTTATTTATAAAAAATTTAGCTTAAAAAATTTTTTCTCACCCGCCACTCTCTCTCTCCCTCTCTCTCCCTCTCTCTCTTCCTCTCCGCACCAGCCCTCCACTCTCCTTCTTCCACTCTCTCATCCTCTCTGACCCACCAACCCCCCTCTCTCTCTCTCCCTCTCATTTGCCCTCCCCTGCGTACCCCACGCCCGCCCAAGCGACCCGCCCCCTCTCTTCTCAATGAATTAAAATCATTTTCTCTCTCTTCTCTCACTCTCCCAGCCACCTGCCCCCTCTCTCTGTCACTCCCTCTCTCTCCCTAACGGCTGCCACGTATATAAAGACAATTGAATTATAAAAAAAAATAATAATAACTATTGAGTAAATTTAATAGTTAAAAATATATTAAATTTAAATTTTTTAGCTTTTTTTATTTCAAATATTTCAAATTCTGACACAAAGAGTGTAAAAATGTATTTGTTTACAATTTTAAGTTTTAAGTAGTTTAGAATTGAAATTTTCCCATAAAAAAATTAAAATTTTAATTTAAATGTTTATTGTTAAAAATTAAAATTTTAAAGAATATTATTTTTAATTTTTAATTTTTAATTTGAGTACATTAAAATTAAAATTAAAATATTAATTTTTTAAAACAAAAAAACTTAGTTAACTTTTGTTACATCAACTGTTGTGTTATAAAAAGTATTTTTAAAACTTTTATAAAAAAATATTTAATAAAATATGAAAAAATAAAAAAGTAATTTTTTTGGTAAGGTGACCAAAAAGGTAATTAAAGTAGGTTAAAAAAATAATCCTGATAATTAAATAAATTTAACGGTTAAAAATATATTAAATTCAGATGCTTTAATTTCTTTATTATATATATGATACAAATAATGTAAAAAATATAAAAATATATGTATTTAAATTTAATTATTAATTATTATATAATAAATTAAAAAAATTCAACTCTCGCAACCCCCTTACCTTTAAAAAAATTAAATAAATTAAAAAAATTATTATTTAAAAAAATTCAACTTACCTTAAAAAAAAAAAACTCTCCCAACTCCCTCACTCTCTCTCTCTCTCACTCTCTCTCTCTCGTTCTTTGTGCCCCTTCCCTTCCTAACATCCCTTTTTTCTCTCTCTCTCAGCAAACCTACCCTCCCGCCCCCTTCTTTCTCTCTCTCTCTCTCCCCCAGCAAACCCACTCTCCCTAAATGCTGCCTCGCACACACATATTCCATCAATGAGCCCTTTTGTAATATAGATTTTTTTGGTCGGCCAAACAAAGCCTTAGTAGGTGCATGTTCGGATGGAAAACAAATAACAAATTTTGATTAAAGTAAATTAAAAAAAAATAAAAATTACTTTATTTTTTTTATATTTTTTTAATAAACCAAACATCTTTAATCCACAACTCATCACTTTAAGAAATGAAAGTTTAAGTGATGCAAGTTGAGGGGAAACATGCGGTCCAAGGAGGTGTCTGATTTACCAAAATTAACTAAAGTCCACCACTTTTTTGTACTTTTTTCAAGTTTCACTATATATTACTTTCACATCAAATTTTTATATTTTTATTGTATTTTTTTATCATTCAAATACCAATTTAACTTACGTAAAATATTATTTATGTCACTCCTTATAAGCGTGCATTTTTTTAGACTCAAATCCCATATCCTTATATTTCATTAAAGTGGGTTGAGTAAGTATCTCTAACTTGATCGTCGGAAAGTTCCTAGTTGGCATCTCTTTCCAACGATTTTTTTTTTTTAATTGTTTATATGTGTACATATTCTTATTTGGACAAGAAAATCTTGGTGGCGTGTGATCATAAAAGGAATATTTCTGTACCCTGTACACAAGTCTTATACTAAACGTATTTTTTGATAAAAACTATCGTATGTTACATTAGTAAACGGTACTTAATTCTAGTGATGAGTTTTTCTCACTAATAATTTTTCTCACTAATTATATATGGTCATTAAATATAAAAAAATTTGTTACAAAAAAAGTTAATTATTATCATTAATTCATTATATACTTTGTATTTTGTGATAAATTTATCTTAATTATTTCATACGTCAATGATGGTTCTGGACTAATGATAAATATAACTAATAATTTTATCACTAACTTTAATATTTGTTTTAGTTATGAATTAGTGTATTTATTAAGTGGTTAGAATTTGCGACAAAAATAATTATTACCGTTGTATAATTTTTATCCTTATCCTCACACTTATTGTGATAACTTTTTAACATAGAAACATATATCATTAAATAAATTTTTACTCTTGGTGATGAAATAATTCAATACTAAAATCTGTAATTTTTTTTTTTGGTAGTATATATGACTAAATAATTTTAGTTGTTTTTTATTATTTTATTTTCTCGAGAAATAGTGAGTGGTTTATATTTATATTTTTTACTCAAATTACGATAAATCGTTTCATGGCGATGATTGTGTTAATTATTTGTTTGAAAATATTGTTTTAATTTAAAATATATATCAACATTGATATGAAAAAATTAAAAACTAAAAAAATAAATACTCAATCAATTTCAAAAAGAGCTCTTAATGAAACTTGAATACAAAAATTTGATAAATAATTTTGTCTCTCAAAATAATAAAAAAAAAGTTATCTTTTTATGTGAAATATTTTTTTATTTAAAATTTTTTAATATTATTTTAATAATAATAATTAAAAAAAAAGCCTCGCTCTTTAAGTCCCCTGGCCCCGCAATTCTCGAGCCGCCGCTGGATCTGCCTAAGATCCAATGAATTTGTAAAGGATCCAAAGTGAGAGATCCAGACCATGCATATTCATCGTCCAGTTAGTCCAAGCATAATTGACCCTTCAAACTGGTGGCTAAAAGGTGGTGAGTCTCGGTCTCGGGCCCTGAAACTTGAGTCTAATCCAGCCAAAGAATGGGCGGGCCAGATTTTTTGGGTGGGTTGTCAGACTATCCAACAGATGAGGTTTCAAGTGTGTAGTAAATTTGAAACGTTGATGCTTACGACATGTTTGTTTTTTGTGTGTTTTTGTTTGGAGGGGGGGGGGGGTTGTGGGTAAGAAAGCATAAATTTTACGAGAGTAATTTTTGTTTTTCATTATATTAATTTGGAAGATGAGGTAATAACTACACTAAAGTAAATATTATTCTCTTATGAGAGTAACTTGTTACTAGTAGATGAGGATAAGTAACAAAGAGTAATGAAAAATTAAACCATTTTTTTATTATCCTGTAAAATATTTCTTTATACTGCTATCTCAAGTAACTTTCTCTCTCGGTATTTAAAATATAATATAATTATTACCAAGTAATATTAACTATTTCAAGTTAAATATAAGTATCATGAATTTGTTATCCTCTTAATTATTACTAGGTTAACAATTAATCTTGGTTATTCTCAAAATTTTTACTTCGTATCAAATGTTACCTCAGTTTCTTATGAGAGAATAAAATAAAAAAGAACAGATATTTGTATGCTTTTATTTTATTATCTTATTTAATATATTTAATTGAAATATTATTTATATTTATTTAAAATATTATCTCATTTACAGAAATAAAATAAAATAATAAAGTAAAAATGAGGATTATATTTCATTTCCTTATATCGAATTAGTCCCAAAGTTCATTGGTAAACTTATTTGGATTCAGGTAGCATCTAAATTACCAGCACTAATATTTTTAGGGTGGCCTTATTTGTACTCTACAAATAAATTTTTACACTCTATTTTTTTTTATTAAATAAAATTACACAACTACCATCATTATTCTAATAAAATATGTTTTACAATTTTAATACCATAAATATCTTTCTACAAAAAATGAGGGTAATCGTTTAATTTTATTTAATAAAAAAGAAAGTGAAGTGTAATAATTCATTTGTGAAAAGTAAATAGACCCAACCTATTTTTAAGTAGTTATTCCTAAAACAAGAGAAATTTATGGAGAGGTGGAAAATGGACATTACCTTTCCGGTTTTGCTAAACATAAATTATTTAATTTACTTTTTTTTCTTTCGTGAATGTAATGATGGAAGAAATAATACAATGTTTAATATATGAAAATAAAATGAAATAAAAAGTGAAAATAGAATGAAATAGAATATTTAAAGTTGTTCATATAAAATTATAAAAATTAAAATGCACATATCAATTCTTATAATTGATTATATATTTTAAATATGTTAATGAACATTTCTTGACTTTTTAATAAACTCACGATACAAATTTGAGCAATAACGAGCCCAATGGTAAAACAATAAATTTTTTTACCGAACTATAGATCACGCTGAGATTAGTTGAGCTGATAAAAAAAAAAATGTTAATTAAGTATAATTCTTCAACTTTTTAAAAAGTCCAAAATGTGAATCTAGAAAAAAAAGGTTAATGAGTAAAATAACCCTAATTCAGATCGAAAACTCAAAATTTGAATTAAACCAAAAATTGTGTTCAGGCCAATTTTGAATTAATCTGAAATTTGTTAAATTATAAAAAAAAAAACTCATTAATGAATTTTTTTTAGTCTTTTGATACGTTTACAATGCGAATCCAACAAATAAATAAATAAATAAGGCCCAGAGATAATCTTGAATATTAATTGATAGGCTCTTAAAGACTCGCACTAAGGCCTCGTTAAGATAGAAAATTATATAACAAACTAATTGCATTCAAGGATCTCTACAATGATTCTCCTGTGTACGTTACCCCCACCATTCACATAATATCCTATTTTTTTATTTCGATTACATAATTAGTCAAATGATAATACAAATCTAGCCCAAGATTACGATCGAGGAAAGGAAAACAAGTTGTTGATTGAACAAGATTGCTCCATCCATCAACATTAAGTGAGATTTGACACATGTAATTAATTAATTATGAACGGTAAATCATCATATGGTAATGCACACATATATATATACATATATGTATGTATATATGCAGCTCAGTGAAATATTTTCAATAAGTCTAAACATCAGTGAGATATTTTAAATTAGCCTCAAACATCAATTTTTTTTTTCTTGGTAAGGTGTGTATATATATATATATATATATGAATGTATGTATATAATCTGTTAAATTAAAATATGAATCGATGGATTTATAGAAGGCTGAGTATAATTAATCAAAGTAGCTAAATCTCTCCAGGTGAGAAGTGTCACGGTCATTTCCTGTCCAACACAATTATGAACCTTACACGAACGAAATGCTTGAAAGCAAGAGTTACAAATTGATAAAGCAACAAGTTATATATAGTTATATGTATATAAATATATATATATATATATATATATGTGCATATAAACAAACATTAATTGAAACAAAAAGGGGGATTGGTTTTTAGTTTCTTTCAAATTGAGCTTAATTAATTTAATAACAAAAACACCAATTAATTACAATCCACTTCCTCATGCAAAGAAAAAGACTAGTTTTTGTCTGATGAGCTGAAATATTTTCCAAGCTCGGCAATTCGCGAATAACTCCCAAACATTAAAAATTAACCAGAAATTTTGCTAGAGCTGGCTGCTAATTTTTGTGCTTGGCTATACATGGAATGACTCGACCGGTGAAAGAAGAACAAAAATTATGTCTCACAGAATGGTTAATAACAATGATTAATATGTTGTTGACCCTGGAACTACATGTCTTTTCCAGTTATATATATACATACATATATATATATATATATATATATATTTGTATATGCATTCAACAGATATATATGATGTTGTGGTGGACTATATAATCCTAAATAAAAAAAAAATTAGAAAAAAAAAAGAAATCTAATCTCATTGGTACGTTTGAGATATCGTTCTTATGATGATCATTCGAGTAATATATAATTTCACACGCTCCAAGAGTCCGACATCATGGCAAGGTCTAAGTGATCGGACCCCCCAAATCCAAACCAAATCCAGCGCTCATCATTCCTCAGTCTTTATGTTTAATGACAACATGAATCCTCAGGTGAGCACGATGTCTTTCTCTCTCATTCTCTTTGTAAGAGTTGACCCGCGGGAACGGAGAGATATGCTGGTTTAGCCAGTGAACTTATGATTGAATAGAGTGAGTGAGAGAGAAATATATGACCCTGTAAAAACATATATATACATACCTTTTGTCTTATAGGTGCTGTTTGGTTAACAAAAACTTATCCAAAGTTATCAAAAGATTTTTTTTAACTTTTGTTAATCTCCGTTACTGTGCACTTGATGCATTCCTTCTTGGTCAACCGGGTTATTAATTGCATCTGACCCCATCGAGGAGACATTTTCGACCTATTAATGCGACTTCGTTCGAAAAGCTCTGTTACAAATCAATTTGAACGGATTTTTTTTAGTACACTTGTTGTTTCACTCTCTGTTCAAACATGTTGTAATTTTATCGTTCCAATGAATTTTTTAAGTAGATTTTGACTGATCTTTCAAATGTAAAAAAAAATATATGATGCATTACACTTTATTTATTTATTTGTACAATTTGATATTTCAAACTTAACTATAATAAATGTTTTCGTTTCCTTGTTTTCATTTCATCTGGGGTTGTGATGTCAAGAGGGTTTGATTGGATTAACCAAAATTTTCATCAATGTTTGATTGGATTAACCAAAATTTTCATCAATCAATTAAAATTTATTAATATGTGTTCTTATCTGGCATATTGTATGCAAGAATGGGATATAATATACATTTAAGATTGTCCGGATAACACGTGAGATCAACTACTTACAATATGCTATTATTTATTCTCGATTACACTCATTCTACTTTGAGAGAGAGAGATCACTCCGTTGATAGAAGATAGTATCTCAATTTTAACTTTTTATTATATATTTGGTTATTATGAGATCAACTAATTAGAATATACTATTATCCATCTGTGATTATACTCATTTTAATTTGAAAGAGAGATTGCTCTTTCAATGGAAGATAGTATCTTAATTTTTATTGTATATTTAGTTATTTTTTTAATTTAAATAACATATTTCATGAAATATAAATAACATGATATGATAAATCTTCTCAAAAGAAAAAATATAATTAAACATGAAATAAAAATTAAAAATATGATACAACCCCCCCCCTCTCTCTCTATAGATGTATATACACCTAATGAAACAAACAAGCATGGATTTTATTCCCTCCACCACACATTTGCTTTGCTTCGGAATATCCTTGATTCTGGTATCCAAATTGTCAAACATTACCTAATATATATGTTTGTTTATTTTTATTGTGTTTGATGGTTGTAAATTACAGGATGTTAACGTTTTTCTTCTGATTTGACCTATATATGTTGGACAACCATTTGCGCTTAGTTGCAATCTCACACGGACAATACCGGTGAAAGATTAAATATTGCATGATCGATGATGAAGATGAGGCACGTACAATACAATGCCGTCTCAGTGGACATTGTTTCCACCAAAATAAATAAATAAATACATAAAAGCGATCAGTCAATGGTCGTGCCAATTGGTGGTGTTTTTGGATGTCTATTAGGTTAGGAAAAAAAAAGTCCAAGAATTGAGATTTGACATAAAGTTGCCAAAAGTTTAGCTCACACTCCTTTCATATCTTGCTCCCAATTAATTAAGGGGTATTTGGTTAGTAAAAATTTAACTAAAAAATATAATAAAAATACAAAAATTTGATAAAAAAAATAATATATAATAAAATTTAATTAAAAGAAAGATAAAAAAAATAAAATTAATAAATTTTGACCAACTAAACACTTCTTAAATAAGTTTCCCTCCCCTTTATTAAAGAAACACCATTAATCTTTTAACTTTCTTGCAATAAATTGACCAACCTAGAATCCTTGTTCCCTTGGACGGTGCCTTATGGATCCCAATACAGTCTCATTGGGCAATTAGTGGGTCAATCACATGTGGGAGTGATTCCCACATAAGATTTGGAGCACATTCGACATTAATTCCAATTTTTAGAAAAAGTTCATAGAAGTGAAAAAAGTTAAGCATTTGGTGGGTATTGACTCCAATTCAGCAAACTAAAACAAAATGCGATCCGTTCAATCGTGGACTCTATTAAGCATTTGAATGCATAACTAGTCTGATGATAGTTATAGGTCAAGTTGATTTGACAAAATTGATGAAAGTTAGTAAAAGTTGACAAACTAAATTCCCTCTTAGCATATGACAATATATCTTTAAAAATTTTAGTTAAGAATAGTAGTGCTATGCTATTAAAAAGAAAAAGTCAAAAAAAATGATTGGAAAATTTTATCATTTAAAAAAAATTAAAATAACTTATTAAAGAAGTATCTCATTATACAAATTCTAATTTCTCATCATTCTGATCGTATCTTTTTACATACTTCTAGTAAATAAACAATTTTCATATAAGAATGATGTGGCCTCACTAATCATGTTAAAATATTTAATGCATTAAAAAAGTTAAAATATAAATATAAATATAAATATCATTATCATTATCATATTATTTTAATTGAAAAATAAATGAGTCATGGAAGTTGACGAGGGAGATTTTTGAGCTTCCGTGAAATGACACAAAGGTCCTTTGATGATGTCAGGAAAAGTCTCGAAGGAGAGTAAGCAGACCTTCTAAGCCGTGGATGTCACGCCTTTAACATAATTGTCTGGAACAGATGGTATAGGAATATAAGAACTAATTAAATTAAATAAATTTTTGTACCAAGGTCAAATTATAATATAATAACAATCATCAAAACTATTAAACGTATCCTTCATTCCCATATTAAATAAATAAAATAACATCCATCATGATAAATTTAATGTCACACTCGGTGACTCAATTCAAGCCTTATCCAACCAAATAAACATCATCAATAATAATACAATCTCATATACAATGAATTTGGGACCCATATCCTGGGTCGCACTAGTAAAGATACAATTATCCAAATATAAATAAATCACATGCTAGGTTAATCCATCAGTCTCAACTCAGCTCGGGGTCCTTGGACTCTCCGGATCACCTGAAATATGGATGGAATGAGCAAACTTGCTCAATAGGTAGGACCATGCAAGTGTGCATGAGTAAACATAATTAAACATATAGCATAACTCACAACAATATCAACTAAACATGATATGATAATGCACACGTGATGAAATGTAATGACCAACATAATTCTCTAATCTCCATCTATCCCCAATCTTATCCTGGGATAGGTGACATTTAGCACAGCACACGGGTTCACCATCCGCACTGTTTATGCTCACGGCAAACATATATCTTAGTATATCTATAAAAATCAAATGAGAACTGTGTTACACTACCATTGGAGTAAAACTCAGGGGAATCGTGTTACACTCTAGCCTTTCTACTAAGGAATCGTGTTACACTCCTAGTCAGGCATCTGTTTAATTCAAGTAGGGTAATCAATATAAATAACGATTGGAGAACCGTGTTACACCTCCAATCAACTAAGACTCAGAAGAACTGTATTACACCCTCTGCCTCTTTTGTTAGGGAACCGTGTTACATTCTTAATTAGGCATCTGCTTAACTCAAGTAGGGTTCGACTGCAATCCGGAGGAAAATCTCTTACTAATATGTCATAATTAGCGTCCTAACTCCACATGATTAAACTCTAGTCATTATATCGATTGAGAATTATTTGCTATTTGTAAAATCTCATTTTGTTAATTTTTTTCAAATCATAAATTTCGTCCATATATATAACTCATGTCTCAGCACGTCACAATATAAATATGGCACTATCGGCCAATCAATATTCTCAATAATAATCAAATGATACCACGTAGCCCTATGCACATGATATACTCTATCATGTAAATAAATGTCGGTTCAATATAAAAATTCATTCCCATTAGACTTGATGATGATTTGAAATTTATTTCATCACTAGAAATTTATAATAATTTAGTTTGAATACAAGAATATAAATTGAAAACTAATTTTTAATATTTTTCTAAAAATCTGTCATACTTCAGTTGGGACACTCCAAGCTATGGTTGGGACACCTTGAGCAGTGGTCTGGCCCCCCAGTCCAGACACCCCATCGGCCGGTCCGGATCGTAGAGTCTAGTGTTTAATTCTTGGGTCTATTTCGGACAAAACCTAGCCCCAGTCATCCCCAAATCACTATTTCAAGCTTCAATCTCAACAATAACACATGTATAAACACTCAAACACATAAATTACATGTTTCTTCATTCTTTAATCAAAGAATAACTCAATTATATGTAAGATATTCACATTTATATGCATGTATATAACCACATTCATATATAAATATATATATATATGCACGAATCACATGATATTCAACCAAATCAATCACATATACATATCAAAATCACCCTAACAACGTTTAGATCATGAATATAAGTCTCACCTATCTCGAATCTGAAGAGAAACCAAAAACAAAAAAAAAACCAAGAAAATATGTTGAGCTCCTAACCTTCAAAAATCGATTTCTCCCACCTCGGGCCAAATCATTGGAAATGGACGTCATCACGATATTCACGACATCGAACAGTACTCCGATCCACTGATCTTTTACTCTGGATCACATTTTCGCTCTCTACCATCTCTTTCATCTTTCTTTTTTCTCTATTCTCTCACTTCTTTGGTCTTTCCTTGCACTGAGCCAAAGAAAAGAAAAAGATGAGAAAAAGAAAAAGAAAAAGGAAAGAAAGAAAAAGAGCTGGACTATTGGCCCAATTGCCCAACTAATTACTAATTCAGACCATACTCGACCTAAGGAAACTAAAATAAATCAATTAAATCTCAAAATAATTATTTATTAGCCTAAATAGCGCATAAACAGCTAAAAATAAATATCAGGTATTACAATGGATGTCGGACAGGCTTGGGCCGAGCTCCATAACCTGGGCGACGGACCAACTAAGTGTCGAGCCGAGCATAAGTGCGTGTATATAAGACCTCTATGGTCGCAATCCCGGAATCCACGCCTAAACCTCTGATTCAAAATCATTTCAAATCAATTAAGAAGTTCCAAGATCGATACAAATTTAATATTTTCCTTATCTAAATAAGGAAATCTCGATAAATCAGATAAGATTTCTGGTTTGATCCCATCCTCAAATCTACAGACTGTTCTTATAAATAGGAGAGAAAATCACCTTCTCAGGTAGGTAATTTTTTACCCTGTCGTTACTCTGCAAAATTGATTCCTCAGTTTTGTTACTGATTTGAGTATCAGAGAATCTTTGACAGGCACTACACCGCTGCTCACGGTTTCTATCATTTTCCTACAAATCAAGGTTCGGACTAAATGTATGAATTTTCATCATCATCAACTGGCGCCATATGTGGGAATCAAAGGGAAAGGATTACGAGTTCGCCGTTTCTAACCTTTAGTTCTCGATTGGGGCAGTGATGACACAAAAAATGATCCCATATCTGAAAGGAGTCGAGGACTGCGGTAGCTTATAAGCTCACCCAACTCCTCTCTCCCTGACACGATCGATGTATTTTAAAACTATGCGTAAAAGTGTCTACAGAAGAGTGCATAGAGCGGATAATATCTGTCAAAAGGGCCCACAGTGTGGGAACGAAAACAGACCATCATTAGAAGTCAAGCTTTTATTTTCTCATTTTTATTAACACATAAATGAGTTGTGGAATTCTACCTACCCATAGAATACACTTTGAGAATATGAGCTATAAGAAGGGTAAGGTAGGGCGATTCAAGAGGGATGTAGTAGGGGGTTATTGTAACCACTGCAGACACTATAGAACGACGCCGTTTCGAATTTTTTTCCTTCAAAACGACGCCATTCCATTTAAGTTTCCATATTCGCTTCTTCTAAGGTAGGGTAGGGGTAGGTGGTGTAGTTGATAAATTGTCTAAAATGGTACTGTAGATATAAATATATAATTGTACGTACATAAATGATCAACTCAATGCTTTATGAGAGTCTATCTCTTTCAACCATGTGCAGAAATGCGCCCCCCGTGGGATACGACATGCGTGAGGGTCTCTTCCAAATGGTTGTGTCTCTGTTCCTTAACTAATAGAGAAACTCGATCGATCGAAAAGGTTACAAGCAAATTGAAAAAAAAAGAAAATAAGTCCCATACACAAAGGACATTCTCGAATTATGGGTACACAAAGGTAAATTCTAAAAGTGGATATGTATGTATAACCGCAGTATACACCTATGCATATATTTATATATATTGAAAGGTATATGCATACGCATATCTATATATAGTCGCCTACAAATCTACAAAAGGAAGTGCCCATACCATCTCGCGGTGTTGTCCAAGTGTTCTAATTGAGGGTTCTCGCGGTGTTGTCCAAGTGTTCTAATTGAGGGTACTCTCACTTTCTCGTACATACATACATATATATATATATATATATATATATATGTATGTATGTATGCTTTGTTGACATTGTTGTCTTGGAGTTGGAAATGAGCTGTGCGTATGAGGCAATTAGCTGTATTTTATATTGCTCTTCTGCAACACCATCTTATATTTCACGTGCCTATATATATGTATTTCTATTTCTCATCCCTTTTCCTAAATTTTTTTTAACCAATATGGCAATACCGTCACCTTTTCTTTTCTTCTTTTTTTTTTAATTTATTTTTTTTAATTTTTTATGGCTTTAATTAAGTAGCTCGGATGAAGATCTTTTATGCTAGGCCTAGCTAGGGTTTGTATAGATTTAGTAGAGATCTATTTCATTTGGCAAGCATGTCCAAGAACCTAATAAATGGGATGTCACTTCACTACTACTATTTTAAGGGAGATTTGATTGATTGGGGTTGTTTAATAATTAGGTTTATGTTACAATCAAACATGACATGTGGCTATAACGAATGTATTAGGTTGAGGAGCAAAAATGGTCCAAATATGTAACCCCTCATCCTCTCTGTTTTTCTCAAGCTAGTCAAACTTCTTCCACATGAAACCAAAGATAATTCCAAAAAAATGTATGGTATATCACCTTCACGTACCAATGCTTGGTGTTAAATGTAGTTTAGGGTCATCTCACTGGAAGGTGAAGCCAAGGATCATGCTAATTAGTTTACATGGTTAATGATAAGTTGGGCTCAATTACTTGTTACACATAACTAATAACTTGTTAAGATGGTGCTTGGATGGCAAAAAGTATCAAAAAAAAGTACATAATATTGATGTAAAAGTGGTATGTAACAAAATTTGATTAAAAAATGATTAAAAAAAAGTAAAAAAATTAATAAAAGTTGATAAATTTTGGTGTATTCTAGGCTTCCAAACAGCCTTAAGAGTACCTACATCATCTGAAAAATAATATGATATGATGGAACAATGATACACAATATTTATGAGGCTATTACGTGAAAATAATAAGCTCATAAAAGTCTGTTTTAATTATAATTCTATCATAGTCATTTTATTCAAATTTAGTTTTTGATACATTTTTTTTAATTTAATAGCTCTTTTTATTTGCCGACCACATTCCTAACTATGTTAACCCATCTTGTAAATTTACTTGTATATAAAGTTTATTTCTTAAAACCTTTGGCCTTGTTCGAGTATTGAACATAAAAGGCTCCGTTTGGAGCCTTAAAATTAAAAAAAAAATTTTTAATTTCAAAATTTTTAACTTTCTTCAGTTAAATTTTGTCACGTGTCATTTTTACGTCATTTCAACACTAATTTTTAATTGTTTTGAACATTTTTAATATAGTTGTAATTTTTTATATTTTAGTTCTGTTTTTGAATAATGGGATTATTTTCAAAGGTAAATGGTATGTTTCCCAACATGAGAAATATAGCATTCCATGGTAAGAAATATGGCATCCCATGATAGAGGAATAGATTTATTTTTTTGCTAAGATTTAAATGTTTAAATTTATTTTTTTGTCAAATAATATTTCTTTTTTTTAACTTTATATTTCACAAACTAATCATCGTAAAAATAATTTTATATAAATAATTAATATCATATTATATCTAATTTTGTATATGACTTTATAATATTATTTTTCTCATCATCATACCTGATAGTGAGGGCTCGATCAACCTCCATTAAGCCCGACCTTATAGATCGGTCAGGAGAGTTAATCACATTTGTTGACCGATCTAGTCGATTGGTCGGTTACTTTCTGATCGGACTTTCCGACTGATTGATACGATCGGGCTAAAATTGCTCACGTCACAACCACACGTATAACAACTCTCTGACGTGTTCCGTGATATTCGCTTACAAACATGTTGCCTACCCAATAACGGTTTGAATAACTAATATAGAATATCTACATGAGGATTTGCGAGTACACGTGACACAGTTTGATTCGATGAGAACCTGGATTCGGTATGGCTCACATGTATAGAACCCATGCAGGTTCACTCATTCTCCATAAATATCACCACCTCCGGTGCTCAGGTAGAGAACACATTCTGAACCCTACTGTTATTCTGTCAAAATACTCTTTCAATCTCCCTATTTGCTAACTTAAGTATTGAAGGTTCCTTGGCAGGTACCACACCGGTGTCAAAGCAGCCTTTTGGGTTCGGGTTGGACTATCCACAGCACCTCCAATGAGCAACATCATCAATACCTATCCAATCAAACCTACACTTGGTTCTTTAGAAGATTTGGACTTTGACTACTCTAGTTAGCTAGGTAGAGAGAGGGAGAGGGGGAGAAAGACTTATATCAGGGTTGTGTTATTGACTCAATACTTGCTATTTGTTTTTTTTTTTTTTTTTAACTCTGGTGTGCTTGACGAAGGGGTGAAGAGATGGAAAAGAAAGTTCAATTGGGGTGTTGACACATCCCCCAATAGGTTTTGTAAATACCTTATTTTCCTCTTGTTGAAGCTTTGGGTATCTTTTTGAGGTAGTGTTTGAATAAAAATAAAAATAAAAAATTAGTGTAAAAATAATATGTGACAGATTTTAATTAAAGTAATTTAAAAAAATTAATAAAATTTAAAATTTTTTGGTAAATTAAACAAAAAAATAATTTTTACCAAAATGCGACAGGTTTCATATATACATATTAGTTTTTAATTGGGTATTTGATAAAAATTAATAAAAGTTAGTAAAAGTTAAAAAAATTAAATAAATTATTAAAAATTAGAGAAAATTGATAAAATAAAAAAAATTATAATGTCTATCAAGATTTTTAACTACATAAAAAAATGTTAATATCATAAATATAATACAAGTTAACACACAGATATCTATCTCCATAATTAAAAACTATAGCTATAAAGCAATGCGTTAAATTATATATATATGTGGAGGTGTATATAGTCGTTAATATTTTGCAAGCGATCCTGAAGTAAAAGTCAATAAAATAATATTAAAAAAATTATTTGTATTATCTTGTAAAATTATGTTGCAAATAATACAAAATGGGCCCATACACTCAGTTGGGGAATGAGATAGGTCGATCTTAATTTTCATTATTTATTCTTCGTCTGTCCATTAGAAACTTAAGAATTTGAGACTTCTTCAACATGCTTCCAAGGCTGTGTTTGGGTACGGGGTTGGCAGCAGGGATTAATGTTGTTATACAGTATTTTATTTATATTTGATTTATTTTATAAATATTTTAATGAAATAATATTTTTTTCTAGAAATTAGCTATCAATCAAAAACTATGTTTTAGTGTTGGGATTCTTACATCGATTGTGAAAGGGCTAGTCGACCCAAGACCTAATGTAGAAAAGAAGAAATTATTGGGGTTCACGTATCGATTGTAGAAGAGGTTAGTGGTCAGTATGTAAGTGTAAGAATAAGTTTTACTCTAGAGCTAATTTTTGAGGATGAGATAAGTCTAAGTTGACCCAACAAATAGTATTAGAGCTTAGGTGTACCATCAATCTCAGTTTATTGGGATGAATGGGTTGTCGCATTCTTCAGCCTAAGACCCAGTGTAGAAAGAGGGAGATTATTAAGGTTCTCATATCGGTTGTGGAAAGAGCTGGTGGTTAGTATATAAATTTAAAAAAAAATCCCACCCTACAAGTTAACTTTTGGGGATAAAATAGGTTTAAGACCACTCAACAAGTGATTATTTATTAGCAAATAATGAAGATTTCGTCCAGTAACAACAAAATCTAAAATGTTGAATTAAAATCAAACCAAATACATTCATAATTTTTTAGGTGAAATTAAATTAGCTCTTTGAAGTCTAACCTCATTGTGTGTGTGTGTGTGTGTTCTTAACTAATAATTGAAAACGTTGTCTATAATCAAACCAAGCCAGCTGGTTTACAGGACTAAATTGGGCGCGCACACATTAATTTACATGAGTCGGGTCCTAATTAAATCATCATAGCTAAGGCGGGCAGGGACACAATAACTTTGCCATGCACTCAATACCAGGGATGCATGCTCTTAACCAATCCATGCACACGTAAATTTCTATATAATATAAAATTTATAAATTTTTTCATTAATATATCACATTATTTATTATATTTGAATTGATACATGAGTTATAAAAAACTGAAGTGCTTTTTACACTTTACGATTGAAGTATAAGATATCAATGATTTTTTACACAAATTATTAAATTATTGAGAAATCAGGATCATTAAATCATTTGAATAGTTAAATAATCACTAAATTATTTGAATAAAATTAAAACCATTAAACTATGTGAAAAAATGACAACCATTGATTTTATATATCAGCCGCTAAAGTGCAAAGAGCGCGCGCCTCAGTCCCTGGAACCCGGACCATGGAGGAGTGCATTAATTACTCTTCTCTATTTATTCTTTTTTGGTATTATTCATCCTTCTAAAATTATTTCTATCTTAGGATTGAATTAAGTAAAATTAATATAAATTTTCATTACCCACCAACACCATCTTTTGCACCATTACGTAAATTTTATTGCCTTAAATTTACTATAATCTTTTCTTACGCATGTTTGATTGCGACATATATTTTTTCTTTTCATTTCATTAATTTCATTGAATTTTCTGAAAATGGAATGAAAATAAGTATAGATTGCTTTTCAAAATTGCGTCCAATTGATCTATAAGGTGTTTGGATTTTGAATTTGTGCATAAAAAAAAAATGGAAATAGGGAAGTAAAACATCAAATGTATTCATTTGTTTTTGTTGAGTTAAGAAATATAAACAGAAACTAAATATTTTTTTATTTAATTAACCATAAAAAAATGAGTGCACAATTGTAATTTGATTTTCCTACCATCGTTTTTTCCTTGCCAAATTAATTAATACTTAACCCGTGCTCAGTCTAAGAGTGTGTTTGAAGCGAGTATTTGGTGAAAAAAAAAATAAAAGAGAAGTGAAAGAGGTAGAGAAAAAAAGAAAGGAAATATAAAATTTCAAAAATATATCTTTGCATAAATTGAATAAAAATATAACAAAATAAAATACATTTATCAACATATTAGTTTTTTAATTTAATTATTTTTAATTTCTTAAATTTTATAATTTTTCTCTTCCATTTTTAATCACAATACAAATAAAAGAAGGGATTTTGATATATATATTTTTTTTTGACAAATTCTTGACCCAAACAAAGCTAATGATGTATTGGTGGTGTTTGGATAGCAAAAAAATTGAAAAAATTAATGTAAAAATAATACGTGGTGAAATTTAATTGGAAGAAATTGAAAAAATTTATAACTTTTTTGTAAATTTTGATAAATTTTGATATCCCAAATACCACCGTAAATGAGCCGAGTTCCTAACAATCTCAATCCGGTGTAGGGGTGTAAATCGGGCCGACCCGGCCCGACCTGACCCTTGAATTCGGGCCAACCCGCCCCTAAGCCGACCCGCCTCTTCCGCCCTAGCCGAGCTTCGGGTCAAGTCGGGTCAAGGGTCACGCCACCCGCCCCTGACCCGCCCCAGCTGACTCGGTATTTTTTTAATATATTTTTTATTTTTTTAAATAAAAATAAATAAAAATCAAACAAACACATTAAAATCATTAATCATTATTGAAAAAAATTAAAATTTATTACACAACAACTAATTACATAATTAGCATTAAATTTAAAATTACAATTTATAAATGTAGAATTATAAAATAAATAAATAAATGATAGAGTAATTAATAGGTGCATCACTTCACGTCTTATACATCCCAACTAGGTTGGCACCTATAAGAGTGACTATCATTTGCAAATATTATTCTATCTATACATAATTATTATTCATCACTAGATCTACTAGCGTGTTCTTATCTTTCACCTAAATATATTGCATCAAAATCAAGGGTAAATTGCTCTTTTTCGACATCTTCCTGTTATCTATTTTCTGCAAGATATCAATCTCGTAAACATATCAAGACTTCTACTGTCGGAGGGGCCAGTCGACTCCTGAATTGACTGATAACGCGTCCACTAGCACCAAATGCTTGCTCGGATGCTACGATAGAAACTGGAAATGCGAGTATATCACGAGCTAAAGCTGAAAGAGTTGAAAACTTTGATTATTGTCCTTTCCACCAGTCTAAAAGACTGAAATCATCTTCATTTTCTATTGGAGGTGTACCAAGATAACGTTGGAGGTCGGATGAATTTGAACTTGCACTTGCACTTGTTGATGCATCTGTCCGTCGGGATGTTATTCTTCTCCAAATGGACGTATTGCCACCAAAGTCACGGTGAGAAGAGGACGTTGCGGCCATAGTTGGTTGGACAGTTGTACGATTGCTATTATACTGACCCAATATAGTTTGAATTTCCTGTTTAATTTGATATAATTATTCTTGGGCACTTTCATGCCCATATATCATCTCTAATAATTGAAGAAAGGATCTTCTTTATACCTAGGGTCTAAAATAGTAGCAATACCAAAATATATGGGAAGTAAGTTAAAATATTTATCAAATTTTTCTTTCATTACAACAACCAAAGAAGCATAATATTATTGGGCACCATATTTGTTAAAAATTTCATCAATAACCCCTAATTGATAAATAACAGTAGAAAAAGTAGGATAATAAATTCCACAAAATATTTTAATAGCAACATCAAAAACATGTAAAAAATCTTTATAAAAAATTACATTTGCCCAATCAATTGGTTCAATACTATGTAATCCAATAGCTTGATTACTTAAAATAAATAAATCAATTGCTTTTTGATATTTAATGGCAACTTTTAACATTATATAGGTTGAATTCAATCTTATATTAATTTCCATTGGTAATTTTCTAGGTTTTAAACCAATTTGATTGCATATGCCAGCAAATAGACTAATTCTTTTTTGCGAGCTCATGGCACAAACTACAGCTCTTTTTATTTTTACAATAGAAGATTCATAAATGTTCAATCCATCCTTTACAATTAAATTAAGTATATGGGCACAACAACGACCATGAAATAATGGACCATTTGCAGACAAAGCATTATCTAAATAATTAAAACAAACATCATTATATGAAGTATTGTCTAAAGTAATAGAAAAAATTTTTGTAGATAATTGCCACGATGCAAGTTCATGCAAAATAAGTTCTCCCACGGTGAATCCAGTGAATGGTTGTTCAACTAATTTAAATGAAATAATGCGTTTATTTATTTTCTAATTTTCATCAATATAATGTGCAGTTATACAAAGATATTCAATATCTTGGCAAGATTTCCACATATCGGCGGTCAAGCAAACCTTTCCTTCAAAATTAGTAAAATAAGTTCTTAATTCATCTTTTTTTGATTCAAAATCTCATAAAACTTTATTTTTTGAATTTCTTGAAAAACCGCAATATTGTAGTGCAAAACTTTCGCGAATAAATTATTCAAAATGTCGATTTTCACTCATTGTAAATTATTTTGTACTCTTGCAGGGTCATAAGAAAAAATATTTAAATTACCCCCTTCATTACCTAATTGAGTTTGTGTTGTACGTGGAAAATGTTGATCAATTAAACTATTAATGCGAGGATCTTGTTGGTGCCTTCTATTTAAATGTCTTTTTAAATGACTAGTTTCAGATGTATTTCTACCATCTAATAAATCCCCACAAATAACGCATTTAGCCTTATGCATTCCATATCACGTGGAATTCTAATAAAAAAAATCCCATGCTTTTGAAGTGCCACGCTGGTGTTGGGCATGACGGGAAGATGATGAATCAACATCACCAGCTGTGGTAGTAGGTGTTGGTATTTCTGGATCTTGTGGATGTGGTGATGTAAATTGTTCCATTTGTTCTTGAGGGGGAAAGGAGATTGAGTCTCCACCCTCCAATTCAAAAAAATGAGTGTCCCGTGGATCTATTTAGAAAAAATAATTTAATTAAAAAAATTAAAATTTAAAAAATGTATGTATGCAAATTAAAAAATTAATAAAAATACTAACTTAAAATAATTTGAAACCTTGAATCATTTGATCTTGATTCTTGAAATCTTGACTTCAAATTTGACAAAATGGAATGCACTTGAGCACAATTGAAGAGCACACTTGAGTGTTGGAGAGCACAATTAAAGAGCACACTTGAGTACAATTGGAGAGAAAGTTTGTTAATTTTTTGTGAGGGGTGAGTGAATGTGAGTGTGGGGTATTTATAATGGAAGAGGGTGGAGAAGTTTTGTAATTTTGTAGAATTTATTTGGAATAAAAAAAAAAGGAAGGGCTGAAAGAGCTGTTTTGCTGAGCAGAACAGTAAAAAAAATTTAAAAGAAATGGAGAGAGGTGCTGCTGGCTGCTGGGGCAAGCATAAAAAAAAAATTAGGGGCAAAGACCGTTCTGCAAAGCAGAACGGTAAAAAGAAAATGAGAAAGGGGCCGGAGGGGGGCGGGGGCGGGGCGGCTTGGGGCGGGTCGGGTCGGGTCGGGGCTTGGGCCAGGTCAAGGGTGACCCAAGCCCTGACCCGGAGGGGGAGGGGCGGGGTCAGGCCGGGCTGTATGGCATGGCGGGTTGAGGCTGGGTCAGGGCAATTCCGGGTCGGGTCGGGTCGGGTCGAGTCGCGGGCCGACCCGACCCATTTACATCCCTAATCCGGTGCAACCCGAGATCTGGACTTGGACCACCCAACCCCCTCCTGCCTAACCTATGACCTGCTGCCCAATTATTAAAATATTAAAAATTATTAAAAATAAACTAAAATGGGTCAGGGTTGGATTTTCTTGACCCAGACTCGACGCAAAGGGAAAGCGACCTGCTGAGGGATCAACCTGCAACCGAATCGGAGCTGAGTTAAGAGTAAATCAGGCCCGACCTGATCCATATTTCATCACTAAACATAGCCTAAAAAAATTATAACCAAAGGATCAAGGAGACTTAACATTTGCCCCTTATCATCCATTCCTTTAATTTGTTCATACACCTCGAGTGGCTTATGCACGTGAGGGAGTGAAAACATTAGTTTTGTCGAACTAGATTAATTATATTTATATGTATACGGGATTGTTGGTGGTTGGATAATTCATTTCTAATGATCTAGTGTACTTTAACTCAAGTCTTACCTTCCCAAAAAAACAAAAGAAACTCAAGTCTTATCCATTGCCTGGCGCCAAACATCTCATGTACGTCAGGCGCGCACTGTCCTTAATTCAATGAGGTATAAATTGCCATCTAAGGTCATTTTCCTGAACTAACTGAGGGAATATATGAATTTTAAGAATACATTTATCCTTATGTCGGAATTAAACCTACTTTTTCTTTATACAAAAGCGCGTAATTATTATTATTATTTTTTTCGTTTATTGTATTCTAAATTAACTTCCTCTCTCTCTTTCTCTCTCTTAATTTTTTTTCTTTCTTTATATTCTATTTCCTTATTTTTATCAAATTAAATAACCCAATTTTCTCTCTTTTTTTTGTTTTTTTCCATTTTCAAATATTTATTTTCTACCCAATATAACCCACCAAACCCTAATATCTCATTTATAATTTTTTTCAATCATATTTTGTTTACTCTATCACCAAACAAAAAATGACCATATTACAATGACAATCATCTCTTTTTTCTTGTAAACCCATAATCATCATTATTCTGTTTATACCAAAATAATTCTAGCACCAATAATTCACTGAACTTAATCATCATTATTAAATTACCATGGTGGATACCTGCAACCTAGGGGTTCTTTCTAATTGATTTTTAAACCCTAAATTCATTCCACTATTTTTCAAATTAATTATTTTTTCAAATCTAATTTTTCATTTTAATTATTCTTAAACACCTTTGGTATCCCTATTTTTCTATCAGTCGACTTAGGTATTACCAGATCTATTATTTGCGAATATTATATAATATTCAATTTATATTTTCTTAAAAATATTTTTTCTAGTATAACACTATTTATATAATTTTTAAAATTACTTTATATCTAAAATATAATTTCAAATATATGTAAAAAACAAATGAGTTTATATAGGAGAGCTTGGAATTCAAAATGGTTATTTTATGCCCAATCGAATAACTAATAAAATATTGACAAGCCCAAATGGGGCTTAAAAAGTTACAATTTTTTTTAACTTAACTTTTTAATTTTTTTTTTATTTTTGGTCATCCAAACATCACCTGAGTGATAAACAAACAAACCGATCTTGAATATATAATTAAATTGGACGTACGAGCTTAATTCAAACATCAATCCATCAACCTGATTTAATTCATTTACACAGCTTGTATAATGGGAGTTTGCTTATAAATTACCGATTCAAACTCAAAAACAATATTTTTTTTTTAGCATCTTATTGTAAATAGTTGAATTTCTTATTAAACAATATGAACATTAGTGATACTTTAGATCGAGCATCGATCCACCCTTGTCTTTTTTAACAGATTCTTTAATAGAGTCTGAAAAATATATATAATCAAAAAAATACAAATTTTTTTATTTTGTAGCTTCTCTGCTCAGCAGAACTTTACATCAACTCCAAATTATAAAAACTCTAAGTGCTCATTTGGTTTATTTTTTCATTTTCTATTTTTCATTTTTTATTTTGAATTTATTTTTCATTTTGTGCTTTTGAAATAAAGGAAACAGGTCAAAACGCAATTGTTTACATGTGTTTTCAAAATTTATTTTCGAAAACAAAAAATGACTTTACACATGAAATGAAGAATGACAAAAAGTCGTTTGAGAGTTTTTAACAAAAAATAAGGAAAATCTCAAAAAAAAAAAAAAAAACAGAATATTTTATATTTTTTTGTTTTGAGATTTTTAACACATAAAATAAAAATAAAAAAGTAAACCAAATGCCACCTAAAATATTCAACATTCATTTTCTTAATTATTTCTCTAAAAATCTTAAAAAAAAAAAAATAATAGCTGTGGCAGGAAAAGGAAGTAATGAGAGAGAAGTGAAAGGGGAGAGAGAGGGGGGATAGATAATTATAAAAATAGGCCAAAAAAAAAAAATGAACAGTGCTATTTCAAATTACCGGAGTATTATTATTTAAGAATATCTTATACATCGCCCCGAAAGGGGTAATCGAGTTGGTTCGGATGGCGGGCTGAAGGGCCTGAGACCAATAGATCCTGGGTTCGACTCCTCTTGGGGGCAGTCATTCCTCTAATTGTGGATGGCCATCTAACAGCCTTCTCAGCTGAGCCGGTCAGCCAGGACTTGCCTAGGTTGGTTTACCTTCTCGTGGTTCTTTGCTGGTTAGGGCCACGGGACAAGTTTCACCCATTGCGCACCCATAGGTAGCGGCTGCGGGTTTTTCTCCGACTCCATAAGAATATCTTATACATCTTTTAATTTTTGTTTTATTTTGTCTCCACTAAAATAAAGGATCACCCGATATGGATGCATTTAAAATGGGATAATTGCCATAAGGCATCTTGGTTTTGGTTTTGGTTTTGGTTTTGGTTGACTTGAGAACTCGGCATTTTCGATGATATGAATACATTTAACTGTATGTATGCGGGCATATCAGTATACGTAGAGAGAGAGAAACATAGAGAGAGAGAAAGGAATGCACAGGTTAAGGGGGGGGGGACTGGGGGAGTAAATTGACCAGGATGTCTCCATCCTTCCATCTGTACAGTACCCAGAATAGCATCCATCTGCCATCTTGCCCTCCTGGCCCTTGAAAATTCCACTGCCTCCTATTCCTCCATCCATTACGTATCCTAATGTGTTAGGCTTGCACATGACATGGACAACAAAAATATAATTAATGTATCATCATTATACAAGTTTAAGATAATAACAATAATTAAAAAAAACTATCGTTTTGGTTATTTTTTCCAAAAAAAAAAAATAATAATTAACTAGCTATATCATTGAACGATATCATAATTCACATTTAAAAAAAATAGGGGGTTAATTTTGTTCAAAATCTAAAAAGAAAAAAATGAAAAAAAAAGGAACCCACAAAACTTTAATTTGTCCTTAATTTAAAAAAATAATAATTTTGAAGGCTGAAAACTCTAAGAAAGTTATTCTAAATTTCTAATAGATCTGAGATTAAATTAAACAATTCAAATAAATTGTAAATTCTGCATTTTTACTTAAAAAAAAATTGTAGTTGTCTAAGATGTTAAAATTATAAGTCCCATTCCTACGACATACTAAAGAAAGAAATTCCATTCGATAAAGGAATTTCCATTCCTGCTCTCTAATTCAAAAGGTGTTGCCGAAGATACAAGAGTTGAATTATTAGGGTTCCTGTGGTGACGTGGTGAGAGAGACTTTAAAAGGCCCAAGCAGTGAAACAGAACTTTTGGCCGAACTACCAATTCTAGTAAAGAGACGTATTTGCTGATGTACAAGTTTTCCAATACTATATACAGTTGTATTCGATCCGGCTCCCCTGTTGTTATTGTGTGTGTATATATTGATACATTGGGACCCACTTCAGAATTTCAACCGAACAAATCAGCCATTCCATCTTACTAGGGAAACTTAACATGTCATGCAAATTTTACTTTGCCTCCTAAGTTACCCGGAATTCTACATTTGGGCCTTTTTTTATTTTTTATTTTTTTTAACAATTAAGCATTTGAGTTTTTAATTTGTTGCAATCACTCGTTTGTTAATATTTTTGGTTTTCAATTTTAGTTTTTAAAATTTTAAAAATTAAAAATTGAAACACATTTGATAAATTTATTTTTTGTTTTTTATTTCTGGAAAATAGAATAAATTAAAAAAGTTTTGAAGATTAAAAAAATTCAAAAAAATGTGTTTTGTAATTTTAATTTTCATTGTTAACCCTCTTTACTACAACTACAATCACACGCATCTATCATTTATCGGCCAATGTCCCTCTCACATTTGACCACCCTCCGTGACCCGTCACGGACCACAACTCATCACTAGCCACTGATACATTCTACCAAAAAAAAAAGTTTGCTTTTCAAATTTAGTGGACTTTTGGTGTACCAAATTTTGGTGAGAATCTCTAAAAATCTTTAAAAATCTCTAAAAATCTCTCTCATATTTTTACATATTCTTATTTTTCTCGAAATTCAAAAAAAGTTCAATACACTTTCCAAAAAAAGTCGATAACTGGAATCCGGTTAGTCAAATAGCAAAATTTTTTTTACCATTCTCACCACAGACTCCTAATCTATCAAATGACACCTACTGTGACTAATTTTTCTGATGTCATAGAATCTGTTCCTACGGATTGTAGAAATCGTTCCGACAGATTCACACAGCCAACTTTTGTTCAAACGAAGTGTAGAGATCGTTCCGACGTCAGCCCATTTCCTGACTTTCTCCAAACGGCTCGTGCAATCCCATCAGAACGATTCGCTGAGCACATTTGGGATTTGGACTACAGAAGCGCCGGATTCAAGGAATACAACCAACGAAATGTATTTTTTTCTTTCTATTCCAATACATGGGCTACCAATAGAATTATATAAAAAAAAAAAAGAAAAAGAAAACAAATGTTCTTAACCCATTCACGCTTACTTTGGAAGGAGAAGTAGAGAAATCTCAAAACTCAAGACCCACCATGACTAATAAGAGCTTCTAACAGCAGAAAATGAAAATAGAAAGTACAAATGAAAGGAAAATCCAAAGAAATACTTACGAGAACAATGAATGGTGTGAAACGGTTGCGTTTTGAGTCCAGTTTGGTCTGCAAAGAAATCATGACTGATATAAAATTTTGAATCCGTCTAAACGGAAACTCAATTCATCCAAACAGAAATCTTACTGTTCATCTTCAAAAAATGCGATTTGAGATGTGCGTACCAAACGTAAAAAATTTTTCCAAATCATATTTTATCTTATTTTATTTTACTTTTTGTTACTCCAAATATACCCTAAATGTGTTTCAAAAAACATCCAAATTAAATGATGTATAATACTTAGCTCCTTATTTGTTGAGTGAACAGTGGGGAGGATGTATAGACATATGTACGTATATGTTTGTATAAAACTATAGTTGCTGCACAAATTTTTCAACGTGACATTTTGTAACGATCTCAAATGATGTTGCATATGAAACAAAAATTTTGTAAGAAATTTGTCTTTGATTGAAACAAAAGGATTGGAGATTTTTTTTTTCTTTAAATATAAAAACAAACACATGGAGTGAGCCATCGCAAAATTTTAAAACCCGTACTGACCTGCTTGGTTGAACGGACAAACTTGCAAATCATTCGATTGATGATCCGTACTGTTCGGCAGCAAAATTTACTGTTAGATCTGTTGACCACACTAACTAAAAATACAATCAACAATCTGCCGAACAAAGACAGAAGAAAGGTTACGGCCGGAATGGAGGTCTCTGGCCAGAAAACCCTCCGATGCTTAAGTCAGCAAGTAACTCAAGGAAGAAAGCTTAAGTCGGTAATAGTAAGCTTACCTTCATTGTCAAGTGGAATGTCGTATTTATAGTAATGTAAATAATAAATAAGATAATACCTGTGATTTGACTCATCCATGCTTCCGTGCACCTCTTTTCCTTTCTTGCATTAAATGTCTTCCAATTCGCATTTAATGTTCCATACCTTTCATTAAATACTCCATACCTTTTATTAAATGCTTCTGGTAGTTAAACACGACAATATAGCCAGAATTCCGCAGTCAAACTGTCTATCTGTCACATCTATCAAATACTCGTAACGAAATGAACTGACTTAGTTACTCCCTCAAAGATAAATACCTAATTCAGTCATAACTACGGTGCATTTATGGTTGTGATCCCTCGTTAAGGCTGTGGGTCCCAGGCCTAACATTTACTGGCCGCCAATCAATGGGCCGAACAAATTGACTACTAAGGTCTTCGGCTACAGTCACGTGGCAACACATTATCCATAGATACTGAGATCAAGGTATCCCTTAAAATATTAATCTCAAAAACGCGTGTCCATGTATAGCACTCACGTGAAAACGTCATGCCATCAATCAATTGTTCGACAGAACGCCACATGTCACACCAAAACGTGCTCGGTCAATGACTGCGTGGCTAACTCAAATATGTTCCGCATTGGGCCACGTGGCACCTTGACTATATTGTTCGACACTCCATATGTCAAAATATTATTTTACTCAACACGTACAAACTATTTACAATTCATTTGAATCGATCGATTTTTTTGTTTTTATAAATTAAAGTTATTATTTAATTCTTTATAATTGTTTGTATATTTATTAGTGCTCTTATAAACCAAGCTGTGATGTAAATGCGTAATGCGCGTATGCTATTTTTAAAATATATATATATAAATTAAAATATAATAAAAATTTAAAATTTAAATTAATTTTAATAAATAAACTTAAATTAGTGTATGCTTTTTTTATACATTTAAATTAAAAAATAACAAAAAGTTAAAATTTAAAATAATTTTAGTAAATAAATCTATATCAGTATATGCTATATCTTTTATATATTTAAATTAAAAAATAAAAATTTAAATTTAAATTAGTTAAATTAAATAAATCTATATAATGTATGCTATTTCTTTTATACATTTAAATTAAAAATAATAAAAAATTAAAATTTAAAATAATTTTAATAAATAAATGTGTATAAGTGTAAGCTATTTCTTTTATATATTTAAATTAAAAAATAATAAAAATTAAAAATTAAAATAATTTTAGTAAATAAATTTACGAATGTTTCTTTGTATTCTTTTTAGTTTTATTTACATCTCCACACCATATTTAAGAGAGAATTTCAATTTGGAAGAATGAACTCTTTACTGATTTAGTGAAAAAATCAAACTTAAAATGAAATTTCAGATAACCAAAAGTGATATTTTTTTAGAATTTAGAGTATAAAAAGTTAAAATGATAGTTGGATATTTGTATTTGATTTGATATAAAGTTGCTAAAATTATATAACGTGACACGTGGTAAAATTTTTGTGGAGAATCTTAAAAAATTTTAGAATTTAATAGAACTTTTTTTGTATAAATGTCAGTTTAACTTTTAAAAAAAATCTGGCAAAATCCATTAGAACGCACCATTTTGATTTGTTCCAACGAATTTTGATAAATTTTTTAAAAAAGTTAGAATTTTTTGAAATTTGAAAAAGTTGAGACTTTTGAAAATTTTTAGAATTTTTTGAAATTTGTTGATGCTCCAAACGACATCAATGTATGTCCATAATATTCACATTATTTCATTTTATTAGTCGGTTCACAAAATTAGAAAAATAACAATATACTTCTATTATATAGTATAAAATTAATTCTGCTACCATGATGATTTTTACTCATTGTAACTATTAAAGATTTTGTGAAAAATAATTTTTATAATCTAATAAATGCTAGATTAGATTTTTCTTTAAAACCTATTTATTTTTGTAACATAAGCAAAATACACAACAATATATTTGATTTACTTTTAAAATATATTGATCCAAAATTCATTCAAAAATAGAAATCACATCTCAAAGAAATAAAAGTTTTACATACAACTTCAAACTTATTGTCATTGCTATTTTATATAAATATTTTTTAATTTGTTATGTGTAATAGAAATTTAGGTGAATTTGTATTCTATTTCAAATATAAATATACTACATTAATCTAATAAATATTAATTAAATAAATTAATATTTACATAAAATACACTGTATTTTTGTTAAATTTAATTAGATTAACCATAGTTTTCAATTAAAGAATTCTAACAAATGATTATAAATTAAGATAGAATTTAAATATCATTCAATATTTAGTATACACAAAAATTAAAATTTTAAAAGTAATGAAAATTTAATAAATCTAAAAACTCACACTAAAAATCAAATTAAACAAAAATATAATAAATTTTAAGAAAAATTATGCTTTGTATATTTGAATGAATAAATTGGAAAATAAGTCAAATAAGAAACTTTCATTATAATATGATACATGAAAAATTTTAAATTTTACCAATAATACAAAATATAATAAAAATTAAATTAAAAATAACATTAAAAAATAAAATAAAATTTAAAAAATTAGATCTTATATATTTAAATTAACAAATTAAAGAATAAGCCAAAAATAAACATATAAACAAAAATAATTTTAATATAAAGAAATATTATGTAACAAAAATAAATATAATATTTTATCAATACAAGAAAATATTTAAGTTATGCCCTATGAAAAGATTAACAAGATTGAAATATGAATTATTATAATGCTTTGATAATTTTTTTATCATTATTATATAATAATATTTTCACGTTAAACAAAAGATAAAATAAAATTTAAAAAATTATACTTGCTATATTTAAATAAACAAATTAATAAATAAACCTAAAAAGAGGCTTCTGTTAGAATTTAACGTACAAAAATTTTAAATTTTAACAATAATGAAAAATATAATAAAATCTAAAAAAATTATATAAACAATCACATTAAAGAATAACAACAAAATTTAAAAAAAAAATCATATCGTGTATTTTTGAATGAACAAATTGAAAAATATAGTAAAAAGTAAGCTGATACACAAAAAAAATTAAAATTTTATCAATAATGAAAAATATAATAAAATTTAAATCTAGTATTAACAATTGCATAAAAAAATATAATAAAATCTAAAAAGCCAGACCTGACATATTTTAATGAACGAATTAAAAAATAAATTAAAATTCAATGTATAAGCAAAAAAATTAATTTCAATATAAAAGAATATTATCTAATAAAAATAAATATAACAAACTCATTTGAATTCTTAATGACCAAATAGCATTTCCTCCCGACCAATAATGTTAATTATAAACAAAAACAATCATAATAAAATTCTAACAAATTGTTTCTGAGTGTGAATACTATTTTATATATATAATTTTAAACATGCTATGTGCGTTAGAATTTCATGTGAATTCGTATTTTATTTCAAATAAAAATATATTATCTAATCTAATACATATCAAATATTTGATATTAATTTATTAAAATCATCCAATTACGTTACAGCTAATACATATATTTTATACAATATTAAGATATTAATAAAAATTATATGATCATGATTCAAAAATAGTTTGCACACTTCCTTTTGTTTTTGGTCATCTAAATATACGAGTATGGATTAAAAAATATTTAATTTAAAAATCTTATTAGGATTCATCTAATTGATAGGATTTAATTAGTATTAAAATCAATCAATGAACATTCTAATTTAAATAAAATCATGAATAAGTGACAATTATACATAATACTAACTTTTTTAAATTATATAATTATAAATTGAGATAACTATAGTTATAAATTGATGTTAATAAATTAAAATATTTATTTAATAGGTCAATTATTTTTTCCTTTATTTTGTTTAATAATGATATTTATTATGTTTTAATTTTTTTCTACATTACTTTGTTTAATAATAATATATATTGTTAATTATAATTATTTTTTACATTATTTTTAATAATAAAAATATTTATTATCTTTTAAATAATAATTTATTAAAATATACAAAAATAGAAAATAAGAAAATTTTAAGTGATATCAATGTTAATAAATTAAAATATTTATTTAATAGGATAGTTATTTTTCTGCATTATTTTGTTTAATTTTAGACTTAATATTCTTTTTAAAATTTTTTTTATATAATTTGTTTCTTTTAAATTCTATCTGCAGTTATCTTATTGTTGCCCTATCTCCTAATTTAATCAATATTTTTTATCTTTTTAACTTTTTATTATTTTAAATTCTATATTTTTAAATCCAAAAGAGTAATATGTGTAATATTTAAAAAAAATTATTTCAAATAACCGTGTCTCTCTACATCATCCATTGTCAATTTTATTTTTTTAATTTTTAATATTATTTGATATTTTTAATAAATAATATTATAATATATTTAATTTTGTTAATCAAAATTTTAAATATTATTTAAGATATATCACGTATTTTATCTAATAATAAAATAATAATGGACATGTTATTTGTTAATAAATTAAAATCTTTATTTAATAAATTAATTATTTTTTTGCATTAATTTATTTAATAATAATTATTATGTTTTCAATTAAAATATAGAAAAAAATAAAAAATAAATAGTTATATGATAAATAGAAGTATAGATTAAATAATATTTTTTTAATGATAATAATTATATTTTAAATAATAATTTATTAAAATATAAAAAATAAAAAATAAGAAGTTTTACGATAAATAAAAATGTAAATTAAATAAAAATATCAAGTGATATCCACGAACACTTGAAAGGTCTTTGATAGACAACCGGAGAGTAATTATCATTATTAAAGAATATAATTAGATATAACTTAGTTTGAATAAAAATTAATTATGAAGATGAAAATAATGGAATATAATTGAATATAATTTAATTTTTATAAAAATCTGTTACGAATGTGAGAGTAATCATCATTGATTATGGAATATAATTAGATATAATTAAAATTGTTAGAAAATAAAAAGGTATAAGTCTCCAATAAATGTTTTCCAAACATTCAGACTTTTAATAATATTATGAAAGTTAATAATCATTAATTAGGGAATATAATTGGATATAATTGAAATTACAAGAAAATATAGAAGTATAAGTTTTCAATAAAAAATTTTCAAATATTTAGATTTCTTATAGTTGTATAGATATAAATTATTATTTTAATTATTTATGTAGTTGGTATTTTTTTAGTTAAAAAGAAATTTCGTCTGACAATGGTACCAGTTTGTTTTCGACTTTTTTGCAAAAGATGTTGACAACGCCCAGCAAAATGCCAAGTCCATCGGATTTTACATGGGGGCCCATTTAGAAGTATTTTTAGGTATTTTGGTATTTTTTTAATTAAAAGTTAATAGTTAAATTTTTTGATGTATTTGGTAAAATAAGTAATGATTTTTAATAATTTTTAGTAATTTTTGAGTATTTGGTAAAAATTTTAACAACTTTTAGTATTTTTTTGTAGGTCTGAAAAAATTGTGATAACTTTTGAGTTGATAAGTTAATATAATATTGAGCAGAGAAAAAATAAAAATTAATATTTTTTTAAACATTAGGAAGTAAAAATTAATTATTGTATGCTTAAAATTTGTCTATCAAACACTGCCTATAATAACATCTTCGCAATAGAGTAAATATTTAATCAATTTACATTTTAGATAATTTTTTTTGTACATATAGTTTTTGCACACTTATAGTAATTACATAAAAATGACATAAAGAATACATATAGTAATTGCATGCAAGGAGATTAGGCAGCATATAAATTCTTTCTCTATTGGATATAATGAGGAGAATTAGAGATGTAGTCTATATTCTTCATCAAATTGATTTTATTCTTATGTTCAGTTTTATAGTATTATAACTTCGAATTAAATTTTATATTCCAAAACAGGGATAAGCTTTAATACCATCGGATGGAATGACATATCTTTCATTTCGGATTTACTTCTAAATAAAATTTATCGGTTCAAAATTATTTTTTATTACATCTTATGTTAATTTATATATTTTATTCTACTTTATATTTCATCAAGCAAACACTAAGAAAAATAATCGAACATAAAAAAAATTAATACCACATTATATTTAATTTCATATATTATCCATATTATTAGTGATATCACGTTATCCAATTATTTAAATAAAAAATAATCTTTCAACCCATTTATATTATGCCAAGAATTAAGCATAAATAACACAATTTGGCTTTTCAATCAATTAAACAACGCCTAAATTATGTATGTCAATTAATTCTTATATATATATATATATATATATTTTTTAAATGACGTGTCCTTCGTTGATAAATTTTATTATCAAATTAATAAACAGTATCCAATTAAACTATAATATTTGACTTTTATTTATTATATAATTTTATTTACGAATTAATAAAGAAGCATCTAAATCAAATTGAGAAATTTATATAATTTATAATATGTATTTTATTTAAGAATTATGTTACTTGAAATATAAATAATACGTTAACAATTAATGCAGATAGATATATACAAGCCATTTGATACATATAGTATTTAAAATCTTAATAATCTTTTTACCAAATCGGATTAATAAAACGATATCTAATTAGATCACGGTATTTAATTTTTGTTTATTACATAATTTTTTTTTAAAAAATACCCTAATCTAATTAGATCCTACTTTATTTATTAAAATTATGTAATGAATAATAGTTAAATACCACGATCTAACTAGATATTGTTTTATTAGTTGGGTTTAGTAAAAAAAGTATTAAAATTTTAAAAAATACCTAACTTAGATCACAAAATTTAAGTTTTTTTATTGTAAATTTTCAGTTTTAAAATTAAGTCATGTATTTTAAAAATTAAGCTCTTGTCGCACGTGGCTTAATTATTAAAAAAATATATATAACGACCATTTGGAGTATCAAAAAATACTAAAAAATTTTGAAAAACTCTGACAAATTCTATAATTTTCTCACAATTTTTTTCACTTTGAATTACACGAATCTCTATAAATTTATGAATATTTGCAAATTTCAATAAATTTTTACAAATTTCAATAATATTTCTATAAATTTTAAAAAGTTTTGATAGAAAAGTAAAAATTTTTTTGCCCAAATTCGTTCACACAGACGAAAATCCATTGGAAAGGAACTATTTTTCTATATTTTTTGTGACTTGTGATTTATATTTTAAATGCAAAAAAAAAAAAATTCAAATCATATTTTATCTCAATTTTTATAACTCCAAACGCTCCAATAATATAACAAATTAAATATTGTGATCCGATTTGGCTATTTTTAAAATTTTAATACTCTTTTTCATTATATCTAATTAGATCGCGAAATTTAAATTTTATTTATTATATAATTTTATTTTCAAATTATTAAAACTAATATCTAAATCAAATCACGAATTTAACTTTTTTTTATTATTTATTTTTATTTTAAAAATTATGTCACCAGTTATACAAAGAATAGGCTCAAGAATTAATACAGTCATCTTCAACCTGAAAAGTCAAATGGTATTTAATATTTTAATGCTTTTTATTAAATTAATTAACGCGCCATTTATTAATAATATTAAACTTTATTTTCAAACGAATAAAACAATGTTACATGGGCATTTGAAGTTAAAAAAAAAAAATAATTTAAAATAATTTATAATTTTATGAGTTCATAATACTTACCGTGGATAAAAAAAAAATAATTTTAAAAAATTTTTAGAATTTTCAGTATTGCTCATCTCATTAAACATATCCGTAAAGTAATATCAATAAATAAAATAGTGCCACGTGTTAACATGATAGGAGAAGATGACTTGTAATTTTAATTTTCTAGACCACCCTCTTTAGCTTTTATTTAGATAAGCAAGGAAAATTCATTTTGAACCAAATAAGGTAACGATTAAAAAAAAAACCAATTAATAAAAATACATTAACACTTGGTTATGAGTGAAAAACTTTTGAATGTGAATTTTAAAATATCCCATTCAAATAGAAAGAAATCGCCACCCCTAAACCATTTCTCCTCTCTCTATTAATACTTGACCTCAGAACTCAATATCAACAGGGGAGATCGAGTTTCAGAGAGGGAGAGAGAGAAAGAGAGAAAGAAAGAGAGAGAGAGAGAGAGAGGGATAGGATTAGGAACAGAGTCTGTGTGTTCTCTATGTATGAAGAAGCATTGAGAGCAGAAAAAACACAAAAAACGAAAAGCCATTTGGTTCGAACCAGTATGTGTAATCCCAACAAACCTTCACAGAAGTCAGAGCAGCAAACCCGGTTCTGTTTCGATATGTTCTCCCAGCCAAACGCCAACTCACGGCAAGAAAAGACGAAAGCAGCCTACCCAGAAGAGCAGACGACGACCCAATTCATGATCACGCAATACAGAGGCATTCCAGAGATGATCTCCGAGAGTAAAGAGCTGTTCAAGCTCTCTTTGCCTATGGTTCTTGCCGCCCTCATCCTCTACTCTCGCTCTATTATCTCCATGCTCTATCTGGGTCACCTCGGAGAATTGGAGCTCGCCGGCGGATCGCTGGCCATCGCCTTCGCCAACATCACCGGCTATTCGGTTCTCTCCGGGCTCGCCCTGGGGATGGAGCCCCTGTGCTCGCAAGCATTCGGAGCTCATCGTCCGAAGCTATTGTCTCTGACTCTGCATCGCGCTGTGATATTCCTACTTGTTTCCGCAATACCCATATCCTTTCTCTGGATAAACATATCCCGACTTCTTTTGTTCCTCCGACAAGACCCCGATATAACCCGTTTGGCTCGGACCTATCTGGTTTTCTCTCTCCCTGACCTCTTCACCAATTCCTTCATCCATCCCGTCCGCATTTACCTTCGCGCTCAAGGCATCACCCACCCGCTCACGTTAGCGTCTCTCGCCGGGACATTCCTGCACTTGCCGATCAATTTTCTGTTCGTCTCGCGCCTCGGCCTCGGCGTCGCTGGTGTCTCCGCCGCCTCCGCCGCTTCGAATTTTGCGGCTCTGGTGGCTCTGGTTTCGTACGTGTGGGTATCTGGGCTGCACGTGCCTACCTGGTGTGCGCCGAGCCGGGAGTGTTTGACCGGCTGGAAACCTATGGTCCGGCTGGCGGCTCCGAGCTGCGTTTCGGTGTGTCTCGAGTGGTGGTGGTACGAGATTATGATCGTTTTTTGTGGGCTCTTGGTCGACCCCCAGGCCACGGTGGCGTCGATGGGAGTCCTCATCCAAACGACGTCGCTGCTTTACGTCTTCCCGTCATCCCTTGGCTTCGCAGTTTCCACGCGGGTCGGTAACGAGCTCGGGGCGAACCGGCCCGATAAAGCTCGGGCCTCCGCTGTGGTCTCCATACTTTTATCTGCTGTGATGGGTATTTTGGCAATGACTTTTGCATCCGGGATGAGATACGAGTGGGGCCGGATGTTCACTGATGATGCGGAGATCCTACGGTTAACATCTGCCGCTTTGCCCATCTTAGGGCTGTGCGAACTCGGTAACTGTCCACAGACCGTCGGATGCGGTGTGGTGAGGGGGACGGCCCGCCCATCCACCTCAGCTAACGTAATTGTTGGGGCATTCTATCTTGTGGGAATGCCAGTGGCAATTGGGCTTGGGTTTTGGGTCGGGGTCGGGTTTTGTGGGCTTTGGCTGGGTCTCCTATCCGCTCAGATTTGTTGTGCTGGGCTGATGTTGTATGTGGTTGGTACTACAGATTGGCATTCTCAAGCAATAAGAGCACAGAAGCTAACGTGCACAGGGTGCGCAGATATTAATTCACCCCTGCATGACAACGAGCAAGTACCCTTGGTTTAGGTATTGGTGACTTCAAAATGTTAATCAACTGACCCCATGATAGAGACTTAGTGTAATTTTCTTCTTCGTTTTTTTTTTTTGTCTCGGTTTTGTTCAGTGATTGTGAATTTCTGACTTGTTTTTTTCTTTTTTATGGGTTGGAAAATTTTAAGGTCTCTGTTATTGAAAGTGACAAATGAAACTTTTCTTCTCCTTCGTATTCTCTCTCTTATAGGTTTGTTTGGCATAGCGAAAAATAATAAAATCAATAAAAAAGGTAATTTAAATAATTTTTTAATGATTGATGTGCAATCATTAAATTACGTTTTTTAAAATAAATAGTAAAATTTTTTGATTTTTACGTTAATTTTTTTATTGAAAAATCGTCAGAACAATTTTTTTTTTTTTTGTTCTATTGAAAATGATTTTATATCAGAATTTATTAAAAGTGGTTAAAAAAATTTTGAGATTTGTAGATAAATTATTGGGACTTGTGAAATATTATTAAGATTTGTAAAAAATTTATTGAGATTCGTAAAAATTTGTTTGGATATGTAAATATGTATAAATTTATAAGAATTTCATGAAATTTAAAGAGTGTAAAATATGTTAAAAAATTTTAAAATTTTTTAATATTTTTAATTTTTTTTTATTGTACCAAATAGACCGATGTTGCGAGAAGTTGGGACTCATTATTCTTTGATAATTAGTGTTGAAAGCGTTTTAAACAAGTGGAAGTAATTTGTGACGTCTGGTTATGTCTAATCAATGAGAGAATTTGTGCCAATCCTCCTAATAAGAATTGACAGGTTTTGGACATGTCTCAAGAACCAAAACATCTCTCTCTCTCTCCACACACATATATATATATATATCAGTGTCTCACACACACACGCACACACGTACAAAGAGACACAGAGGCAAGCTTTTGTGTATACACAGAAAGCAATAACCAACTCATTTTGTTAGTCTATTCTCAACCTAAGACACATGTAACGATCGAGTGGCTTTGAAGAACGCAAAGGAACATGGATTTTTTTAATCAAGTTTGACTGGATCGATGTAATTGCCAATTGGATTCCATTTTGTAGTCATAGTCATACATTTACTGTTTTTTGGTGGAACGATGGAAGATTTATTTCAATATAAACATGAGAGTGAGAAATGAAAAGAAAAGAATGAATAAAATATACCAGGCAAGGGGCTTCTTGTCTGAATGCTTATTCAGCTGGATCCATTGATCGATTATAATCATCAGCTTAATTAAGCACAATTATTATTATTATTTATTATTATTTTTTTGGCCAAAAAACTATAAAGATGTTTTACTATATTTTTTTTTATCAAATTCTGCCTAATAATTAATTCATGTGGTAATTTATAAATCTATCACTTCAATTCAAATAATTTTGGTAAAAGTTTAATTCGCATATCATTTTTATTTTCCTGATTAAGATTATATGAGAGGAAGTTAAAAGAAAGACAAGGTAATATGTCAAATATGATTAAGTTTTACTATGATAATATATATAATTAAATATAGCTTTATCATTTTGAAATAAACAAATAGATAATTTATCTACAACACCGTTAGAAAGATATCATTTTAGTGAAATTGTATAGTGGGATAACATTTTTAAGAAGATAGATATACATATATACATACACACACAGGGGCGGATCTAAGAATTTTGTTAAGTGGGGTCAAAATTTAGAAAAAGTAAACATTAAAAATTTTTAAATAACAACTAAATCTCAGTGGGGACAATTTATATATTTATATATTAAAAGAATAAAAAAATTTAAACAAAATATATATAAAATATACAAATTTTTTTGTAGTCAGTGGAGGCAGCTGCTTCCACTCGCCCCTTTATGGATCCACCCCTGCGCACACATGCTTAGGCTATCATATTATATGTATAGCAACTTTCTCTTTTCTTCTCTTCTCTTTCTCTTCACGTTTTTTTTTTTTTTTTTTTTTTTTTTTCATTTTCACTTAATCTTCCCTACTAAGATACATAGGGTTAAGGTGGGCTATAAGTTGGATAAAATGTTAGCTAAAATTTTTTTAATAATAATAGTATATAACATCTTAGCTTAATTATTTATAATCCAATTTAATATTCAGTACATAGTCAACATTTATTTTAAAAATTAAAAATAAATTAGTAGTCCTAAGTCCAAACAAAAGATAAATAAATAAATAAGCACGTATTCAAACTACACAGTACCTCCGCCATTGAATAAAACTTCATAATATTTTTATTTTTTCTAATTAAATTCTATTCTCAAAGATATCAAAAAATGCAGTTTCAATAATATGTACTAATTATGTCTTTTGTTTATTATTTTAGTATACGTGAACCTTATTATATATCTTTGAATTTTATTTTTTGTACTCTATCTTGTATATTTAGATCGAATATTTTATAGTTAACTTGACAAGTTTACATATTTAAATTAATCATTAATAATGATTAGGAAAAAAAAATCATCTTTACTTGATAACTTAAAGTAACAGGAATTTCTAACTCTGTTCTCGTCTTGAATAATCTAAAATATCTCTCAAATTAATTGGTGGCTTCAATTGTATTACATCAATATATCCAATATAATTATATTAATGACCAAACTATATACATATAACCATTTCCAACCTGTTGAACGGCGTGGGAATCAGGCAACCCTAGATTGCGTGGTGTGACAAAATTAGAATTCCCCTGCATGCATGTCTAACGGATAACCAATGTTGTCAACCCTAAATGCAACGAACAATTCCATTTTCGTTTTTTTTTTTTTTTGGGGGGGGGGGACTTTACGCTAGTAATTTCAGAATTATTCGAGGAAACAAAAAATTGTCTTGTGTCGGCCAAAAAAGTAGGAAGAATTTTCTTCCACGCCGACCAAAGCTGATCGATCCAGCAGAATACTTGGTCCGATCACGAGGCCAATTGACTATACAAATTTGCTTGGAAGTTTCTCTAGACGTGTTCTTTGAAAAATAAGCAGATAGCATTTGATTTTTGAGAATTGTGTTTGATTAAGAGTTTGGGAGTGAAATTGAATTGTTGATTTTATGGGTCCAATCTGTTTTATTTTATCCTTTTATGTGTTGAAATCGTATATCACTCCCAATAGTATATATACCTCAAAAATAGGAAAGCATGATATCACTTTTAATGCGATAGTGTTTGGAGTTGTATAAAATTGTAAAAGTTAATATCTCGTATTTTGTGCAGTGAGTGAAGAATTTAAATTTATTATCTCGTAATTCATGTCTGTAGAGATTTGTAAAGTTTTGTAGTGTTTTATTTTAACTTCAAACGGGCCCATTGTGTACTTGCATTTCGAGATTAATTACTTTATGTCAAATTATATCTATTAATTCATTTAATATTTCACTAATTAAATATTAAAAAATAATTTTACATAAAATTTAATCTCACACTATATTCAATTTTGTATATATTATCTTGTAATATTATTTATATCTCACTCTTCAACCATTCCAAAAAAAACGTATATAAAAGGATAGATAGATCTCAGGAGTTAATATATTCTTCCCAAAACTAGTTTCATTTGGACCAATCTTTTTTAAATTAAGAATATCTCAAAAGAAAGGATATATTTATTTTTATTTTTTCATGTTATAATTGTATATATTATCAAAAGGTAGATTTTTCCAAGTTGCATATGTCCAGAAAGCTGGGACTCAAAAAAGAAACTTTGAGGGGTACAGACTATTTTTCAAGTACTAAACGATTTATAAAGGGTGATTCATTTTGGTCCTCATGATATGGATAGAAACAACTCCGCAAAAGAAACAGTGGCCCCGATGGAGAAAAAGGTCATCAATACCAGAGAGTACCATGGAAGCCGAGGGAAAGGAAACAAAATAGGTTCTTGTCTGTATTTTAAGTTGCATAGCAGTTTTTGCAGGGTTTGCACGAGGGGAGCATCGCACAGCAGCCAACATACATATATATGTATATATCACCTATATATATATAATAAAATGATATTTTATTTACCAGTAAATTATACGAGAATAGCTAGGCTTCATGAGAAGATGATATATATTAATTATATAGTGAGAGATTTTGGTGTCTATTGTCATGTCCAATGTAAATTTTAGAGATGTTTAAATACGAAAAAACGAATCAATTCAATTAGAATGATAAGGAAACAAGAGATAAATTTAAGATTATATGAACTAAAATTATAAATAGTAACTTAATTTAGTATAATTTCACAAAAAATATATATATATAACCCATGATAAAATTATAAACAGAAAAAGAAAATTTCAGTAGTCAATTTCAATTAGTTTAAGATTAATTTTTTTTTTTATTGAATTGAGTTGAATTTTACACTAGAAGATTATATTAGAAAACAACATCAAAATAATATAAAAATCATAATATTGTAATTACGAAACACTTTTATTATATTTTGATAAAAAATTTTAAACAATTTTTTTTTTCATATACATACACATGTAATTTGAAGTGATGGATGGGCTTATACTGACCCACAATATTATTTTGATAATATTTTCTCACTGCACAACACTACTTATGTATATACTTTATATAGATGTATGGCACTAATCCATTTTGTTTTTATTAGATATCCCGTTCACATCACAGGCTTCACATTCATCTCCCCTTTCTTCTTCATGTAATTAAAATTAGCATTTTATCCAAAACAGACTCTGCCGGTGTGTGTCCATGCCAAGCTAAAAGGTTTGAATACTGGGACCCAAACCCGTCAAATCCATCTGCTTTTGATCTAAATCCAAAAAATGTTATTTTTCAGTGAGTTTGTTGCCATGTGCCATTGCAGTTCATTCATAAAAAGTTTGAGAGACTCAAGATGGGGTTGATCAAAAGAATCTTCAAAATTTGCAGAGAGTTCCTTGGAAAATTTGTATTCAAATTGCGGATCCTATCATCATTTTGGATTTTCAAATTTTTACAACTTAATTTTCTAACATATTCACTTGACCAAATAAATGCGTTTACTTTGAGCTGATCAGCCTCTTTGTCCCAATATTCCGCTAATTTTGCACGAGAAAGCTCTAAGCAATCTACCTCACATCCATCATAATAATTTGAAAAAAAATAATAAATAAATAAAAGTGGAGACGTCATTCAACCAAAGCAGCTCATTTGAGATTTGTCTTGCAATATATACAGTTGAAGAATTGGATTATATATGACTCTTCCCTAGTTCCCAGCTGTGCAGAAATTTGGAATATCTGGAATAGTTAGCTAAACAATTGAAAGTGTAAAGTGAAGACAACTGCATGGTTAGGTCTGCTCGTCAGGTATTTAATATACTTTGCATTTGTCATCATTTCGAGTTCAAATATAAAAACAATAAAGTATTTCGTCTAGATAAACAGAATAAAGCTCTAACCTTTTTGAGAATTTCTAGTTGTAAAGTTACCAGTTTCAAATAATTGAAGACATGAAGCTAATACTATGGAGGTGTTTAGTTGGTCAAAATCAATTAAAACTCATCAATTTTTATTGATTTTTTTGTACTTTTTAATCAAATTTCATCACATATCACTTTTATATCAAATTTTTATATTTTTATTATATTTTTTTGCCAAACTTTTACTCAATCAACACCCCCTATATGTAGGGTACTGTTTTGAAGTAAAAATTTGTGGAGGGAAAATAAGTGTGAACCCGGAGGCATTTATAAAGTTATTTTTATATACTTATTTATCATTTTTTTGAATATTTATTCATTTTGTTTCATAATAATAATAATAATAAACTTAACTTTCTTTTTTTTTGTTTCGTGTTCCTACCTTTTTATCTTGATTTTTCCTTTCCTTTCAAAAATCTTTATTTCAAACACAACCTTAGTTTGACAAAGAGGTTAGCCAAATCATCAAACCTCATTCTTTATTTTTTTTAATTTTTTAATTTTTTTCAAATCTACTTGCGTTTGAATAATAATGAAAAACTTGAAAAATTATGTTTCTCGAAGGTGTTCGCTTGATTCGTAAGGTGATTTGAATGAATGGTTGGTCAAATTCATTAACGGAGCAAGGGATTGCATTCAAATATATATTACCTGCATTGCTAATTATTAACTAAAAGAGCATCTTGGGCACTTGAAAAATAATGAAAAATATGAGTTGAATAATTTTTTAGCATTTGGAATTTAACTATCAAATCACATATTTCATAGATGAATAGTATAATTTTTTTTTATTTCTGTGTTAGAATACTAGAAAGAAAACTGTTCGAACAGATTTTTAGATTCGTTATAACGGATTTATGTTAGAATTTTTTGAAAGTTGTTGAATTTTTTAACTTTTTACATCGGAAAGTTGGAGAAAAAAACTGTTCGAACAGATTTTAAATCCGTTCCAACGGATTTATGTCAAATTTTTTGGAAGTTGTTTAAAAATTTTAGTATTTGTAAAAAAATTATTCGGATTTGTGGAATTGTTATTGGAGTTTATAAAAAATTTATTGGAGTTTGTGAAAACTTATTGTGATATGTAAATATATATATAAATATATAGAAACTTCATGAAGTGCGAGACAGATAAAGTGTCTTAGAGAGTTTTAAATATTTTTAGAATTTTTTAGAAATTTTCTAATATTTTTAAAGTTTTTTTAGCATACCAAACAAACCCTAAAAGGAAACTCTCTAATTGAGTACTATTGCTTTGAGTACAAAATTTTGAAATTTAATAACGCGATGTTGAGATCAAAATGTAACCAAGACAATCATATATATAATACAATTTATGGGTAAGTGAGAAAAAAATTTATCCAAGGGTTGTCTATCTATAGCATTAGAATGATAAATTTATCCATGTATAGGTGCATATATGTGTGTGTATATATAAATATATATTACAACAATCATATTAGTTAGGCATGCATTCTATTTTAATAGTTGAAGTTGGCAATGGGCAAGATGTAAAATTTTAATTACCACGGCCCAAAAAAAAAGATGTAGAAGAAGGGTGGGGGGCCAATCGGTGTAATTGTGCAATAGATATTAGTCAGGTGCATTTTTGTTTGTAACTTTCAGAGCATATATATACAGTGGGAAAGGACAGAAGCGTAAACAAAGAGTTTCATATTAGTTTCGGCAAATAATTATATATATATATTGTTTTTACTTTCTACAATATTTGGCCACCAATGGGCCAACTGCACCGGATATTAATTAGGTACATTTTTATTTGCAACTTTCAGAGTATATATATGTAGTGGGAGAGGATAGAAGAATAAATAGAGAGTTTCATTTTAGCTGTGGCAAACAAATATATAATGCACAGTTGTGCACTAGATATTAGTCAGGTGCATATTTCTCCTTTCTATAATATCTGGTGCACAACTGCACTAGTTGGCCCCTAACCTTATAGAAGAAACACTCGTTGTCAATGGTAACCTAATATTGTAGAAAGTAGAAATAATATATATATAATTATTTGCCAAAGCTAATATGACTCTCTTTGCCAAAGCTAATATGTAGTGAGAAATGACAAAAGAGTAAACAATGAGTTTTGTATATGTTTCAACTTTCTACAATATTTGGCCACTAAGGGGCCAATCAGTGTAGCTTTGCACCGAATATTAGTCAGATGCATTTCTTGTTTGTAACTTTCAGGCCATATATATGTGGTGGGAAAGAACAAATGAGTAAACAAAAAGTTTCATATCATCTTTGGCAAATAAACATTCGATGCACAGCTATGCATCGAATATTAGTCAGGTGCATTTTGCTATTTTCTACAATATCCAGTATATAGCTACACCAGTTGGCCCCTAAACCCTGTAGAAGAAACACTTATTGTCAATGGTGGCCAAAGATTATAGAAAATAGAAATAACATATATATATAATTATTTGTTAAAGTCGATATGAAACTCTCTATTTATTCTTCTGTCCTCTTCCACTACATATATATGCCCTGAAAGTTATAAACAAAAGGGGACCTGACTAATATCCGGTGCAATGCTGCACCAATTGGCCCCGTGGTGGCCAAAGTGTTAGGGGGCTAACTGGTGCAGCTATGTACCAAATATTAGTTATGTGCATTTTTGTTTGTAACTTTCAGAGCATATACATATAGTGGGAGAGGATAGAAGAGTAAACAAAGAGCTTCATATCAGCTTTGGCAAATAATTATATATATATTGTTTCTAATTTCTATAATATTTAGCACCAAGAGGCCAACTAGTGCAGCTGTGCACCAGATATTAGTCAAGTACATTTTTGTTTGTAACTTTCAGGGCATACATATGTGGTGGGAGAGGGCAGATGAGTAAACAGAGAGTTTCACATCAGTTTTGGCAAACAAATATCCAGTGTATAGCTATTCACCGGATATTAGTCAAGTGCATTTTTCTACTTTTTACAATATCTAGTGCATAGCTACACCAGTTGGCCCCCCCAATCCTGTAGCAGAAACACTCGCTGTGAATGGTGGCCAAATATTATGGAAAGTAGAAACAATACATATATATATAATTAATTGCCAAAGCTGATATGAAACACTCTGTTCACTCTTTTGCCATTGCCTATTACATATGTATACTCTAAAAGTTACAAACAAAAATGCACTTGACTAATATTCGGTACATAGCTACATCAGTTGCCCCCCTGGTGGCCAAAGGGTTGGGGGCCTAGCTGGTACAACTGTGCACCAGATATTAGCCAATTGCATTTTTGTTTGTAATTTTTAGAGTATATATATGCAGTGGGAAAGGACAGAATAGTAAATAAAGAGCTTCATATCAGCCTTGGCAAATAATTATATATATATTGTTTATATTTTCTACAATATTTGGCCACCAAAGAGCTAACCGATATAGTTATGCACTGGATATTAATTAGGTACATTTTTGTTTGTAACTTTCAGAGCATATACATGGTGGGAGAGGACAGAAAAGTAAGCAGAGAGTTTCATATTAGCCTTAGCAAAGTTGTGCACCGAATATTAGTCAAGTGCATTTTTCTACTTTCTACAATATCTGGTGCATAGTCGCACTAGTTGGCCCCCCAACCCCATGGAAGAAACACTTCTTATCAATGGTGGCCAAATATTATAGAAAGTAAAAACAACATATATATATAATTATTTGCCAAAGTTGATATGAACTTTTCTGTTTACTCTTTTATCCTCTCTCATTACATATATATGCTGTAAAAGTTACAAATAAAAATGCACCTAACTAATATTCGGTGCACAGATGCACCTGTTGGCCCCCTGGTGGCCAAAGGGTTGGGGAGCCAACCGGTGCAACTGTATGTTGATTACAATTGAAAAGGGTAATATAAACCTTGATTTCCATGCTAATACCGGTGATTTATGTTTTAATATGTTATTTTAATTTAATTTTGTTTATTTAGAATAGCTTATTGGAATAAGAGAGATGTACAATTTTGATGTAGAAAGAGATTCAGAAATTAAAAGTGATCTTTAGCAAAATTGTAGTGGACATCTCAAGTTTTTCTGAAAGTTATTATGGGACAAAATTTGAGTTTGTTTGGATCTTGAAAGATTACTTAAAAATTAAGGCTAGAAAGATAGATAAATCCTAATTGTAATAGTAGCTGGGGCAAATCTTATGTTTTAAATGGCCATTAATTGAGGTGATCCAAAAGTCCACAATCAAGTACATATTCTTAGCTATAACTTTTATGAAGAGGCTAAGTCCAAAAGAGGTTTCCATCTACCCCAAAACCAGTTTACAATGTTCCACAATTTAAATTTTTTTGGATGATTTAGCACGATACCCTATCAGTATTTTGGTCATAACTTTTTACTCATAACTCTGATTAATATGGTTCTTTTTTAGTTGGAAAGAAAACTCAAAGGGCTAAAATTTGGGAGCCACAGATTGAATCTACTGTCTGGACATCTTGTGGGGCTGTCCGACGGCAACAACTATTAATGTATGATAAAAACTAGGTTTAGGGTTTCATTTTGTACTTATAGATACATATTTTGCGATGGCAGCCATACAATTTTCTACTTATTTTTTCAAAATTTAGTTTTTCATTAAAATAAATCAATTTAGAGAACTTTTATACTTCGCATTATGGATTCAAGTTCATAAATACATTACAAGTTCATTCCGCATTTCATTAATGGAGTTCGTTTTCTTTTTGCTTTCTCTTTTTATTTATTATTTTATTATTTCATCCATACTATACTAGTTTGTTTATCTTGATTCAACCCATCCTTGATGGGGAATCCTTATCTGCTGATTAAATGTGATTGAATCCTCGTATGCTACATAAAACTTGTATGCTAGGGTTATTTTTTTTGAATCTTCATTTTTCTTCTTTTCAAAATCTTTCAAAAATTTGTAACCTTGATCATATTTCATTGAAATCTCTAATGACGTTACTTGATTAAAATTTTCTTCATATTTTGAAATAAACGAAAAGATATCTGCACCAAAGACGAACTTATTGAATATATTTCCAGTTTTTTTATTCTAAACGTAATTCTAAAACTGTGCTTTGAAATAATTATTTTAATGACAACATCTTTCGGTTTATTTTTCCTATACGTGATCAGTAAACTGAGATAAAAAAATGCATCCGATTAGAGATAAGAAATCCGCTCGAATTTGCAAGTTGTATCAAGATCTTTAATTATCTTGAATGTGTAGTTTTATTACGTTCATTATTTTAGTTTAATTTAATTTTGAATCTTGCTTTTCCATTAATTAGAATAGAAGTAACTTGATTTCTTAAATTTTAGTTTAGTTTAATTTTTGTAATTTACTTTATTTGGTTATTAGTCAATTAATTAATACTTTCAAAAACCAAAACCAATTTTCTTTTCCTGTTTTTAAAACAAAACTAATAGGTAGAAGAACTTAGAAACCCTAATATTCAATTTCAAAATTCGCTGTAGATACGATCTTAGATTCACCAAGTAAAACTACACTACATATCCTTATACTTGAAGGTTTATCCAGTTGTACAGTTGCGAGGCTGTTAGATTTTTTCAAGTGCTTTTTTTAGCCATTGGATTTCCATGAAAGGAATCTAATGGCTCTCATTTAAAGTCAGATTTTTTTTTTCTTCTTTCTTTCACTCTCTCATTAATCTCCTCTTTCACACACTAAATTTTTTTAACACTTAATAAATTATTTTTCAAATTATAAATTTTTATTAATATAAATTAAATATTTATTGAAAAAATAAAAATAATAAAAAATAACGTAATACTAACTAAAAATAAAAAAATACAGTAAATTTGTCTATTATCAAACGAATCACATACAAATGAATTTTATTTTGTTTTATTTTTGTCAAAAAATATCACATTTTTGTATGGACTCTCGTATTTAGAAAATTTTTTATGTATTTAAAAATTATCAAAATTATTTTTACATCTTGAAGCTAGCCACAGTTGGCATCTATAGTGAGAGATTGACTAAAGTCATTACCATAGAAAAATGTTATAGCTGCTTCAACGTACGAAAAATTATTTTAATAATTTTTAAACACATGGAAAATTTTCTAAATATTAGAGTACATATAAAAAATATAGTATTTTTTACAATAAATAAATTTTACTTGTACATGATTCGTTTGATAATAGGCTAATTTACTATATCTTTCTCTTATTTTTAGTTACTAGTCTATTATTTTTTATTATTTGTATTTTTTCAAAAATATTTAAATTTATATTAATAATATTTATAATTTAGAAAATAATTTTTTAAGCGTTAACAAAATTTAGTGTGTGAGAGCGGGGATTAATGACATCTGCAGTGGGAGAATGACGAAAGTCATCATCGACAGAAGATGTCAGATTGCTTTAACTTGTAAAAAATTAGTTTAATAATTTTTAAACACAAGAAATTTTTTAAATATGAGAACTCATATAAAAAATATGGTATTTTTTACAATAAAATAAAATAAAATTGACTTGTACACGATTCTGTGATGTTAGGCAAATTTATTATTTTTAGTTTCTAGTATGTTATTTTTTATTATTTTTATTTTTCCAAAAATAATTAAATTTATATTAATAAAAAAGTATAATTTGAAAAATAATTTTTAAGGTGTTAACAAAATTTAGTGTATAAGAAAGGGGATCAATGAGAAAGTGGAAGAAAGAAGAAAAAAAAAATTGACATTAAACGAGTGTCATTAAATATCTTTAAAAAAAAATTCAATAGGTCAAAAATGTACCAGGCTAATATTCGGTGTACAGTGCACTGGTTGGCTCCAGCCCAGTGGAAGAAACACTCGCTGTTAACAAATATCGTAGAAAATAGAAACAACATGTATATATACGAATCTCTTTGTTTACTTTTTCTGTCCTATCCCATTGCACATATTTGCTCTGCAAGTAACAAACAAATTGTACAAGATTCCTTGTATAATAACTTCCAGTTATCACATCAACCATTAAAGGATTGGTTGGTTTTAACCATGATACGGACATGGTACTTTCAATTAAAAAAAAAAAATTCAAAAGCCATTTCCATCATGCACAGCTAGCTTTTAAGGCAAGTTGATATGTACGCTGAGCCCGTTTGGGCGATTAAAAGTGAATAAAAGTTAAAAAAAAATACGGTATATCAGTTATTTTTTAATATTTGAAAGGTCAATTAAAAGTGATTAAAATAATCTATTAAAATAATGTAAAGTAAATTATTTTAACATTTTTTGTCAAAAACTGTACGAAAAGTTGACAAATATTGAAAAAAATGAAATATGGATAACTTTTTATAATTTTTTGTAACTTTTTCTAAAAATTTATAAAATTTAAATTTTGAAAATAAATGCACGAAAAACGAAAATAACAAAAAATATGTAAATATTCACAACTTTTTATAACTTTAACTGGTTTTTAACCCAATCAAACGAGGCCATACATATGCATACTTATATATATATATATATATATATGGAGCGGTTGGAGATATAATTTTTTAGTAAAAATTATCAACTTTTGATTCTTAATGTTTAGTAAACCAATAATTTTTATCACTTTTCTGCTCAATTATAATAACTTTCCAACTTAGAAGTTACCAAAAATTGTTAAAAATTGTCAAAAATTATTAAAAATTGTCAAAAGTTACTAAAAATTACTAAAAATTAACCAAAAATTTTACCAAGCACCCAAAAGTTGTAAGAAATTACTAAAAATTACTACTTTTTCATCAAATACACAAAAAATTATAATTAGAAACTTTTGACCAAAAAAATACTAAAAATTTAAAAAAAAAATTATGTCTTCAAACGCCCCATATTAATTTATAAGATTAAGCATAAGGGACTTGAGGCAAGAAAATTAGAATCTCTCTCTCTCTGCGCGCACGCGCCAAGCATATAGAGGAAGCGTTTGGTGTGACAAAAAATAATAAAAAATAACGAAAAATGTGATTTGGGTAATATTTTGACATTTGGCGCATAGTAACCAAATCACGTTTTATAAATATGAATAGTTGAACTTTTTAATTTTTATGTCAATTTTTTTTAGAGAAAAACCGTCGGAATGATTTTTTTGAATCTATCAAGATGATTTTATATCAAAATTTATTGAAAGATGCAAAAAGTTTTTAGAATTTGTTAAAAAATTGGAGTTTGTGAAATATTATTTGAATCTGTAAAAAATTTATTAGAGTTTATAAAAAGTTATTGGAATATGTAGATATATATATAAATTTATAATTATTTCAAAAGTACGAGAAGTACAAAATATATTAAAAAAATTTAAAAATTTTTAAAGATTTTTAAAATTTTTCAGTAATTTCTATCGCGCCAAACAGGCCCATAAAGATCAAAATAAGATAAAAAGAAGCCATTATTTTGGCAACTGCAGTCCCAAAGTTAATATATTATATATCTAAAGTAACTGCATTATAACAACCGGACATGACAAGCTTTTCTAAACACACTCGTAGGAACAATATCACTTCCAACCATGTAGTAGTAGGTATTGATATATGCTAGCTGTGCGAAATCATGTGTACATGTATATATAAGAAACAGATCTAGGAGGAATGACGAGAAAAATGACAATATTCGAGAGATGAAAATATGTCTACGTCTTCCATAATACGTTGATAAAAAATGTATCACTTTGGATATTGGATAATATCCTACTGAATGGACAAAGACAAAGTATGTTGCTACTACAATGTACATCCCATGAATTTTCTAGAGCATATTGGCTGCATATTAAAAACACAACTGAGCTGAAGAAAGTATGGCCAGCTGGATCTAGGAACATAGTCCCTCCCTAAAGAGCTAAGGATCGTGATTGCTGTTGAAATAAAATAAAAGAAAAAAGAAATAATGAAATTAGAGAGAGATAATGTAAAGTCTACATCTTATAATATATATCATAAAGATTAAGAAAAAGTCTTTATATAAACTTACAATGAGAGATATGTGTGGTAATAATTTACATACTAAAATAAACCTAACTATTTTTTAAGTACTAAAATATAGAATATTCTAATATAGTTAATATATATAAATAATATATTATAACCTAATATTGAATATCCTAACACCCTCTCTCAAATTCAAGGTGGTAAACCAACTTAAATTTAGAAATAAGAGCATTTCAAAAATTGTAGAACCAGATAATAGAAAAAGCCATAAGTGCAGAATCTAGACTAGTGTTATGTAGCTGCTGACGGTGACGAAGTTTTGATCGTAAGTTTCTGCAAAAATTTCGCTGCCATTGATATAATTATTTTTCAAATTGCAAATCAAAAAATAAGCAAACAAAATATACGATGTGTAAAGATGGAACAAGAAAGACAAAACTAAAAAACATCAGAAGAAATTTGCAGCACCTTACTTTCTAGAATTTACAGCCAATAAGAAAGATTGATATCTGTTAGTGTATTATAATTGATTCCGTCAAGAATAGTACTGTGAGTAGAATGGACAATATAATGCTGAAATGTCATCCTAAATAAGAATTATACTGAGACGGTGAAATATGAAGAAACGGAGGTTAGAATCAAAATAGAAAAGGGTAGAAAAACCCTAAGAACCCGTTTAGACTGCGAGAAATAAAGATTTGTGAAGGGAAAGAATAGTTCAGTAGAATGATGTTGCACCAGAGAAATCAAAAATATAGAATATGGCTCCGATACCATATTAAAATAAAAATAAAAACAAAAAATAGAATTCGGAAAGGAAATATAAAGTCTACATCTTGTGATATATATTATAAAGGTTAAGGAGATACCTTTATATAAACTTACAATGAGAGGTATGTATAGTAATAATTTACATACTAAAATAAACTTAACTACTTACAAAATACTAAAATATAGAATATTTTAATATAGGTAATATATATAAATAATATATCATTACCTAATATAGAATATTCTAATAATTGTCACACTCTCTTTGTACATTAAAATAATGTAAAAAAAATACACGATATTAAAAAGTAATATAGCATATATATAACGGAGTAAAGAGTGATTCAGTATACAAAATTCTTATATTGTAAAATTTTGAAAAAAAATTATATGTGCGCAATTTTACTCTATAATTTGCTCAGACGATGATAAAAAATAAAAATAAAAAACAAAGACTACACCATGCTAGACCATCATTTTTTGTCACATGGCTGCTCTTTTGATGATCAACCCCTTTTCTCTCTCTCTCTCCCTCTCTCTCGCCTTATCTAAATCTCTCTCATTCCCTTTTTCAAGTCTTGGTGCCATTCTTCCAGTCCCACAAACCCCCCAACAACTCCATCATCACTTAAACCACTCCGGCATTATGCCTGTCTATGGATATGAAAGAAACACCTATGGCTGAATCCATGACATTGCAGGTGAAGTTAGGGCATAGCCTAGCCTTTGTCCACATTATAAGCAACAATAGGGTACAACTCCAATACACCTTTGAATATTCCTCCTAGCTAGCAGCTTTAGTGTGCAAGAGTAGTAAAATATATATATATATATATGGTTTTTCTGTTTCCATGATTTGTTCAAATTACTGTTTCTTTATACTTTCATGAGTTCGCATGACATGTTCCCCCCAAGAGGAGCCTATTCTCCTTCACACATGACTCCCTCTGTGGCATCTACATTCCTAGCCATGCTAGGCTTCATTGACTTCACCCATCATCCTCTACCCCCTCTTGGGTCGACACCTGTTGGCCCACTGCAAATGCGGATGACCAGACCGTATATATATATATATATCGTAGGTGAAAAGAACACTACATGCACGGTGTGTCCATACACACACACATATATATTCAACTTTGGAGTTGTTTATTTTTGGAGATAATTTCTAACATATAGATGTACTTAGTATAGAAGATCACTCGTGGTGATTTGAATAGGGATCTGCTCATCTTGTGTCCTTGTGGCAAATGGCATGTTATTGGCCCCACAGGCTAGTATTAATGGGGTAAACTGTAAACATACGTCTCTTTGGAGGCAGCGTAACTCGATTTTGGGTCACGATAGATGCGTAAATCGTTTCATGGGAACATTAAACGGTCACGTCAAGCCATATATCAATTAATTTAGATATGACGCTATATATATACATAGATATGTATATGTGATATATTAATGAAATTCATATTATATAATAATATATTATATTTTATACTTGTATTAATACACTGCACGACGTGAAAATGTTTCCATCAAATAATCTCAACTAAACGCAATTGCATTTAAGAATTTATGTTGACCGCACAAACTATAAACTCGTAAATCACTTACGTTTGGTTAATTGAAGAAAATTTACTGCCTAAGAATGGATTTAAAGGACCCTGGCTTAGTTCTTCTTTCTCGTACAAAAAGGGTAAATTATATTAATTTTTCCTTAACATTTAGTTAATTTTAAGTAATTATTCTTAATATTCAAATTTTGCACTCACTCCCTATATTTTGACATGTTTGTCCAACTAAATATTTTCATCTATCTAATTATCAATATTAAATAGAAAATAGTAGTTTACATAGAAAAACTATATAAGATGTATCTTTTACCCTTTTTTAGACTATAATTAGAACGCTCCAATGCTGTTGAGATTTTTGAACATTAAAAAATTAAAAAAGAAAAAAAACTTCTATTTTTCTAGAATAAGATTCAATTCTATCTCTAAAATAGAAGTCAGTGTCTAAAAATGGAAGATAATGAAATAAAAATATTGTGAATTATGCTCTTCGCACATTATTTATTTTTTAGTATAAATATTAAATATTGACAATAATTACCAATAATTAATTAGATTTTGAGAGGTTAGGTGCAATTTACCTTAAAAAAGCACTTTCCACATACATGCGGGGAAGGGTGTGTCAAAGATTCAAATTAATGCGAGCGAATGAATTGGGTTGGGACCATACTATACCTCGTGCAAAAGGATGCATAGTTACAGATATTTTTTAGGCTGAAATTGAACAAGGGGACCATTAAAAAGAGAATCGGAGAGGATTTGGACTAGCATAAAACCAGAGAAAAATGTCCAAAAAAAAAAATTGCATGGGATTTTTAACCAACACGGTGTCAGGCATGTCTTCAAAGCAAAGCTTGTGAACTACTACTTTAAGCTCATCCCATGCCACATCCAACTTTTATGTAATGACCAAATTCTTAATGCATTCTTACAATTTAAAATGTATATATATTCCACCACATTATTTTATTTCTAATTTTTGGTGTTTTTTTAAAAACTACCCGCCACCTTTAGAGCCACCCAACAGTGGGCCTTTGGGCCTAACTAGGCCAGGCCCACTACTGGGCTGTACGTAGAACCTACCAGTAGGACAACTGGATATGAGTAGCTTTCCAACTATTATTTGAGCCCAGAAAATTTAAGATTTTCTGGCCAGGGGTTGATGTCTTCTCATCCCCCCTTAAAAAGTTTTGGCAAGCTTCTGGATTTAACGCCTTGTTTGGATGGAGAGGATGTGAGCATGTTAAGTTCTCGGATATAAAGTTTTGAGGGGTGGTGTCATCAAGGGTTGATCTACATTAAAGTACCGCTTGGGAAGTAAAAAAGTTAAGCCTTTTTATAGTTGATTACTAGTTATTTATTAAAAAATTAACTTTTTTGTGTCTAAGAATGATAGAAAAAAATAACTTTTTAACTTTTTGTTAATTTGACATTTTTGCTTTCCGTAATTTAAAAGAAGTTTAAAATATAAGAGAATAATTTTGAAAGTAAGAACTAAGACTACATTTAATTGGGCAATTGGATGATGAGATAAGTGATACTATGAATTAGATATAATATGTGATTATATGTTTATGTAGAATTAATTTTTTTTATTTGATTAGTGGAATATAAATTGAGATAAGAGATATGATTTGTCAAGACAGGTGACATAAAATAATTTCAAACATCTTAACATCTAATCACAAAACAAACACAGTCTTAGGGTACGTTTGGTTTGCTGAAAATCTCTGAAAAATATAAAATATCTAAAAACCTGTAAAAGTTATTCACTTTTTATCTCACTACATAAATTACAAATTCACAAATTATCTCACTTTATTTCATTTCATCTCACTTTTTGTCACTCTAAATGTACCCTAATTATTCTAATCAAGTATCTAAATTATACAATCCAATCCATAATATTACTTATCCCATTTATTCCTTTAGTTCAAACAAACATTACTTATATTCCTCTATTAAATATCAAATAGAAATTGATTCCGACTTTTGTAAACTTTATAATTTCGTGGCCCAATTTGGAAATCCAGCTAGAGCCTAATTCTCGAAAAAGAATGGGCCAGTTGCCCACAATTAACTGGAAATGAAAAATCCTTATCCTAGGGGCATGTTTGTTTTGTGGGGATGGATAGGAAATGGTGGTTTTCCATATTTAATTTTTATATCACGTTCAGTTATTTATATATATATATATATATATATTTGAAATAATATCAGTCATTTATAATATTATCTACATTGCATGGGAGACGTAATCCCAATATAAAAATTATAGCTAAATCCGGTATAAAATTAAAAAGTATAGAATTAAAAGCGGAATACCATCTCCAATCAACTCCATATCCAATGAAACAAATATATATGAATTCATTTGGGTTTCATTTGTTTCAATATAGAAAATATTATTGAGAAAAAAGCATATTTACTTATGTTTCGAAAAGTAAAAATAAAAATTAAAGCATGAGAAAGTATTTTTCTCTTATTTTACATTTTACATTGAAACAAACGGAACCCTAATATTTCATTTTTTCAAAACATCAAATATACTTATTACGCAAATAGGAATAATGTTTTTATTAAAATATATTTTTATTAAAAGAAATACCATTTAACTGACAAAGAATTATCTTAAAATAGTATTTTCCTCCAGATCTTCTTGCCCCTGCCCCAGCCTTCTTCAGAACATAAACTGGATATTTGTGGAGATGGCACACAAATTTGAAACCATTTATGGTTGGTTTTGTATTTATAAATTTAAAATCAAATAATTTAGTGCTGTTTTTTATTTCAAAATAATCACACAAATATAAGTTAATTTATTAATTTAAATATGAGTTTGAGTGCTTTAAGATCACGAATTATAATGAAATTTAAATTACAACATAAGAAAACTATTATTTTAAAATCCTTCTTATAATTTAAAAATGCATTTTAGATAGCATTGGATTCGCCACTTCACGGTAGAAAGTATTCAAACCCTTTTTGAATTTTGCGTCGAATTTCAGAAATAAAAAAGTCAATGGAGAAAATTAATGTATTGAAAATTAAATTAAAAATAAATATTTGAAATTTTATGTTTTATTCCGCTTTTTTATTATTTGTTGGTTGCCATTAATTTTTTTTTTTTTTTTTTACGTTCCTTTTTTCTTGCTAGATTCTTGGTTCCAACACAATTTTCATATATTCTTAGATAAATTGAATTACCTTTCTATCCCTTACCTTACCCGCCCCAAAATTTTAATTTTTTTAATATTTTATGTATTTATATATTATTTTATTTGTATATTTTTTACCCAAAAAAAGTTGTTATATCAAAATTTATAAAAAAAAAAAAAACATTTATTTCAATACTAAATTATATTTATCTAAAAAATGCTCTATATAATATATATACGTATACACCGATCAACCAATCACAGCAGGCCTTGTAATGGAAATTTGGAATCCTCCACAGAATTCAATTCCATGGTTATTGATGTGTTCGTATGATTTTTTTCCCCTTATTCACGTGGGCTTCATATGTATCACAAGGCCCATTAACTGGTCTGATCCATAGAATATTATTCCATTTATGTTTGTAATTTTTTTCATGTATAAATTGTTGGATTAATATACATTTGATGATCGGAATGACAGACGAATTAAACCAAATTTTAAAATTACAACTAAAAATTTTTTAGTAACATTAATTGCAACTATGAAACTATCATGCAAAATTCTAACCACCGTTTAACAAACTTTCAATTTTTAGTTTTTGTTCTTATTTTTTCTAAAATTTGAACGTAAAAATTTTATTTGTTAAATTAATTTTTATTTTTCAATTTTTAAAAAATATAGAATTATAATTAAAATTTTTAAAAATTATGAAAACATAAAAAAATGTGTTTTCTCAAAATTTCTTTTTTTTTTTTTTTATTTCCCCTCATTATTGCCATTACCAATTTGAGTTTTCTTTTTATGTATAGTTGAATAAGGCAAGAGAATACATGAAAAAATAATGAGAAAGTAATATCTTAAAGAAATATTATGAAATGTTATTTTAAATAATATCTAAGATAATATTTAAAGATAAGAAAAAAAAATCCGGAGAGCATGAGTCACCTTAACACATCCCTTCAAATCTAAGGTAATGTAAGGTGAAATTCGTAGTGTAGGAATATTGTTTTGAACAAGCCTTAAAATGTTAAAAAAAAATGATTGTATTAAAATTACCAGAAGATTACAAATAGATTAAACGATCGATAATTAAACGAAATTACAAGAATTGACTGTTACAATTAAAATTAAAAATATTAAGTCGGATAAAATGTAAATTATAAAGATAATTAATTTACTTTTTGTATATATTTGCACAAATTTGTATTTTTATTTTGTTCTGAATCTATCACCCACTTCCATTATAGGGTCTAGCAAGACCTTTAAGTGAGATTGAGTAGTTGGTGCTTGCATTTAGGCCCTGTTTAGTATCTCACTAATCAACTCGATTTTATGATTTTTTATTAAAATTTAACTTTTTTTTAATTCATTTTTATGCAAGTAATTTATTTTTATGGAAAAAAAATAACAAAAAATGGTTAAAGAAAGAAACTAGCTAGCTTTTTTTAAAATTTTCTTAACATGCGTGGCGTGAAGTTCCCGTGGTTGACTACAACAAGAAGGAAGTTCTTGGCTAGCATAAATTAGGAAGGAAAATGTTCACTTGTCAGGAAAATATATTAGAATTAATTTTTAGAATAATATGATAGTAGTATTTTTTTAAATTAAAAATTATTTTAATGAGCATTTTAACTTAAAATGATAAGTACATAAAATATCTATTTGAGAAATTGTTTACCATATGATAAAATTTAATAAACAAAATTAAGTAAAACCATGTGTTTGTTATTTTTTCCTATATAAACAAAATTTGTGTATATTTTTCTACGTATTTTTAGGGTACAGGTGTGTTAAGTAAGTCCTTTAAGTTCGTATTCGTATTTTGCATTAATTTTTATAGTGATCGCTTGTTAATTAAGAACTTTGTTTATATTTAGTGCTTAATTATGTATGTATATATATATTAAATATTTAATTAGGTTAATTGTGTGTAATTTATTTTTTGTGCTTTGAGTAGGGTTAAGAGGCTTGAGCAAAGACTTTTTGCATGTGAAGGTTAAAAAAGTAAATTTATCTTTCGGTAACCCAAGTTCTAAACCTCGAGGGGGGTATGTGCGTGCTTTTCTCAGATGGGGGGTTAAAATGATACAATCTTATAGTTCGAGGGGGTTCAATATAATTGGCCCTAAATTCAACCACGAGCTCAGATTTTTCAACCACCGTGTGAAGAAAACTTTACCCTTGCAACCCACCAACCCAACAATTGTATTTGTCCTTCCAATTTTTATTTTTATTCTTATTTTTTAGATCAAAAACCATAATTAATAGTATAATATTTGTACCAAAATGAAAATAAAAGCCAATCAAATTAAGGGGGCATTGGAAGTTTCAAAAAAATTTAAAAAAAAAATTAAATTTAGTACTGAAGTGATGTAGAAATAACAGGTTACAAAATTTAATTAGAGAAAATTAAAAATTTTTAGAGTTTTTAAAAAAAATTTAGGTGGCATTTGGTTTACGTTTTTATTTTCTGTTTTCTATTTTTGTTCTGTGTGTTAAAAATATCAAAACGAGAAAATAAAAAATGTTCTGTTTTTCTTATTTTGAGATTTTTTTAATTGTTTGTTAAAAACTCTCAAAATGACTTTTTGTTATTTTTCATTTCATGTGTAAAGTCATTTTTTATTTTTGAAAATAAATTTTAAAAATACAAGTAATCAAATATATTTTGACCTGTTTATTTTATTTTTAAAAACATAAAATAAAAAATAAATTCATAACAGAAAATAAAAAATAAAAATAAAAAATAAAAAATAGAAAAATAAACCAAATGGGTCTTAGGAATCCAAATGCACCTTAAAAGAGAGGTTAATAACAGTTTAATGATTATGAAATCAGCAACTATTGTATTAAAATTTAATAATTTAGTTATATTTATATTGTTTTAATTAAAAATATATAAATAAATATAAACAATTGAGTTTTAATTTAGCAGTATGATGTCTTCAACTGACATTGGAGAACTGCCAAATTTCTCATCATCATAGATTTTGAAAAAATGCAAGCGCCCGTGAGTCCGTATGCAGAGGATCCGTTGACTTCTTGACTGACAGTTTCACTCGTCATATTCAACCCTTTCATGGGTGTTTCCGTAAAATATTTATGAAATTACATCTGTGCCCCCGGAGTCATATAACAAATGCATCTCGCTTGGATTGAGGGGGTTTGAGATTCTTCAAAAGGTTTGGAAGTGAAATGGTAATTAATGCATTATTTAGATTGAACGGTTTAAATGGAAAAGGGAAAGAAAATAAAAATTAAGGAAGTAATTGAGATTTGTACAAATTAGTCTGAACATTCAGAATTGTTAGAAATAAAAAAAAAAAAAAGAGTATATACAATTAAATAATACATGATATTTCAATCTACTAAATCTTTAAAAATATAAGAAAATGAAAGTGAAGTGTAACTAATTTTAATTATCTAAACAAAAAAAAAATCTGCACGTTACTTCACTTCCTTTCATTCTCCCTCCTTATTAAATTACACTCCCCCTTCGAATTTGCTATTAAGCTTGCATGAGTTCAATTGATTGCATCTTCAATTTGACCCAATTGTGAACTGAATTTGAATATTTTCCTTATCCTAGTCGAAAACAAATAATTTATACTATATTAAAAATATATATATATTTTTTTTCATAATTTGAAATGATTGAGATAATTAGCAAACTTTTTTTGATAATTAGATTAATCTCTGATACCCTTAAGTGACTGAATATTAAGATAAAAAAATTATCTACTTAATTTAAATTTCAATATTTATTTACAAGGTGAATGCTATCTTTAAAACTTTTATATGAAAATTAAAATACTAATATAAACGGATATAAGGACTTGAAAATTCTAACGTTTGACCAACGTAATAAACCCATGATATAATTAATTGAGATAATCGTCAATGTTGTCCAAAGAAAAATATATATGTATGTTTACTTTGCTATATTTCTTGCACCCTCAGAGCACAGCTTGTAGCTAGCGTGTGCGTATTAAAGACTTCTTGTCCGTTACATATTGGCATTATACTACCCAATTACAAGTAGATTCATCATCACTCACAGGCTACAGTTTCATTGGATCTCGGCATATTTCAGTCTTTCAGAGTACTTTAAAAGAGAATTAGGCAGTAGAAAAATGACAAAGCAATGAACTTTTAAGGCAGTGAGAGGTATTCTGAATTCAGAGTACCAACCCAACCCATCGTAGAGGAAGAGAAGTTGCAGTCACTGGTCATTGTTTGGTGACAGATAAAGGAGGAGGAGGAGGAGGAGAAGAAAAAGGGGAAGAATAGAATTGATAATTCAAAAAGAAAAAGCCACTTTTGATGCCTCTACTTTCAACAGAGATATGCAGTGAACCATGCAGAGATACACATATTCTTTTGCTTCACTTTCCGAGGCCCTCTTGCTTATCAACTTTTAACACTCAACAAGGTAAATAACAGTGAGAGATGAACCTTTAATGGCCCTACTCTAATGGGTACGTATTATTCCACTAATAAAGGTAGAGAAATGTTAATACACCGTATTTTTAGCTTCTCGCTTTATCTTTTCTTGTAATAGATAATATTATTTAAAATGTGAAAAGTTAAAAAATAAAATGCATGCATTTTGTATTTTTCATAAAAAAATGTTCACGTATACAACTATGTATATGTAATTTAATGGCTCACGCTATTCTTGGGAAAAAAAAAAAGAAAATTAGTGAAAAAGCTTTTTTATTTTCAAATAAAATGTATCAAACACATCAGGTGAAGTATTTAACTATTTATTGATTATTTTATTTAAGTATGTGATTAAATAATAGAAGTGTTAAATGCACTTCACTCTCAACTTTTCATATTTTAAAAATCAACATTCCCTTTGAAAAATATAAAATGTAAGAAATTAAAAGTAGAGTAAATTTAGTTATTTTCTTAAAACAAATCTAAATATGAGTAATTAAATTTTGAAATCATAAAAATTTTATCTCCTATTTGTTATATTTTATATGTTAAATTATGCATTGGATTAGTAAATTAGATTTTTTCTTTTTTTTTTCGTGTTATATTAACATATAATTGATAAAGGGTGGTTATAATGGCAGAGTAAAAAATGTTAATAACAGAGCATATTTAGACTCAATTTGGTTTGCCATAAACCTCTGAAAATCTCTAAAAATTTTTAAAAATATTTATAAATTATTTACTTTTTATCTCATTACACGAATTAAGAACCTATAATTTATTTTAATTTATTTCACTTTATCTCACTTTTTATCACTCTAAAAACACACCCTTAGTACATTTTTTTACAGATTAACTATTTTACCCTTATTAATTAATGAAAAATTATGCCAGAAATATTTAATACACTTTTATATGTTGACAATTTTATTCTTATTTAATTAATGTAGAATTTAATGTAATATTTACTATCTTTTAAATAAATGAATATTTATATTAGTATTTATTTCCTTATATCCACTTTCTCAAATCTTACTTTTCTTATTTTTATTTTTTAAAAATATTAATATAATAATAGTAATCAAAATGCTCTTAAAGGTGTGAGTAATTTGAATAATTACTTTTAAAATTTAAATTTTATAGATTTATTTTTTGGTCATAAAATTTTTTTAATAATAAATTTTACTTATTGATTTAGTAATTAATAGAATTTGAATAATTAACTTTAAAATTTAAATTTTTATATTTATCTTTTAGTCTTAAAATTTTGATATAATAAATTTTACTCATTGATTTACTAATTAATTAACAAAAACATGAGTGTACATTGATTTACTTATTAAGATAACATGAATAGTTTGGATAGTTAGTTCTAAAATTGAATTTTATATATCTATCTTTTAGTCATGAAAATTAATTTAATAAAAAATTTACTCATTAACAGAAACATTAGTTTGGATAATTAGTTTTAAAAATTAAATTTTTTTATTTTTTATATTCCTTTTATGTATTATCTCCGTTATTGTTTTTTAAATTATTTTATTAGTATTTATATATGTATCTACACTTCTCACTTTAGTGGATTGTTTGTCGAGAGAAGATATATACATATAAACACAATCAAGGTACATAAATTTTTTTTTATTACGTGTTTTTTAGATTAATGCGTCATTAATGATATAGATGTATTAGAGTTGTTTAAATTTATTTAAATTTGTTTAAATATGTAAAATTTATAGTTTTGTAATTTATGCATTGAGTAAAAAATTTTCCTGTAATTTGTACAATGAGCAGAAAATGTAAATTTTAAAAAGATTTGTAAAGATTTGAAGAAAAAATTGCTCCAAATGAGGCCATAATAAACATGTATTTTAGTGAATTTCTATATTATTTAAGATTATTAATCCACCATGAATCACATAATTTTAATTCCTTTTTTTTGGGATAAAAAATAGTTATTTTTTTTAAATGTATATATGATCGATACATATTGAAAAAGCATACAAAAACTAATTTTGAATGACCGGGCCTACCGCGCAACGCCGGTGCTGTCACAAAACACAAGCAATACCCAAATTTGAAGTGTCCTTAATTTTCCTTAACAGCCCACCAACACAAGTTAACCCTCTTAATTTGTTAATGTACGTTAAAGAGCTCAGTGGAGGGGGGTGTGAGAATGGAATGGCAAAAGTTTCTCTCTTTTGGTAGGGGTAAGTAAGAAATGGAGAGATCTGAGGGGAAAGAGGGAGAGAGAATTGCATGTGCTTATGTATGGATACACGTATGTATTTGGGTAAGCATTCACGAGAGTGTCAGAGGCCGAGGGACATACTGAGGCATCTTTTTTCTTTTTTATGACACGTCGCTCCAGAAAGCGATTAGCTGCTTTCAGTAACCAAAGAAAGAAAATTGTACGTGTTTTTCTTCTTCTGAGTTGCTGATTGGAGGATTGAAAAATTCGAGCCTTTTCCTTTGCACTTCCTTTCTATACCCAACCCAATTCCCAATTCCTTTGTTTGGATTTCACTCTTCTTTTTGAGAATCTGATTCTAGGAGAAGTTTTTTATCGCATTTCCCCTCTGAAATTAATGACTGTTTAATGATTCAAATGACTCTCTTTGGTTGGGCAATTATGTAATATTTGTTTAATATTTCTCTGCATTTCTCAGCTGCGCTCGTCTCCTTGTCTTGTAATGCAGTTTTTGACGAGCCTTTGACAGTTTAGATCTCTTTCAAAAATTACTGAAAAAAAAAAAAAAAACTAGTTGAATTAATTTTTAGTGTAAATTTTATTTTGTACCCTTAAATTTTTCTAAATTCTCTCTTCTGCATGAATTTTTTTTAACAATTAGAAGTTAACCTTTTAATTAGTTGTAATGTCAAATTTTAGTAACTTTAATTTTTATCTATGCACTTTCACTGTAACTGTTTAATTTGACCTCAAAAGTTTATACTTTTAATTATTTAAAAATAAAAACACACACTTTAAACTTAAAATTCGGTAGAGCTTCAAAGTTACAAAAGTGAAATATAAAATAATTTTTATTTGCACAAACTTTTTGAACCATTCAATTTTTCATAACCCCTTTTTTTTTTTAAACTTTTGCCGCAGCTTTCCTTTTTTTTTTTTTTTTTTTGGTAATTAGCAGCTTTCCTTGTTATTAATATAATACGCATTTAGTGAGCTATTAAAGCATTTTAAAATGGAAATTCTTTTTTAAGACATCTGGTGCTCTCTCTCTCTCTCTCTCTCCCTTTCTCTCTCTCTATCTATCTGTAAAGTGCTACGGCTACATTTTTGAAGTTTTTTTTTTTTTTAACCTTGTTTTAACAGCTCTTTTATGACAACTTTTCCACAATATAGAAATAGCCTAGATTGTGAGCTGTGACAGTGTTTTTTAACTGGAAACTTCACTGGGTATTTCTCAATTTCACTCTTTTAAGGCCCCCACTCAACTCTCTCTCTGTCTCCAGTTTTTGGAGTCTTCTCTCCGCTCCCCTTCTCTCTCAAGCATTCTTCACATAGAGGAAAGATGGGTAGGGCAATTAGGTGGTTGAAGGGCTTTTTTGGGATAAAGAAAGACAAAGACCAAAAGGATAACTCCAATTCCGGCGGCCGGGGGGTAAAGAATCCTTGGAACAGCGGTAACACCGGCGGTTTGTGTCAGAATCCGGCGACCATACCACCCAACATTACCCCGGCCGAAGCTGCTTGGCTAAGATCGTTCTACAATGAGTCCGAAAAGGAACAGAACAAGCATGCAATTGCGGTGGCTGCTGCCACCGCAGCGGCTGCAGATGCAGCAGTGGCCGCCGCACAGGCTGCTGTGGCGGTGGTTAGGCTCACAAGCCACGGCAGAGGCACCATGTTTGGTGGCGGCCAAGAGAGGTGGGCCGCGCTCAAGATTCAGGCAGTTTTCCGTGGTTATTTGGTAATAGATGACAAAGCTTGTGACCGTGCAGTTGTTTGTGCTTCCTTAATTGTTTGTTTTATGAGTTTTCTATGTTTTGAATTAAACAAAGATTTTTTTTTTGTTTTGTGGGTTTGTGAAAAAAACAAAGGCTCGAAAAGCATTGAAAGCTCTGAAAGGACTAGTGAAGTTACAGGCACTTGTGAGAGGCTATTTGGTGAGGAAACAAGCCTCTGCAACACTTCGTGGAATGCATGCTCTAATAAGAGCACAAGCCATAGTTGCCCAAAAATCTCTTGGATTCTCCAACAACGGCCACAATTTCCACACCCAATTTGGAGCCCGAAAATCTATTGTAAAGACCCAAATTTGTCATTTTTTTTTTAATTTTTTGAATTTTTTGTTTGGAGATTAATTGCAAGCGTTGATTTGTGCAGGAAAGGTTTGATGATACAAGAAGCGAGTACATTACAGCAATTCACAGTAGAAGACTTTCGGCTTCTTTTGACACCACGATTGATGAGAGCCCAAAGATAGTTGAGGTAGACACTGGCAGGCCTAAATCAAGATCCCGGCGGACCACCACCTCTGTGTCAGATTCCGGGGACGACCCATTTCTCCAAACCCTTTCCTCACCCCTCCCCTGCCGGATTCCAGCGCGTTTATCCGTACCCAATGGCCGGAATTTTCACGACTCCGCCGACTGGGGGCTCACCGGAGATGAATGCAGGTTCTCCACAGCCCAAAGCACCCCCAGGTTTGTCAATTCTGGTGGGTCTAATCCACCAGTCACTCCGGCGAAGAGCGTCGCCGGCGAGAGCATTTTCCGGCAGTACGCCGGGTTTCCTAACTACATGGCAAATACACAGTCATTCAAGGCTAAGCTGAGGTCTCACAGCGCTCCAAAGCAGAGGCCAGAGCCAGGGCCAAAGAAGAGACTTTCATTGAATGAAATGATGGAGGCAAGAAATAGTCTAAGTGGGGTTCGAATGCAAAGGTCGGTCTCACAGGCCCAAGAAGCGATTAGCTTCAAGAATGCAGTGATGGGAAAGCTTGATAGGTCTTCAGAGTTTGTTAGAGAGAGAGGGAGAGATTGCTACATGGAAGAAAGGAGATGTTGAAGAAAGAGAGACCAGAAAAAAGAAAGAAAGGGTGTTGATGAAGAGAGAAGAAAGAGTATGACAAATCAGAGAATGTGTTGTGTAAAGAGTTTACAGGCAAGATGTGATTTAGAGATTTCTTTTCATGTCTCAAGTTTAAGGTTGATGTTCTATTAACGATATCCATAATCATTGAATCTTTTTCACTTTTAGTTTAATCATTTGTCACCTGATTTGATAATCAAAGCTTTCTTGAGTGCAAGAAAAATCTTGTCCCTTTTCTTTTCCTCCCCCTCCAAACAACAAGACCAATATTAGAAAAACATCTTCCCTCTTTCCCAAGCAACAAAATTAATAATAAAGTAATTCTGTGGTGGAATTCAAATTGGGATGACTAGATCGGGCCTCTTTCCCTCCTATTTGAATCTTGGTCAATTTTTGTGGCCTTTGGTGAGCCACTCAGCCACTTATACCTTCTATCATTTTTAAATATTCAGTAATAAAAGTATGTAACAAATTGATGTAAATTTATTAATTTGAAGTGATAGACATGTTAAGAGTTCCACTCTAACTTTTTTTAACTTCTATTAAATTTTTAATTTTTTTCTAACTTTTACAAATTTTTATCAAACACACAATTATCAATTAAAATACCATATGTCAAAAAAAAAAAAAAAGATACAAAATTACATTTTTTTTTAATGCACCCAAATGAGACTTTATTTTCACATATAAGATATTTTCTTTCACACTCACTAAAACAAATTCGAATAGCTGATAGCTTGGGAGCTATCAGCTCGGTGTCACCAACTTCTAAACCGTTTAGAATTTTAACACATTCATATTTTTTAAATTAAAAATATATTTATGCATTTAAATTATTAAATTTTAATTTAATAATTCAAGTCGCTGACATCACATGTCAGCCTGCTATTTTCACTGAAATCATCTCTTTTTCACAGTCAAATTTGATTAAATTTTAAATTCATGACAAATTTAAAACAGTAATACCGTTAATGAAATTAACGGTGAGAAGAGCACCGTAACCCATACCAAAGCCTGTATCAATTAAATATGATTCGTCCTGGCCCACTTTGATTGTCATATATAAAACAAGTTAATATTGACAGTTTGTACTCTCTCTCTCTTAAACAAGTTAACATTGACATTTTTGTACACATTCTCTCTCTCTCTCTCTACTCTACTTCTGAGGTCTCCAATATCCAATTTTCTCACAATAATAGAGACTAAAGGCAAGAAGGTAATGAATAATGGCAGTACTTGCAATTAATTTGGTGCTGTATGTTGCTATGACTGATCTATATAACTCATCCAAAACCAAAAGCCTCGGCCTACTCTTAGCCCATAGGCCTTTCAATGAGAAAATATTAGATACAACTGTGCATATCATTGATATAATGTGATATAATAAATTAATAAAATAGATATATGTATACATATTAAAATTTTAATTATAAGATATTACATCTTATTTTAGATAAAAAAAATTAATGTAACATTACAATAATTGTATAATTTAAAGTGCACATGTATTTTAATTTTATTAATTTGTTGCTATAATTCCACGTTAATAAAGTGGGCATCACGGTTTCACCTTAATATTTACTCCAATGGGAGAAGTTGCTTGAACCCATTGGATATGTACTGATACACGCAGAGCCCTTCAAGCTGGCTAGCTCTGTTTGATATTTGTCAGATTTTGCGGTCATTCTCCCATTGAATGTTACTCATGTATTCTCTTCTCACAATCATTTTCTCGAATTTATGGCTCTGCAGAAATTTGTTCTGCTTGTGTGAGAGGGAAGTGGTTTATTTTATTTTATTTTTGTTCTTATTGGTTGGAGATTTACATGTGATTTGACCCTCTTCTTGGATGTTAATGGGTGGTGGGCTAGGTAGCGTTCCTTATCCCAATAATATGCTTTGTCAATTAATTTTCCTGTCTGCGTAGTTGAGAGAGTTGAAACTTCTACGTTACAATGGTTGGTCACCAATCAATTCCAAGAGCCCATCAACAGTTACACATTTGTTCTCTCTTCTAAGTAGAAAAAAAACTAGCCCCCATATTTTAAAATCTAGCAATATTCCTACGTGTATAACTTATGTGTTTGAAGTTCTGAAAAATTTTTAAAAATTTAAATGTTAGTATAAAAGTAACACGTGACAAAATTTAATTAAAGAAAGTTAAAAATTTTTAGAATTTTTTTTTGAATTTTTTAAAATTTTTTAGAAAAACTTGTAACTCTAAACAGAGTCATATATATTTAAAAACTATTCGTATTATTTTCATGGATACAAACACTAAGAGTAATGGTATGAAATACATTTAAATGTTAACATAATAGTTTTTAGAATTAATTACATTTAGCGCTGCTATACTGTAGTCCTCAAAATCTTGTTTCCATCCCTCATTAATATCCCACGCTTTTGTCCAAATTTTAAAGTCACTCTTTTGTAACATTTTTGTATGAAATTTGTTTACAAAAATGTACATATATTATTTAATTTAACTTGAATTATACTCAATAGTATAAACGACATAAATACATTTTAAGTTACAAGTGATTGACTCATTCATTCACATGTTCATTTTTTTATCAAATTTTCAAATAAAATTTTATTAAATTATGAAATTAAAATTTGACCATAAATGCATAGTATTGGCTATTACAATGGAAACATAGGATCAAATGACAAGTGCAAGGTGTAAGGTGTTAACTATAAATTAACCCTAATTTTTTTACTTAACCAAAAATAGATAACGGACAATTTAATTTGATAAAATTTTTTACAGGCCTCACCATGAACTTAACAAGACGTGTTTAAGATTTGAAAAAATAGGATAAATTCAAAATATAGAATTTATACTAATTAATATTTAAAGAGAGAATACATTTTGATATCCCGCTTAATTTTGTAGCTTGATCAGATTTTCAAAACTTTCTAATAAACACCCTTCTAATAACTATCCATGTAACCTTAAAAACAACTACAGTTAATGACTGATTTCATTCCTGAAAAAAATAAGAGCGGGGAGGGGTAAATTAGTAGGGAAAGAGTGAGAATTTGAGGGGAAAGAGTAGAAGGTTAAAGATGGGGAGATTGATTCACTCCACCGCTAGTAAGTAATAAAGCCTAAAAAAGATCATGGAATGGGATAGCACCTGTTGGGTAAAATAATACTTTGACACATGGAGTGTCGAACAGTATAGTCAAGGTGCCACGTGATCTATTGCCGAACATATTTGACTATGCCACATAGTCATTGACCGAACACGTTAACATGTGACACGTGGCATTCTGTCGAACAGTTAATTGATGGCACGAGCGTTCCGCGTAAATGTTATATATTGGCACACGTCTTTGGATTAATAATCCAATAGATACCCTAATTCCCAGTATCTATGGATAATCCGTTGCTACGTGACAGTAGCCGAAGACCTAAGTAGCTAATTTGTTCGGCCCATCGATTGGCGGCTAATAAATGTTAGGCCTGGGACCCACAGCATTAACGAGGGCTCACAACCATAAATGTACCATGGTTATGATTGAACTTAGTATTTATCTCTGAGGAAAGAACTAAGTTAGTTCGTTTCATTAAGAGTAGTTGACTGATGTGACAGAAAGACAGTTTGACAACTGGATTCCGGCTATTCCGCCGTATTCCTTTACCAAGAGCATTTAATGAAGGGTATGGGGTATTAAATGAGAAGTGAAAGGCATTTAAAGCAAGAAAATGGAGAGAGTACTTGAAGGTCTGAATACAATCATATCCCGATATTAATTTATCTATTACTTTACGTAATTATAAATACAAGATATGAATCGACAACAAAGTAAGCTGACTATTGCCAACTTGTTTGATTGCTCATTTTCTCTGAAAAAGTTCTCTCCCAAAGGAGATTTGCTGACTTAAGTATCGGAGAGTTTTTTGGCCAGAGACCTCCTCTCCGGCCGTAACCTTTCTCTTGTCTTTGTTCGGCAGGTTTACAGACAGATTTCTAGTTGGCGTGGTCAGCAGTTCCAGCGGTAAAATTTATTGCCGAACATTTGGCGCCCACCGTGGGGCACATTGTTTAGTCCTATCTTGTTGATCATTAGCATTTCATTCAGTTCTTTATTGAGTTTTCTAGCAGTCATTTTCACTATGACTTCAGGAGGAAACACCACTCCCCCACACTCTCCACGAGTAGGGGACGGTTTTGCCCCGGCTAAGACCAAAGGGAGCGCACTAGTTATCCGGACTCCGGGTCTGGAGCATGCCAGGAGAAAGAAAACGGAAGATCCAGAGGCAGTAAAGCAGAGAGAGGAATTGCTGGCTAAGGCCAGCGAAAAGCAAGCCGAATTGGAAGAGATTCTTTTGGAATTAAGCAAGGAGAATGGAAAGCCTGATGTGGGCCATGAAGCTAACTCTAATCAATCTGATTCAGAGTCAGACGAAAATTATGATACTCTTTATGAGAACCCCACTGAGGAAGATGAAGGAGATATTCATGAACAGGAAGAAGTGCGCTCTCACTCGCGACGCGATGCCACTCCTCCCAGGAAGGGCGGGCGCCATGTTAAAACTATTGGAGAACGTGGCGCGAGACCTGACGTTGGCCCGCTCACCAAAGCGTACCTTAAAAAGAGCTCACTAAAAAAGACTCGAGAGGCGCATTCAGAAGATGCGGGTTACTCTGATGAGGAAGAGGTAACTATGAGACGCAAAAGGTCGAAAAAAGTGAGGGTAGAGGAATGGGGGCACAAAGAGGAGTAGGGAACTCAGGGCCAGAGCACACGCATGATGGCGCGGAAAGCTTTGGGAAGGATCTTAGCCTCTCCGTTCACCAATGAAATTAGTGAAGCAGAGCCTCCGGAGAAGTTCCAAACTCCAAGGTTTAACCTATATGATGGAAAGACTGACCCTTTGGCCCATTACCGCCATTATATGCAGGCCATGACGCTATGGAGCAGTAATGATCATCTCATGTGCAGAGTATTCCCTTCTAGTTTGGGGGATACGGCACTACAATAGTTCCATAAGTTGCCCCCTGGCAGTATCCAGAGCTGACAGCAACTGGCCGAGGAGTTCATCGCTCGATTTTTGGCTAACACAAAATAACCAAAGACCGCCGATGTTCTCCTCAGCATGAAAGGGAAAGCTGGAGATTCGTTAAGAGATTACTCTCGCCGGTATTTAAAGCTCTACAATGAGGTGGGGAGTGTTCGGAGCAACTGGCCGTCACTTCATTCAAGTTAGGGTTGCGAAAAGAGGATAGGCTGTGGCTCTCTTTGACCAAAAAGTCCGCAGCCAATATATCTGACCTCATGTGCCGGATTGAAAAATATGCTAAAGTGGAGGACGAGACAAAGCCGATCGAACAGAAAGAGGCAAGATCCCAAGGGCAAAGAGGAAATAAAAGTAGGGAAAAAGGCCCCAGATTCCTAGATGAAGAGAAATCTGTCTACGAGGTGGTCAATACAGTGTTCAAGCTGTCGATCTTCAGAATCCTCCCTCAGATCAAGAATAAGCCATATTTTAGATAGCCTGAGAAGCTGCCAGATTTTCCTGAAAAAAGAAAACTCCAAGGATTACTGTGCATACCATCAAGATATGGGCCACCGCACCAGGTTCTGCCGATCATTATGGCAGCACTTGGAGGAGTTTGTGCGGAAGGGCCACTTGAAAGAATTCATAGATGAGGTCAGAATCAGAGAGGTAGCTCCCCAGGACAGAGAGCACAGGAGGCAACGAGATGAGATGGCCAGGGATGAAATGGCCAGGGATGAGAATGCCAAAGAAGTACAGCCCCCACCGAAAGCCAGGCCGCGTAGAGATATTCCTAGGCCTGCAGTCATCCATGTTATCCATATGGAGCAACGACCCCGAAACGTCGTCAACTGCTCTCCCGATTCACAAAGACAAGAAATCATGGTTGTCGTAGGCCAGTCGAGCAAGCACGTGAGAAAGGCAGCCGCAGACGGAATCACCTTTTGCGATGACGAGCACTCTGGTATTCAGATGCCGTATAATGATACCCTTGTAATTACTTTGGGCATGTTCGACTCCGAAGTGAGGAGGATTCTGGTTGACGCTAGAAGCTCAACGGATGTCATGTTCTTGAGCTTGTTTAAGAAGCTTGGATTGACCGCAGAAGATTTGGAGCCGGCGAAATGCCCCCTCATAGGGTTCAATTCTGCCCCTGTCTGGCCTCTGGGCAGGGTTGTTTTTCCTGTACGTGTGGGCCCAGTGGAACAAGAGGTTGAGTTCACTGTGGTGGATTCCCCTTCTTCCTACAATGTTATAGTAGGAAGGTCGTGGATTCACGCCCTGAAGACGATCCCTTCAATCTATTATCAGGTGCTGAAGTTTCCATATGGTGAAGAAGTGATTGCGATCTTGGGGGACCAAGACGTCTCTCAAAAGTGCTTCACTTCAGCCCTTAAGTCCAAGACTAATCCCGAGTAAGTCCAATTGACTGAACTACCCGATGACACCCCAAAGATTGATGATGTTGGCTGTGATCCACAGAAGAAAGTTGTTGAAGGGTTAGAGAAGTACCAGGTTGGTCCCGTTGAGGACGACAAGTTCTTTCTGGTTGGCTCAAATTTGAGCGTCGAATAGAAGCTGGAATTAACGGAGATGCTCTTGAAAAATATTGAAATATTCGCCTGGACTCCGCATGAAATGTCAGGTATTTCCCCCGAAATTATGACTCATAAGCTGAATATGAATCCGAGGGCAAAACCTGTGGTACAAAAGGTAAAGAGATCAGCTCTCCAGCATACAGAGGTTGTCATAGAAGAGGTTGGTCGATTGTTGGAGGCTGAGGCCGTCAAGGAAGTTTCTTACCCGGAGTGGTTAACCAACACAGTCGTGGTCAAGAAGAAAAAATAGAAGTGGAGAGTTTGCGTAGATTACACGGACCTGAATAAAGCCTGCCCAAAAGATCCATTTCCCCTGCCGAAGATCGACTAGCTTGTTATTCAACGGCTGGATGTTCCAGGATGTCCTTCCTTGACGCATATAGGGGATACCACCAGATCCCCATGTGCGGCCCTGACGAGGAAAATACTTTTTTCATAACCCCGCGAGGGATATACTGTTATAGGGTCATGCCATTTGGATTGAAGAATGCTGGAGCCACCTACCAACAGTTAGTCACGAAGATATTCAAAGAAGACCTCGGTCAGACGATGGAAGTCTACATTGATGATATGGTGGTAAAAAGAAAGGAGCCAAACACTCATCTTCAACATCTTCGACATGTCTTTTTCACCCTCGACAGGTATGGATTGAAACTAAATGTTGCCAAGTGTGCATTTGGAGTTGGCTCGAGCAAATTTTTTGAGCCACTTGGTAAGTAGGAGGGGAATCGAAACTGATCCTGATCAAATACAAGCCATCAAATCTGTTTCTCCTCCGCGTACTAAAAAAGAAGTCCAAAAACTCACAGGGATGGTGGCGGCGCTCAATCGGTTCATTAGTAGATCATTTGACAAGTGCCGACCATTCTTCAAATTACTGAGAGGTGCGAATAAAATGCAATGGGATGCTGAGACAAATAAAGCATTGGACAGACTTAAAGGATATCTGACAACCGTCCCGATACTTTTAACACCGCAGTCGGAGGACATTTTGTAACTGTATTTGGCGGTTTCAAAATATACAGTCAGTGCCGTCTTGCTAAGGGAGGAAAAAAGAAAGCAGTATCCTATTTACTATGTGAGCAAAACGATGCAGGGGGCAAAGATCAGATACCTTCCCCTGAAAAAGTTGACCCTGGCATTGGTAATGACTTCCAGGAAGTTGGCTCATTACTTCCATGCCCATACCGTTCAAGTGGTGACTGACCAGCCAATTGGCCATTTATTGAAAAGCGCTGATGTATCTGGGAGGATGGCCAAATGGACAGTTTCCCTCAGAGCATTTGATATAAAGTTTATTCCGAAAACCGCAATAAAGGCTCAAGTTTTGGCCGATTTTGTAGCAGAATTTACCACCCCAGCTTCAGGTCCGGTACAAGAAGTATGGCAAGTGAAAGTAAGATCTGAAGCCCCAGCCGAACACGGGAATGCCCCACAACCTTGGCAAATCAAGGTTTATGGGTCTTCGTCTAGGAAGGGAGCTGGTGTAGGCATTATTTTGACCACGCCAGAAGGGGTCGCTATTGAATATACAATAAAGCTTGGATTTGAGGCTACTAATAACGAGGCGGAGTATGAAGCTCTCCTAGCTGGGCTCAATATTACTCGACGATTGATGGCAAAAGATTTGGTAATAAAGACTGACTCTCAGTTGGTTGCCAACCAACTAAAAGGAGAGTATGTGGCTAGAAGTGAGAAGATGGCGGAGTATCTACAGTTAGCAAAAAAGAAGATTGAGGAGTTTAATAAAGCTAGCGTGGAGCTAATTAGGAGAGACCATAATGCTCATACTGATGCACTTGCTACGCTAGCTACCTCTTCTCGAATAAGGCAGACAGACCAGGTTTTCATGGAAGTTCTAAAGGAGCCGAGCATTGCAAAAGATGGAGGGGTAATGTGTACTGAAGTGGCTCCGTCTTGGATGAACCCAATCATTTTTTACCTAAAGGATGGTACTCTCCCAGAGAACAAAACGAAAGTGAGGAAACTGAGAATAAAGGCTACTAGGTTCTCCTGATTATAAACTGTACAAGAAGTCCTTCACAGGTCCATTTCTTCTTTGTGTTCATCCTGATAAAGTGCAAGACTTCCTCTATGAGCTACATGAAGGGATCTGTGGAGCACATACGGGGGCCAGGTCGTTGGCACACAGAGCCATTACACAGGGATATTAGTGGCCGAGGATGGAAAATGATGCTCAAGTTTATGTTCGAAAGTATAAGAAATGTCAGAAGTTTGCTCTCATACCTCACCAGCCAGCACAAGAACTCAGCCCACTAACCAGTCCCTGGCCATTTGCTTAATGAGGGCTCGACATTGTGGGACCACTGCCTACCGCTTCAGGGAATAGAAAGTTTATAGTGGTCGACACTGACTACTTCACTAAATGGGTAGAAGTAGAACATTTGGCTCACATCAGAAATACTGATACCAATCGATTTGTCTGGAAGAGCATCATTACCAGGTATGGTATCCCTAGGACACTTATTTTTGACAATGGGACACAATTTGACAGTACTCTATTTAGGGAATATTGCTCCAGATATGGGATAAAAATGTCTACTCAACACCAGCTTACCCCCAAAGCAATGGTCAAGCCGAAATTACAAACAAAGTTATTTTCAGTTGTATCAAGAAAAGATTGGAGGCAACAAAAGGGAAATGAGTAGATGAATTGCCATCAGTGCTTTGGACCTACCGAACAACCCCCAGAAGATCAACTGGAGAGTCTCCCTTCTCTCTGACTTATGGAGTTGAAGCTGTCATTCCATTGGAAGTTGGCCTGCCGAGCATCAGGACTTAAGCCTTTGATAAACGAGAAAATGATAAAGCAATGGCGGTAAGCCTAGATTTGGTTGATGAAAGGAGGGAACTTGCCACATTAAGGTTAGCCAACTACCAGCAAGAGATAAGGAGAAAATTTAACAAATGGGTCAGACACAGAGAATTCAAAGCTGGCGACTTTGTGTTAAGAAAACTGATGGGAAGCAGAAAGGACCAGACAGAAAGAAAACTTGGAGCCAATTGGGAAGGACCATTCCTCATCTCGGAAGTGGTCGGCAATGGAGCTTATAGGTTGCCTGACATGGACGGAAAGCCAATCAAAAGGCCGTGGAATATAGCCCACTTGAAACTGTACTATCATTAATATTATGGTACATTCATTATTAAAGATCATGTACATTCATTGGAAAGCTTTTCTTTTATGAAAGCAAATAAAGCAATTCCAAAAGCTTATGACAATTAAATGTTTAATAGAAAGATGCCACACCCCTTTGGGTGTTGGTCCAGAAAGGAACCATGCTCGGCTTGCCGAGCACTGGTACAGAAAGGTGCCACATCTCTTTGGATGTTGGTTCAGTCCTAGTTTATTTATCGACCAGGTATTCTCTTTAAATTGAGATTTAATTCCTCAGTTTTCTGAAAATGATTATCAGAAATGAGCCATGTTCGGCTTGCCGAGCACTGGTACAGAAAGGTGCCACATCCCTTTGGATGTTGGTTCAGTCCTGGTTTACTTATCGACCAGGTATTCTCTTTAAACTGAGATTCAATTCCTCAGTTTTCTGAAAAGGATTATCAGAAATGAGCCATGCTCGGCTTGCCGAGTACTGGTACAGAAATGTGCCATATCCCTTTGGGTGTTGGTCCAATTCTGATTTATTGACTGACCAGGTTCTCTCTTTAAGTCAAGATTCAATTCCTTGGCTTACTAAAAAAGCATTTTTGAAAGGCACACCCACGCTCGATTTACCGAGCGTCGGTACAAAAGACGAGAGCACTTAAGAAGCAAAAGTCATTACTCAAGGAGTTCGGCGTTAACATGAAGATAGAGATACTTCTCAGAAAGCTATTGTCGAACAATTGAAGGTAAGTGGAAAGAAATCTTTTGATTAGTTAAAGTTATATTTCGCGCTTGAAAAGCATGGTTTTAAACACAAGTCTCATTCAAATTTTAAATGCAGCTCTAGCAAAACTCAGTTATTAAGTTATGCTCATTGAAGACACTTATATAAACGAACAAATGAACAATAAGGTAAGCCCCAATGAGTGAAAGCATGTACTGGAATAGCTCATAAAATTTTATTATATATTTCTGAGTAAAGTTACAATGGACATTATTGTCAACTGTGGAAGCTATCCTAATGAAGTTTAAGATAAGACATCAACATTTATTGTAAGGATTTGCAGCTATTTCATGGGAGAACACTTCAAGATACATTTCAGCTACTCTTCCTATAACTTCGTCAGCAATCAAATCAAAGTACTCTCCAATAAAGGCATCATCAGTTCTAAAAAAGCAGAGACAAAAAAAAAAAAAACAAAGTAAGGGAAATGATCAGAAAAGACTGGAATACTTCCATTCATTGAAGATGGAAAAATTACATTGTTCGGTGTGCTTTACAAGTGAATGAAATGAAAAGCAAAAATAAAAAGGGGGAAGGGGCTCACTTTTCTCCCTCCTTATAAGGATCACTTTCTACAATCAAATGAATTTTTTTTTCTTGAATGGAAGTGTCCTTGGGAGAACTCTCCACCTCGACCCCTTCCTCTTCAATATTTTCCTCTGCAGTTTGGATGGAAGGAGTTTAGGGAGGACGTTCAAAGCTGAACTAGGGAGCCAGATGCTACGGATCAGGAAAAGGGACCTCTCTGTAGGAAGGGTTGGTGTGTTCAATGTCGTTCTTCTTCATGGCAGCCTCCCAAAACTCCAGAAAGAACTCGTTATAAGCATCCCTCATTTGCTCTATGCAGTCATTTATCTGAGCTTCAATCTCTGCCTTTGATTTTTCCTCGGCTGCACGGAGGACTTGAGTCTTCTACCAGAGCTCCACTTTGAGGTTCTCAAGTTCTTGTCTCATCCTGATGTGCTCGGCTCTGGAATCCTCTGCCGCCATGAGAAGCCTCTCCTGTTCTGTCCTTGAAGAGCTCAATTCGAACTCAGCCTTGCAGAGTTTGCCTATCTTGTCCAGCAACTCCTTGTCCTTCTTGCCCAAGAGTTTATCCAAATGTTCTACACGAACATTGCTAGCATCCACCTGGGTAAGGGCAGCGTTGAGTTGATGTTCCACTTCTTTCTTTTCGTTGAGAATTTGGTTCTTCTCCTCTACCAAAGCATCATTGTTCGTCTTGAGCTTCTTCTTCTCTTTCTCAAGCTCCCTTATACCTGCCTTTAGGCCTTTAATGTCAGACCTGTCCTGATCAGTTTTTGTTTTGAGGGCTTGATTTCGACCGATAAGCTCCATGATATAAAGAGAAGCCTGGAAGAAGAAAAGAGGATCACAAAATTCATAGGTATGAGAATCAATATGAAAAGAAGAATGAAAAGTCAAAGGACAGATTCTTATACTTACCAAGATGGCATTTTTCATTAAGGTTTTGTGGATATCCTCTGATTTGTTTTTCCTCGTAGCCTGGATGTCTCGAGGAGGGAGGATGCCTCGAGGAGGGAGGATGCCTTTGAGATATTCCTCGGCGTGATTGAAAGCTATGTCCATAATAGTAAACGGCCGGCCTTCTGGGAATTCAAGGCTTGGAATAAGAATTTTTGGAATAAAAGGTGGGAGTCCCGAACCGGGTTAGAAGGATACTCGATTTCAAGGGGCACAGGGCCTGTGGGTTGAGAGGAACTGGGCCTTGTAACTTTGGGGGGCGCGTCCTTGGGAGAAATGGCATCCTTTCCAGCAGTATCCTTGATCGGCTTAGATGCTTCAACGATTTGGAGCTCTGAAGTCGAGGAAATCTTCTGCTTTTTTGCTGAAAGGGCATCAGAGGTCTTGGAACGAAGGGCCTCCTGCTCCTTCCCCTTTTCAATTTTAACCTTCAGAATGTGTTCGGGGGAAACAAGAGCAAGAGCCTTCACCTCATCAGCCTTCCTCTTACCAACGGCCTTGCGCTCCTTGTCAGCTTTTCCTTTGGCTTCGTTGGCCTTTTCTTGCTTAGCTCTCTCCTGAGCAAGCCTTTTGTAATCGATTTTGGGGGCCATGTCTTCTTCTCCCTCTTCGTCTGAGTTAGAGAGATATTCAAATGCAGGAGGAGGTTCTAGCTCGGCTTCTTCTTCTTCTTCCTCTTCTCGGTCCAAAAGAACATGTCTTCGCCTTCTCAGCTGCCCAGCGGGTGAGGAAGTTGCAGTTTCTGGAGCAGAAACTTTCTCGGCTACCAAGGGAATAGCAAAAGGGGGTGGATGAACCCACTCTGGGTGCTTCAGCGCGTAAAAGTTTTCTTTTTCGTCGGCAGTAGCCCTGAACCACCATTGGAGTCGCCTGATTGCTTCTGTGGTGGCAAAACCTTGGGGGAAGCGATGAATGTTTGATAAGAATGAGTGAAGTTGAACAGAATAGGGACTGATCTTGCAAAGGGGTAAAGATCTGGACCCCCAAGGAACTTAAATATTTAATCAAGATGATCTTTATCTGCACGAGTACCTTTAGCCCAGAACTTCTTCGCTTGTTCGGCTGCACAGAGATCAAATCAAAATGTTAATGTACTTTCAAAAATAGAAGGTTAAGAAGAATAAGAGCTGGTAGCACTTGAAGCCAACTAACTTGGGCCCAAAGAAACTAGAGGGCGATTGGCAAACGATCTTCGGCTGGATCGTGTGTCCAGTGACCCGTGACGACGCACAGGTCACTTTCTGATTTAATCGTATCAGACAACATATGGACCAAGGCTTTTTCTGGTCGGGATTTCAAATACCACTTGTTCTCATCCTTCTTCACCTTCTGAATGGAGTAACAATAAAGTAAATCCTACTCAGATATGTGAATCCGTATCGCCTGTTTATTTCTATCACCCCATTGACTATTCTGTAGAAATTGTGAGTGAGGTTCCTGGGTCCGAGGTCTAAGATGCTCATGATAGAGCGAAGAAAATGATGCAGGGGGAACCTAAAGCCACCTTCAGTGATAGCTACTACGGGAAATTCCCCTGGTTCACGCTTGCCCTCTTGGGCGAGCCTGATCCCCACATTTGGGAGAATCTGATATTTTTCTTTAAAAGCCCTAATTTTCTCTTCAGAGTTAAGCTCGTTAGCGAGTCTACCCATATTCGAAGACGCTAAATTAGAAAGATTCACTCACCATGAATGAAGATTTACAGGAAAAGTGAAAGCTGGGAAAGATGAGAGCTCAGAAAAGAAAGCAAAGGAAACTAGAAAGCTCGAATCGTAGAAAGGGAACAAAGAAGATGAATCGTGCATATATATATATGTATGTATATCTGTGGGAGGCAAAGGGACAACGGGCGGTAAAAAATGCATTTATTACTGCCCCAATTTTTAAATTTTTAGCCACTCGCGTTTTAACACTTCAGATCTGGGGTTCTGTGTAAGCGGCGCGGCATATAAAAAGCTGAAGGGACGCTACGCGTGTCGTTACCAGGAGAGAGAAATGGCCAATCGGATTTGAAGCGCGTCAGGAGAACACTAAACGACAAATCGCACGAAAAAGATTGAAAGGATCGGTAAGGTAAGGCTTTTCTGACTTACTACTCTGCTCGGAAAATATATTTTTTCAACCAGAGTGGGGGCAAAATGTTGGGTAAAATAATACTTTGACACATGGAGTATCGAATAATATAGTCAAGGTGCCACATGGTCCATTGCTGAACATATTTGACTGTGCCACATAGTCATTGACCGAACACGTTAACATGTGACACTTGGCATTCTACCGAACAGTTAATTGATGGCACGAGTGTTCCGCGTGAGTGTTATATATTAGCACACGTATTTGGATTAATAATCCAATAGATACCCTGATTCCCAGTATCTATGGATAATCCGTTGCTACGTGGCAGTAGCCGAAGACCTAAGTAACTAATTTGTTCGGCCCATCGATTGGCGGCTAATAAATGTTAGGCCTGGGACCCACAGCATTAACGAGGGCTCACAACCATAAATGCGCCATGGTTATGATTGAACTTAGTATTTATCTCTGAGGAAAGAACTAGTATTTATCTCTGAGGAAAAAACTAAGTTAGTTCGTTTCGTTAAGAGTAGTTGACTGATGTGATAGAAAGACAGTTTGACAACTGGATTCCGGCTATTCCGCCGTATTCCTTTACCAAGAGCATTTAATGAAGGGCATGGGGTATTAAATGAGAAGTGAAAGGCATTTAAAGTAAGGAATGGGAGAGAGTACTTGAAGGTCTGAATACAATCATATCTCCAATATTAGTTTATCTATTACTTTACGTAATTATAAATACGAGATCTGACTAGACAATAAGGTAAACTGACTATTGCCAACTTGTTTGATTGCTCATTTTCTTTGAAAAAGTTCTCTCCCAAAGGCGATTTGCTGACTTAAGTATCGGAGGGTTTTCCGGCCAGAGACCTCCTCTCCGACCGTAACCTTTCTCTTGTCTTTATTCGGCAGGTTCACAGACGGATTTCCAGTTGGCGTAATCAACAATTCCAGCGGTAAAATTTATTGCTGAGCAACACCCAATTCAAAGTCACTCCAATTACGTAGTGCATTATGCATATATAGTAATAATAATACACAAATGGGTGTACAATTTATAATTAAAAAGCATGTGTGTATATATATATATATATATATGTATCTGCTTCAGAGTCCAACCAGACAAGGCTTTAGAATGATGCGTGTGTATTGAGCAAAAAATACCATCAAGGTAGGCTCTACAAAGATTAATTAATTGTTATAAATTACAATATAGAACTTTTGTTCAAAGAAGCTCCTTTTATTATTACAATTTGATCCACTCAGACCCATCAATGAAGCTAAGGGAAATAAAAGGCTTAGCTTCCTCGTCGGTGAGTTCTCTTGACCACGACACTCTTCCTGCAAAAGCAGCCCCAGGCCCTGTGCACTTGTATTGCCCATAGAACACAGTCCTGCCCAAACAAACAAACCACAAACATCATTAATTCAAACCCAAGACAATCCTAGCTATCAATGGCCCCGGTTGGAGGGGCAAATTTACCCCAAAAAAACACTAATTTTTTATATTTTACTAAACACTTGAAACACCAAAAATTGATGTTTTCCTACGTGACAGATTGTCAATACACCAGCATTTACTTATATGGCGAGAGGTATGATGGTCATTTCACTTTAATCAAACTCAAAAGTTAACAAATTTTTACTAAATACACAAAAAGTTGTTAAAAGTTATTCAAATTTGTCAAAAATTTTTATTAATCATTTAAAAATTGTCAAAAATTACTAAAAATTTATACTAATTTTACCAAATATATCAAAAGTTTCACTCATCAAAAGTTATCAAAAAAAAAATATCAAAAGTTATAAAAAATTGTGACTTCTAAATGGGGCAACTCCCCCCCCCCCTTTTTTAATTCCAGCTTTTTGAATCATATGCATATTCTATATCCTTGTATTAGTATATGCACAAAGCCACGTGCAGCGAAAAGGAGAAGAGATGAGGATTTTTCTTATTTTAATACACACCATTGGGGGTGTATTTCGAGTTAATTAAACAGAATGGACAAGAAGAGATGGGTTTGTTGAGCCTAATCACTAATGAGTCGTGGATGCCAAAGGTATCCTCCGTCTCCCTCCTATATAAAAATGACAAATGAGTGCAGCCCAGCTGGAGCTGGGTATGTGGTTATTTATAAATAAACAAAAGTTTAGCAGAGCTACAATATTCCAGAATTACATATATATATACATATATGTACATGTGTATATATACAGCTAATGCACCTCCTGAAAAGGTAACGTGAAAAAAATAACCAAAGCCCCATACTAAAGAAATTGGGCATATGAGGACCACTAGAATTGGATAATGCACTACTAGAATTAGGCATACGAGGACGAAGCGGTCGGTGGCCCATGTTGTCTTCCCCTATTCCCCCTTTCCAGTAGTCGTGGGTGGTAATGAGGGTTTTGCTGGTTGGGGGAGTGCTGGGAGATTGGAGGGGATGGTGGTGGAGTTGTTTGAAATTTTAGAATTTTTTTAAGGAAATTTGTTTGTATTAATTTGTTAAACTTTGATTGAATTTGGGATTTTCGGTTAATATTGAATGGAAACTAGAAATTTGTTGTGGATGTGCATGATTGAATTGAGAATTTTGAATTATTAAGGTGACATTTGGTTTATTTTTTTGTTTTTTATTTTTTGTTTTCATTTTATGTTTTAAAAATCTCAAAATAAAGAAACAAAAAATGCTCTGTTTTCATTATTATCAAATTTTCTTTATTTTGGATTAAAAATGTTCAAAATGACTTTTTGTCATTTTTCATTTTATGTGCAAGCCTATTTTATGTTTTCTAAAACAAATTTTGAAAACACAAGTGACCAAATGCATTTTGAACTTTTTCTTTATTTTCAAAAGTGTAAAATGAAAAATTAATTCAAAACAGAAAATAGAAAACAAAAACGGAAAACAAAAAATAGAAAAACAAACCAAATGAGCCCCAAGATTTGAAAGAAAAAGGAAATTTATTGAATCTTGAAATTGGTTGAGGATGTGTGATTGAATTGGTAATTTTGAATCTTTGAATTTCGATAATAGGAGATTTATTAAATCTTGAAGGTTGAAATTGGTTGAAAATTCATCATTTGGTTGGGAATTTTGAATCTTAAGTTTAGAAATTGGATGAATTTTTAAAGTTTTTAGCGAAATTTTTTTGAATTTTTTTGAGAATTATATTATTTATTTTGATTTTGATTATAAGTTTAGGTTAATTTGAAACTTATTATAAGTTTTGTAAATTTGTTAAACTATGATTTTTAGTTATAAGTTTTAGAAGAATTTTAGGTTAAATTAGTAGAATTTACGTTAGAACTTGCAAGATATCTTTTTAGTTAAACTAGAATATATATATATATATTATGGAAAAGAAAATTAGAAGTTGCATGATGAATTTTTAATTAAATTAGAATTTACATTTTACAGGTAAGAAAACTAGAATTTGCACGAGGTCAACTAGCATATCTGCTAAACTTTGGTCTACTATTTAATCTCTTAACTCTTAAAAGTTTAATTAAGATTTTAAACTCGCAATTAAATTAATAATTTATAATTCATAAATAGAGCTAGAAAAATTGATAAATTTATATTATTAATTTATTTAGAGTTAAAGGCGCTAAAGTCTCCTTGTGAACCAACTTCTTCTGGTACGTGGAAGTCCGCAGCCGCTACCCCGTACTGGGATGCGCACAGGACGAAGCACGCTCCAGGACCCTAGCCGGCAAAGGTCCCTGGAGAGTTAACCAGCCTAGGCAAGTCCTGGCTGACCGACACGACCGAGAGGAAGCCATTAGGCACCCGCCATTACAGCGGTAACCCACCCCCGTGGGGGAGTCGAACCTGGAACCTCGAGAGGCCCAAGCTCTAAGATGAGCCCGACTTCCACTCGGCCACCCCCGAAGGGGCTGTGAACCAACTTCTTTCGTCCACTAACATGCAGTTGTTAGGCAAACGTTAAAGGTCCTAACAATCATTTTTTATATATATTATTAGCAGCTACCAATGACAGACGTTAAAGATTTTGAATCTAGTAGTGACACCATGGGTTACATCATACCTTAATCAAAATAGATAAGAAAATATTGGTTTGTTGTTGATTTGACTCATTGGTACCACAAGTGTCCTCTCTTTCTCTCTCTCTCTCTTTCTGCTATAAAGACGACAAATGAGACCCCGCGGTTTAGTCTAGTAGTCGAGGTGAGCCTCTTCCAGAGTTTACATACTGAAGTGTAGGGGTTCGAATCGTCCCAGGTGTACTACTGCGACTTAAACGGTAGGATGTTTTAGGTCGGGCAGCTCCCCCCGGTTTGACAAGTCAGGGTGAGTCTAAAGAGCTCTGCCCGACCTAGATTCCATGTCATCAAAAAAAAAAAAAAAAAAAGATATGACAAATGAATACAACTGAAGTTAGGCATTTAGTCATCTAATTAAACAAAAGTTTAGCGAGCTACATTCCAATGTGTTTGTGTGCGCGTGTGTTTCAAATAAGAGCTCTGTTGTAGTCACTTGATTAATTTTTACAGATCAATGTGTTGGTTTTATGTATAAATAGTCAACATTAATAAAACGTTATGCAATTTCTTTGATTTAAGGTTTAGTATTGTCAATCGGTCAATTCTAATAATGTAGATCCCTTGTAGGTAGGATAGCATCCTTCTTTGATCAAGAGATCAACTAAAATTAGTCCATCAATCTTGATAGTGTGCGTCCCATATGTGAAGAGTTAGGATAGTGTGCTTTTTATTTTTATTTATGTATTGCATCCTTCTTTGAGTAAGAGCCTTACTAAAATTAGTCTATCAATCTTAATAGTGTGGGTCCCGTGTATGAATTGTTAGGATAATATACTTTCTTTTTTTTTTTTTCATTAAAAGTTCTTCTATAATCAGTTGATCATGGTTAGGATAATATACTTTTTTTTTCTCTAAAAGTTGATCAATCTTAAAGATTAGAATAGTATCTTCTTTTTATTAAGACCTACCATGGTAGATCGATTAGTCAGGATGATTAAGATATCATTATTCTTTGACTAAGTACCCTATTACAGTCAATCAATCAATTTCAATGTTAGGATAGCATTTTTCTTTAAAGAAGAAATGCTCTAGTTAATCAACCAATCTTGACGATTAGAATAACATCATTTTTTAATTAAGAGCCCTACTACGACAGTGAATTAATTCTTGGCAATGTAGATCTAAGGATAAACATTAACTCATATACTTGTACGACCATCATATATTTTATGATTTTTTTAATTTCAAGTTATTTAGAATGAGTTTGAGAAATTTTTTGTGCCTTATACGTTATTTGAGGCCTAATTTGAAAACATTAAAATATAACTTTATTATTTATATATTATAAAATTTAAATATATATATATATATATGTATATGCAAGATTAGGTATGTAACACAAACTTGGGTTTATTTATTTTTGTTAGGTTATTGATTGGATATTATAACTTTATTCTGTTACTTTTAATTGTTTAAATTGTGAAAAAATAAAATAAATGATAAAATTTGGTGGGCTTGATGGGGCGGGCATAAAATTTAAGAACTAACGTAAGATCTAATTTAAGAAAATATATATACATATATATACATTTGGTTCAATGCTGATCAGCTCATTTTTCACCCATGTGGATCCCATGCATGAACTATGGAGTTGATCAAAGCATTCTTTCTTCAAATAAAATTCTTAATTTATTTATTTGGTGAAAGAATACACCACAAGCAGAGGTCCAAAATCAACTCTCCAAGCTAGCATAAGCAAAGTCCAAGAGTGACTTGTTGATCATCTCATTGTGTGAACGTAATAGTGAGATGTCTTTTGTAGAAGTGTTTGTTTGAGTGCGCCAAGTGTTTATTTTATCAACATATTCCACATGATTGAAAAATAATAAAAAAATAAATAAATGAGAGAGAGAGAGAGTGTGAGGGAGGGGCTTACATCTCTCGAGTAGGGTCTCCCCAGTTGTACCAGCCGTTTGGGATGATAATGTTGTCCATATATGTATAGGCAAAGATTACCCTAGAGAAGGGGCCCCATGCCCTCCCCAAGTAGAGAGCTCCCGACCCTGTAACTTTACAGTTGACAAATGAGAAGCCAGTGTCCTCCAATAGGCTCTTTCTCCCCTGTGCTGTAACCGCACCTGTTAATTGTGCTATTGCATGAACATGACATCCCTGCCAAGACAACCATACCCCCCATTATATATATTCACAAATAAGCTCCTCCTTACATAAAAATGCCAATCTAGAGAGACTTTCCAAAATCTGACATGTGATTCTTCTGAACACTAACTTCAATTGGAATAATATAGATATATATATATATTTATCAATTTGGAAGTATCAATTTTGGCTTTACTTTTAGTTCACATAATCATGCTGCGTGATCTTAACCTGCTACATCTCATTTTGGATGAGAAGCAAGCAGGAACTATATAATATTGATTCAAGGACTAAGATAAGATAAGTCAAATTCGATGTTTGATTTCACAGAAGTGTGACTTTTTAGGTTATGTTTAAATCAAGGATTTGTTAAGAAAAAAGGAAAGCAATGGGAATTTAAAATTATTATTCCTTTTGTGATGGAAAAGGGGAAAAAATAAAGGGATAGAGTTCAAGAAAGTTAAACATAATTACATTAAAAAATAAATAAATAAAAATAAAACTAGTTTACGAATGAATGATACTTTCTAATCCACTCAAAAGCTTGTAAAGCAGAGAAGCCAAGTGTTTCGACGACAAAGAAATCTCTTTGGAGTGGAAACCCCACAAAAACACGATTTTGACAAGTACTTGAAGACACAAGTTAGGTCTGAGATTTCTTCAAGGCATTGAGATCAAATTAATGAGCAATTTCAATATATTATCCATGGTTCTATTTTCTATTCAACCCCTAGCAAATGGGATTTTCTTTGGGGAATGTGGATGCAAGAAGAGACAGAGGAAAAACAGACCTCAAACAGAGAGAGTCCATTGCCAAAGATGAAGTCCACAGAGCCTTCAATGTAGCAATCCTTGTAATAATGCCTGCCCAGATGATCATAAAGTGTGTCCTGTGCTCCCAGGAATCTACACGCCACAAAGGTTGCTGTATCTGCTGATATTCTAAATGCCACTGCTTGCTTTCCTATAGCTCCTGGTGGTGGAACTGGTGTTGTGTTCTGTACATATAACACACAATCTCTCTGGCTCAGAGGGATAGAAAGAGACAGATATAATACATACATACATGCATATATGTTTTACCTTGAAAGTGATGTTCTTGGCAATGAAATATAAAGAATTTACAGCAAAGGTTGCAGAAGCATAGGTCCCCATAGGCTTCCCATTTGGCCCAAGTGTCTGGGCTGTGTCTCCCCATTGGACAATAGTCTTCTCTGCTCCTGCTCCTTGTATGGTTATAAATGATTTCAATGGAGGTATGTTAACCTTCTCCCTGTAGAATTCACATCCTCAAATCAAAACCCAAATCTCATTCTAATAATTGATTTTGAAATGAGACCAAAACAAGGAAAAAAAAAAAAAAGCATGCAAGAAAAAGGTAAAGGGCAAAAGGCTCCTGAAACTTTAGTCAAACAGAAACAAAAAGACAAAGCTTCAAACTGAACCACCCTTCTCTTAGTTCTCTATCACAATGACCACAAAATTTAGAAACATAACTAAGTAGAGGACCTACCCGAGGTCCGGTAAAGATAATTATTCCCATTTATTTGAAAAATTACACTTACTGTTTTTACTTAAAAATTATTTTATAACTCGAAGGACCAACGAATTGAGAGACAGAGGGAGGGTGGATATTACGTGTAAACTCCTGCATGAACCTTGATAACAACTCTGACAAGATTAACAAAAGGGAGAGAATCAATGGCATCTTGGATGGAGGTGAAGTCTCCTTTGGCCGGATTCTTATCGACGGTGAGGGTGTAGGAAGGGAAGAGCTTGTTCTTTGCAGCCTTGAAGAGGGAATGCCTTAGCCTCCCAACAAACCTGACCCATTTCATGAACTGCTGCTCTGAGAACTGGGCTTGTGTCAAATTTGCAGCTGGTGAAGATGAACTCACCCCAGGAGGTATCTTGGGCCTCAGACCCTTGGTGTGGCACAGTGCTTGGCTTGCATTTAGAATCAGAATGAGAATGATAACATAGAAAATGTGCTTAAAACAAGACATAGAAGAATTAGCGAATTAGAATCAGAGAGAGAGAGAGAGAGAGTGAGTGGAATGTTGCTTCTAAGTTAGTTTATGTAATTATGTGTGTGTGTGTGTGTGTGTGTGAGTTGGTACATATGCTCTGTGGAAAGTGACGAATTAGAGAAGAGAGGTCACGGGTTCTTCTATTGCCTTCTGTACAGTATTTATATGTTTATATATATACAGAGAGAGAGAGTGGAAGGGATCACAGGCATGCAATTTAGGCCACAAGACAGCCTCCCATGAATGTCCTTTCTTTGGGTGCAAAAGGTGATACTCTCGCGTCCAGAGTCCCCACCCCCGACCCCAAAGGAATGATGGAAGAAGTAAATCGCGATACATGACGACCTCTTAGACAAGAGGATCAGTACTTGATATTTATAAAAAGCCATCCCACAAGAGGGTGAAACTCTCATACTGTGACTGTCAGGACTCGAACCTACATCCTTAGATGCAATTTACTACCGGCCGTGCTACGTCCGCGGGCCCCCATGAATGTCCTTTCTTGGTGTATAGAAACGTTTGTTGTTTCTAAGAATTTTTCACTTTGCTTTTGTTGCTGGCGCCCGTGAGTGTCTCCCTGTTTGGGTGCGAACCTGAATATATTCTCAATCATGTGTTTGTTTTAGTATAATTAGGATCATATTATTATTTTATTTCTATCCGGGATACTTAGCAGAGCAGCGCTCTGCTGCAACCAGAACCCTTTGTCGATAAGATTTGGAACAGACAAAACACAGGTTATCAGATCATAGCCTTTTTAACTATTGTGGGTGGATCTGATCCGTCAAATTCGTTTATCAAGAGAAGTGCTGGGCCCGCATGATGGAGTCCAGAAGGGAATGACAAGTGGAACAGAGACTGCAACAGAAAATATATGTGGTCCATCCAGATTGCAGTTGAGACGAATCACAACCGTTGCTATAGGTTATCATTTTTTCCCCTTTTTTTTTAAATGGGCAAAGCATTCTTTTGTTTGTTTCTAAGTAGGGCTATCATGCAAGTTCACCCCATCAGAACCCAGGAACAAACCTCTGTAGGCCGGCCCAAATGAATGGTCATGAATTTCGGCCCGGCCCAATTGCATTGCCAACTAAATCTATCGATAAATTGCAAGGTGCAAGCAGGTCAAGATTGGCTTAACCGCCCCTTCGGGGGTGGTCGAGTGGGGGTTTGGGAGTGTTTGGAGACTTAGGTCGCGTGAGGTCCCAAGTTCGACTCTCTTTTCGGAGAGGGGGCAAGTTATCGTTTCGACAGATTTCTAACAACTCCCTCGGTCGAGCTGGTCAGTTAAAGCTTGCCTAGGCTAGTTTACCACCTCGTGAGCCATTGCCGGTTTGGTCCACGAGACGGGCTTCACCTAGTACGTACCCTCAGGTAGCGGCTGCGGGTTTCTTTCCGATCCCAGAAGATTGGCTTAACCCACATATATATATATATATATATATATATATATATATATTTTCAGTTGGGTTGAGTAAGGAGGATCACCTATGACAATGTTGCTCTATCAAAATTTTTTTCAGAATTTGAGGCCAATATGTGGCATTGCCATTTATATAATAAAGAGACTCTTTAGTAAAAGTGCAAATGAATTAAGTCAAACCCTACTTTATTCAAGCTGAGCTCATTTATTATGCGAACAAAAAATTTTTTCGTTCAAATTCAATTTGTTAGCAAGTGAACAAGTCTGGCAAAATCCAAACTTTTTCGTGAGCAAACCTAATTGTTCTTGATTTATTTGAAATTTTACTTGAAAAAAAAAAAACACTCTTCATACATCTAATTAATTGTGTGATAAATAAATATAGCTTACTATTTGTATTATTTGTATTACTTTAATATCATAGCATTAAAATTTTGTTGGTGTACATGACAGTTCCAAAAGTAGTAAAAATAATTTAATTAAAAATTCAATGAATTTTATAATAATTTTTAGGATGAAAACACGTTATATAAACACTAGTAAATATATTAATATATTCTATCAGTATCATTATGTATACTATTTAATTATGTATACTATACACACACGCACGCACGCACGCACACACATCAACCGAGATCGAGCCTGCCATAAATCAAGCCAAGTAATGTTCAAATTCAGTTAGTCTAATTTTTTTATTCAAACTTAACTTATTTATTAAAAGAATAAATCAAGCCAAACATTTAGGACTTATTTGGTTTATTTTTTTATTTTTTATTTTTTATTTTTATTTTCTATTTGTTATTTTGAATTCATTTTTCATTTTGTACTTTTGAAAATAAAGGAAATAGGTCAAAACGCATTTGATTACTTGTGTTTTCAAAATTTGTTTTCGAAAACAGAAAATGACTTTACACATGAAATTAAAAAATGGCAAAAAATTATTTGTAGAGTTTTTAACAAAAAAATGAGAAAAATCTCAAAATAAGGAAAACATAACATTTCTATGTTCTCGTTTTGAGATTTTTAATATATAAAACAAAAATAAAAAATAAAAAAATAAACCAAATGTCACCTTAACGAATCAAACAGAGATTGTTCGTAACAATTGTGATTCTTTCGTAGTCTTACTTTTTAGTTGATACTTTTTTACAAAATTGATAAGCTCATGAATTTACTACATCATTTTGATATTATATTTTTTTTTTTTTCAAAGTTTAATAGTACAATACCATCCATTTGTCTAATTTTTCTATTCAGACCTACTCCTTGACAATCTAGCAACAATGGGAAATGATTTAATATTAGCCTAGGGAGCCTAAGTTGGAATAGACCAACGAAACATCATCATCTGAATTCTTAAAGCAGCAACTTACGGACCAGCTCCCCAAAAAAGTCTCTCTCTCTCTCTCTCTCTCTCTCTCTGTGTGGTAAATCGAACTTAACTCATCAATCCATCATGCATATGAACTACTGTTTTAGAAATATGAATCATTTGAACCCAAGAAAGAAAGACGGATGAGAGGCTCTTGCATTCACTGTAGGGTGGGTTCCTCCCTCCAAAATCCGAATGAATGGAGGAGCCCAGCTCTACAATGGACAAGAAGCATATTAAATGCACATTTCCCTCTAATTTTGGATTGGCCTAACCCACAAAGGGTGAATTGAGACAAAATTATCTGAGTCTATTAGATTAATATGATTTCTAAATCAATGTTAAAATTGTACCAAATGCACAAACCTTCCATTCATGGCAGATATTAAAATTGGAGCTCGTAAAATAACTCATCCAGTGGAGATACATATCACAAACCCAGAAATTGAACAACTAGATTAATCTTAGTCCCCAGAAATTGTGCAGCTACAATCCTCACCCAAGAGATAATACAATCTCACTGACTTGTAAAACTTCTAAATATTTCCTCCTTTTTTTTTTTTTTTGGTGGGGGGAGGGGGTTCAAGGAGAAATAGGTTACCGACATGAACCCTCTGGTTACGCTTATCAGAAACTAGTCCCATCAGAGAGAAAAAAAACAAGAAGTGATGAACTTATTTGGTAATCTGATTCTTGAAAACAATCCCATTTTCGCACCGCTAAGTCGGCGTGGCTATTTCCTTTTCACACGGCAAGTTTAAATGTTCCTCGGAGCTCATAGAGAAGAAAAGCTACAATTTAAAAGAGAAGTCCAAAGAAGAAGGGCACTTTTTGTAGTCCTCGGAATCCCTTGGAGATAGAAGATATATACCTAAATATAATAAATAGCTCAAGCAACTCCACAAGAAGATAACCTGAAAGAGATGGGCAGACATCACAACCTGGTGGCTGGCCCACACTCTCTTGGCAGCAGCAGCATGGCTTTTAATAATAACAATACAAAAGAATGGGACATCTATGCCTAATGGGGTAGCATTTCAATCAATGAAAGGATAATCCCAAAAAAACCTCATGAAGAAAATGATATGCAACTTCATATATACACGTATATGTAACAAATTTGTCAATTTATCTTCCTATCAGGTTTCATTGTGCCCACAAAGTCCAAAAGGATTAAGAACCAAGGGTTAGAAATCCACTCGATGGTAGGTCCACAAAAGGTTGGAAAAAAAAACGAAGGACATGACCTGAAAATGCCATATGATACCTCCACCTAGAACAGGAAGCGCAAAAGTAGTGCACACAAAGGGTTAGTTCACGGAATCATAAGAGAATAATTAAAATTTGTTGCCACTACAACACAAACACCTCTCTCTCTCTCTCCTGTACTCTCATAAGGGTGTCTAGGAGGTTCTATAGATTACCCTACCACACCCACTTCACAGAACCCTAAACGACACAATTTACTCTCCCAGAACTTCTCACAACACCAAAACCAGAGTTTTTCTCAACACCCAAAATCAAGTTTCAATGATTAAAACAGCCATCATCGGCTTCATAGCCATAGCCACCTCTCTCTCCTTCCTCTTCTTTTCATCTCCTCCAAAATCTTCCTATCACAACCTATTCCTATCCCTATCAGACAACGCTTCTATAGCACAACACCTCTTCATCCTCACCCAGAGACCCCATCCTGCTGGCTTGCAAGCAAACGCTGAGGCTGCAGCCTATGTGCTATCAACTCTCACCTCCTCCAGCATTCAATCACACATAGCATCCTATGATGTGCTCCTTGCTTATCCTGTCTCACGATCCTTGAAACTAACACGTGCACCTCCAGATCCCCCAACCACGTTTGATCTCCGCCAAGAGATCTATGATGGTGATCCATATGCTGACGTAGCTAATGAAGTGCTACCCACTTTTCATGCATATGCAAAAACAGGCACAGTATCTGGACCTGTGGTTTATGTGAATTACGGGTGCGTAGAAGACTTCATGATATTGAAGGAAATGGGAGTGAATGTTTCTAGCACAATAGCAATAGCAAGGTATGGAAAGATTTTTAGAGGGAACATCGTAGAGAACGCTTATGATGCAGGTGCTATAGGGGTAGTAATCTATACAGATAGGAAGGACTACGGTGGTGGTGGAGGTGATGCAAAGTGGTTTCCAGATGAAAGGTGGATGCCGCCAAGTGGAGTCCAGGTGGGAACAGTGTACAGTGGGACTGGTGATCCTACCACACCTGGTTGGACTAGTGCCAGGGGATGTGAGAGGCTATCAGATGAGGAGGTAGAGCAGAGGGAGGATGTTCCACATATACCTTCATTGCCCATATCCTGGGCAGATGCTTGTGCAATCTTGAGATCCATCGGTGGTCTAGTAGCCAATGATGATTGGCAGGGAGGACCAGATGTCCCTCTTTATAGAGTTGGACCAGGACCTGGAGTCCTAGAGCTTAATTATACGGTAAGAGTCCATAATACCTTAAAAACAGGTTAAGCAATACCATAGGGAGCGTTGGTGGTGCATCATAAAGATTTCTAGGTTCAGTCAAAATAACAAAGTCACTAAAGCAGTTCCAATTGACCAGAAAAACATAGCTTTGGTTAATAGGTAATTAATTGATTTTTCAGGGGAAGCAAGTCATAACCACAATCCAGAATGTGATTGGCATTATCGAAGGAGCAGAAGAACCTGACCGGTATGTTGAGATCTTCTAAACAGTAATACAGGTATTAAAGCATTTCATTGGTAGCCAGCTATTGCCATGTGAAAGCATCATCATCATCTAAGTCCAAAAGCATTAAAAAGATCACAAATTCATCGATGTAGAATAAGGGTATATATCAAATAAACTCAAGCTTATAAAATTTCTGTTACTGTGTACAAATATCTATAGATTTGTTATTCTGGGTAACCATCGGGATGCATGGACATTTGGAGCTGTTGATCCCAACAGTGGCACCGCAGCCCTGCTTGAGGTAACTAAGGCTCCAGTGCATTCCCTTGGCAGTTGTCTACTCATTCAAGAAAATTTCCAAACTTAAAAAGTAAATAACTAGACCTTTACATGAATTTCATGTGGAACAAGGTTGCACAAAGGCTAGGAAAGCTGCAGAAAAGAGGATGGAAACCTCGACGGACAATTGTATTTTGCAATTGGGATGCTGAGGAGTATGGCCTGGTCTCTCTCTCTCTCTCTCTCTCTCTCTCTCTCTCTCTCTCTCTCCCTCCCTCCCTCCCTCCCTCCCTCCCTCCTCCCTCCCTCCCTCTCTCTCTCTCTCTCTCTCTCTCCAGGCCAAAAGGAACAAGTTTGACTAAATTCAAAACCTGCCGTTGCCCAGATAGGATCAACAGAATGGGTGGAAGAGAACAGAGAAATGATAACTTCAAGGGTTGTTGCTTACTTGAATGTCGATTCTGCAGTATATGGAGCAGGTTTCTATGCCTCTGCAACTCCACAGCTTGACGAACTACTCAAAGAAGTCGCTCACCAGGTATCCCCAAACAATTACTAGTAAAACTGGACCAGTAAGCATAAGCAATAACAGCAATTGAGAGTAATCAACAACAAAAGAAACAACTTTCCAACCTTTCTAATACTAGACATCTCTGATATCACCATCCTTAGATAAGTGGCATCAGATGCAGAAAAAAAAAAATACACACACAAGAATTCAAAAGCTTATCTGTGGTGCCTGATTTAATTGTTTTTCCAGCTAATTATGTGATCTTCAAACTCACTCAAATTTGCAATCATTTATGAAGGTTCCAGACCCCGATAATTCATCACAAACAATCTATGAAGCCTGGGTTGGCTCTAACAATGATTCCATGGTAAGCATTTCAAAGTTTCCTCAACCACCCACTTTCCTCAACAAAGAAAAAAAAGTTAAAAAATAAGTAAAATTTGGCAGAAGCCTCTCGATAAAATTTCAGTTCTACATATTTACCTGAGATTCACATGAAAAGATTGGAAGGTTAGGAGGTGGAGGGTCAGATTATGCTGCCTTTGTACAACATATTGGTGTTCCCTCAGCTGAAATATCTTTTGGAGAAGGTAACAAAAATGCCTTTCTTTCTGCCATTAACTTCCATTTGATAAGGTGAGCATAGGCATATGTTGGTTTTATGATAGCGCACAAACGTGAACTACAGACACACTAATTATCAAAGAATATGTACATGAAGTAAATGCGACAGCACATTTGTAGAAAAAATATACACATGCTAGTAACACTTGCACATAACACTTGCACATACTAAAGTTTCAACTTTTCAATTTCACTTTGTTGAGTAGCTTTGTTAGCCAGCTGGCCAGCCAACCAATGTGACAGCACATTTAAATGTTTATTTTTTAAAAAATTTTTGGAGAAAATTAAAGTCTAAATATAACTTTTTTTAAAATAAAAAATCTTACTTAACTTTGTCTGATAGGTAACCATACAATGTTGAATAAATGTGTAAAATTTTATTGTTTATTACAAATATTATCACATTTTTAAAGATATTAACTTAAAAACTTCTATTAAAAAAAATATTCAAAAAAAAATATGGGAAGAGTGAGAAAGTATGTTTCCATATAAAGTAACCGAAAAGACAACTAAAGTGGAGAAACAAAGAAGTAATCCAAACCACTAAAGTTAAAATATTTCAAATTCAAATTATTGAACTTCCTTATCATATAGATATCTAACCAGTGTAAATATCAACATTTACCATAATTCACAATTTCCCACAAAAGGTACAAATTCAATATTTCTTACCAAGGAAAAGGAAAATTTTATGGCCGCTAATAGGAAAAGTTCATCATCCCCTTCCCATATTTATAGAAATTAAATTAGTACCCAATTCCTGTTTGCTTTTGGACTAATTCCAATTGCCAGCCAAATTTATCCAAGCATAATTAGAACATTGAAGCAAGCATAAACAACATCCCAATAACTTGCGTTTTTGGTTTTGATGTGCATCAAACATACCAGAAGCATCACCAGAATGAAAAATCAGCAGCAATTCTACATACTACAGATATGCTGCTAGAACATTTGGCTATCATGTTATGAAATTAAAACGAATAAGTAACCTCATCATGACCCTAGAATTGTTTAGACTACCAAGTGAAGCATTTAAGCATCAATACTGATGCACAAGAGATTAAAGTGAGCTTCAAACCCTAAAAGCATAATTAGCAACCTAAAATATGCACATGATCAAGAGTTACAAGAAGCTTACTTTTGGTTAGAGCTCATAAATTTTGCTTTTGCCATAACCTAAAAAGCATGGACAGTCTTAAGAAAATGGTGTTTCAATCTCCTGTCCATATCAAACACTAACAATTGTCGGACACTCCCACAATATGTCAGACACTTACCTACATATGTTAATTTAATTTAAAGAACCAGACACCTTCCCAACACTTGAGAGACAATGGTATATATCACCTAGACACACATGAAACACATTACAATTTTTGAAGAAAAGAAAAAACTAAAATTGAAATAACAAGATAAAAAAAAATGAATATATGTCTATTTAATTCCTGCTCCTTTAATTTTACTTAGTTTAAGGATTTTTTTTTTTTTTTTTTTTTTTTGATAGGTAAGCGGCCCGGGGGGGTAGTTTAAGGAATTTAAAACGCAAAATTTTAATTTATTTATAAATATTTAAAAAAATAAATTTAAAGAAAAGATAAACATATCTGAAACATAAAAATAAATAAACTTCGGTTTTTGTGTGTAAATAAATATTTGTATTTATTTGTAACATGTCCTGATCTTACCATGTTGTGTATTCATATTTTCTAAAAATTATCGTGCCAATGTCTTATCCATGTCACATATTCTTATCCGTGCTTCTTACGCAGAAACATATTTTTGGTAATATTTGAAGATCTTGTCATTTACAAAAAGATAATAATTAGAAAGTTCAAATATTAAATCCCATCACAGCATTAGCATCTCCAAACTCCATAATAGGAAAAAGAACGGCATTTTGCCTAACATATTTCAAGGACTAATTGACAGAAATTATCTATCTCAGGTTATCCAGTCTACCACTCAATGTACGATGACTTCATCTGGATGAAGAGATTCGGTGACCCTATGTTCCATAGGCATGTAGCAGGTTTGTTCTATGGTTTTTGTATAAAAGCATCCAGAAACCTTAAAATCCCCATATGTCAAACAATAGTTTCCCATGCTTGTGGTGATTGAAGAGCCCATCATAAGCTAAGAAAAGCAAACTTCGAGGGATTCTAAAATATTAGTCGCAAAAAGATGTAAATAATTTCTTTTTGACCTGGTGGGGTTGCAAACTGAGCTCAAACGGAAGGAAGGCTTGGAAATTAGCTCATTTCTGTGTTTTTTTGCTCGTACGAAAAAAGAGAAATAGGAGAACCTTCCACGGCACAGAGATGCCTTCACACAGAATGAAGAGTTTGCTTTTATCTCATTTGTACAGTTGGCTAGTCGGGGGCATAGAACCATACTTATACTCTTTTTTTGAACTTTGTTGAACACGTTACTATAGTGGGGGAGGGTCCCTTTCAGTATTCATGGCTGGCATTAAGGGAATGCCAAAGGACCCAAAATTATTTAATGTCTTTTAATGAAACTAATTTATTCGTTAAAAAAAAAAAGTCACAAAAAGTTTTCTCACAATATCTAGTACTCAAAATTATTTATTTACACATGTTCAACTAAAAGAACAAGAGAAGTACTAAAGGACCCAACAATAGTATAACTTACAGTAAGTAATGCCCCCCTTGTTATTCGATTTGATGAATGTCATAATTTTCGCAGTCAACTTCTATGTCTTCTAATGGTCATCATTTATTATATCCCAAAACAGCGGCAAGCATCTGGGGTTTAGTAGCTATTCGACTTGCAGATGAGGAATTTTTGCCTTTTAATTATCTCTCATACGCACATGAGCTCCAGGTATGTCTGAGTAACTCAGATACAGTCACTAAGATCACACCCTAAACATTACATGAGGTCAGAGAAGTGAAGTTCACCTAATTACTGAAAACAGAGAAAAGCAGAAGAGTTAAAAGCTGAGCTATCAGATAAGGGCATAAGCATTATTCCTTTGTTCAAGTCTATTGAAGAGCTCAAAAAGGCAGTCACCAAAATAAATAACCAGAGAAAGGTATGCATTGAGTTTCTCTTGACTGAGATTACCATAAAGTTATATTCTTTCAGCAAGTAATATGGAATATAATTTCTCAGGCAATGGAAGAAAATAAAGGCTGGGGATCAATACAGAAAAAAGAACCATGGAAGGTGAGAGAGTTGAACGACAGATTAATGATGGCAGAGCGAGCATTTACAGACCGAGAAGGACTCTCTGGAAGGCCATGGTATAAGCATTTGGTATGTTTTCCTTTCTACACATGCAAATTCCTCTGATATTTGTGTGGGTGTTCTTTTCTCCTACCTGTCATGACTCACGTCATTACAAAGGTAATAAGCTTTAGTTCATTGTTTCTATCTAGAAACTATTTTCTCAATGCGAAACAAAAAGAAGATACGACAATTTTATTATAATTCTTGTGCAGATTCACCAATCTAACTACTAATTTACCTCTCTCAGATTTATGCACCATCAAAACACGATGATTATGGATCCAAATCATTCCCTGGGATTGATGATGCAGTTGAGAATGCTAAGAATCTTAACACAGCTGAGTCGTGGCATTTAGTGCAGCATGAAGTTTGGAGAGTGTCTAGAGCTATCACACATGCATCACTAGTCCTCAACGGTGAATTGACATGAACACAACAATATATCAATGGACGTGTTGTTCACACAATTCAAGAATAAAAGACTCAAATTTCATATATGCTTTGCAAATTCTATAACTTGTTCTAGCAATTTCTGCTCCAGAACATCAATAGACCCCAATTCAAACAATTTATTGATAGCACAGGGAAGTTGCAAGTAAATTGTCAAGGGTGGACCAGATATATAACTTCCTTGGCTTGAACCAGATGCCTAATTGGAAGCAACATTTTTAGTAAAACTGAAGGGTACAATCGATACGAACTTGACATTGATACAGTGTTGCATTTTTACCAGGCTCATCATAAAAGCTAACTGATTTTAAAGAAAGGTGCAGAGGTGAAAATTTGAAACACTGTATTTGGAACTCCAGAAAAATGCAACACTGTATTTGAAGTTCAGGAAATAACGCACAATTATGCAATATTTTTTTTGTGACCCATCACAATTATGCAATGATGTGCCCTCATACTCCGAAGAAATCTCTCTTTATAAATCATACGTACTGTTATGATAGAAAAATTTATGCACTAGAGCATTACAGCTGGTTTAGACAGTGGCTCCAAAATTATGACACCCGCCAACCATGAGATGTCAAGGGATTCTACATTGAAAATTTCTCAAATATAGACCAGGACAGCACTTCTTCATTCCAGAGATACCTCCAAACAAATGATATGTACCAAAAGGCATTATTAGATACCAAAAATTAAAAGAATTAGAAGGGGGTGGTAGGAAAGAGTACTTATAGAACTGAAGGTTCCTAAAGAGGTGAGATATCACAAATGTGTTCTTACCAATGGGTGTCACTGCATTTGTCTGCATAGACAGATACAAACTCTTGAAAAATGTATAATAGAAATTACCTGAGTGAAATTTGAAATTCAAAAAATATGAATGCCTATTTATCACAACACGCCCACATGTTTCACAAATCATGCAACGGGATATATTAGAAACTGTGAAGGGGTTGGAAAATATAGTTATAAACCAAATGGGACCTTAGCTTCTATTCTTAGTATGTTATGTACAGTTTCACCTAGCATTTGCACTAATTATATACAATAAATCACTGACAAGATCAGTTTCTTTACTTCCAAACCTTGATGGCTCCATCTCTACTGCTTGATATCAAAAGTTGCTGGTTCAGCTTGACAGAAGCCAAAGAGAGAATAGAGTCACGGTGACAACCTGCAGAATCAGTGGCAGCAGCAGCAAGAACTGCCTTTGCAGTCAGCTTGGTTGCCAGAGGCCGTCTCTTTGTCTCCTGTTTGCCAGAAGAGAATCTCATTCCCACAAACTCTAATCAATTAATAAATACAGCAAATTATGAAAAAATTAATTCAGGCAAAGGACATAAGTAAAGAAGTCCTTCTGATAAACCGCTAATTGAAAACCACATACTCAGAACAATAAACACCAGAGTCAAGGGCCTTACTATGGAGAAGGATTTCTTTCTAATTGGGCTTCAGAATACTGGATAAAAAATTCACAAAAATAGATTGAAAAATAAAGATTTATCAAAAAGCTAACATTTTGAAGACACTTGACCTTTAGTCAGATTATGAACCATGACATAAAATAATCTAGGAGTTAAGCAACTTCCCTATGCGGTTAAATATAAAAAGTTCAGCCTGATCACAAGCCTAGATTACAAACATCTAACGCCAAACATGTTATCCAAACAAATAAGAATATACATATATGAGAGAAGGAAACAGTAGATTGTAAGTTCTTTTGGATAATTATCTACCACGTAATATAACTTTTTTTCTGCTTTTTAAGAGAGAGAATGATAGCTCATATGACACCTACACACTCCCCAAGGCTGTGTATGGACCAAGGATTTGTTAAGGGAAAAGAAAAGGGATTCAACGATTGTGATGGAAATTGGAAGGGAAAAGGCATGGAATTCAGGATATTAAGATTAATTAAATTAAAAAAGTAATATATTGATGAATTCTTTTATTTTATTATATTTTTTAATCCATTCAAACAAAGATATGTATTTGAGATTTTTTGTTTCCTTGCTTTTTTCCTACCTTTTTCCCTCCTTTACATTTCACTCACCAAATCCTCACTCCAAACACAGCCTGAGTAATTTATACAATTTGGAATGTCAATCTATCCAACTGTAACCTTCCAAAAATGGGATATTTACCACTGCACCTCGAGTATAAAGGAAAGTATTAGGAAAAATAACACCTGCTTCAAAAATTGAACATACCTGCACAACTTGCACTCCAAAATTAGACTTTGTTTCATAGAAATCATCATTTGCAACTCCCTTTATAGAAGGCCCACTAACACAGTAACTCCTGTCAGGGCTGCAACATAGAAGCCCAACGCCAATTAGACAGAAGAAAAATCGAAAGATAACCAAATGAACAAAAAGGGAAAAATAACTAAAACCTGCAATGGTCCCAGCAACGTATCTTCAAGTCAGTACTGCCAGTTAATAAATCTCCCCCAGGTAAGGGGAGCAAGGAACGGATACCAGGAAGACGGGGAGAAGGTTCATTCAGTTCATCAACTCTGTACTTTGGATTGACATTACGTCTTAGATCTGGTTTAATATTTGCCTTACTGGATGGTCTAGTCAAAGCCCAAGGAAGGTCAGAAAAATCAGCATCACTATCGTTACTTACGACCCTCAATACCTGCAAATCATAGAAAATGAAGAATAAAATCAATGGCAGGAAACTGATCAAAATTAGTTAAAGCTTATTAAGTGTGCATTTAGAGTGATAAAAAAACAAGAAAAAAAACGTGATTTGGAGTAAAAAAAGAGCGTTTGATTCCACACTACATTTTTTGGAGATGAGCAGTGCCAAAACCGTTAGAACGGTTTCCCAAATCCGTTCTAACAGATTCAAAAAAATGCTTCTTCTCTCTCTGAACAATGCCAAAACCGTTAGAATGGCCTTCCAAATCTGTTCTAACGGATTTTAAAAAATAGAGATAAATAAGACACAATAGTACTCGTTTGACAGTTTTTGACGCAAAGAATATGATTGTGAAAAAAAATTTCGCACTCGGTTAACCTCCTTACAAATTTTCTATTTTTTAACGAAATATTGAAATTTTTTGAAATTAGTAAAAGTGGGAAAAAGTAAAAGTATGATAGAGAATTTTAGTGATTTATAGAAGTTGTTGGGGTTTTATGGAGTTTGTAAGCACTCCAAATGCACCCTAAGTGATGCAAAATGTGCCACTCAAGTATCAGATTTTAAATGAATCTATTTTACGGACTATAAACAACTCATCCCACTTGCCAGTAGACAAGCACTTATAAGTTACCAACTGTTCATTTGTTGTTTGTGTTTTAAGTATCATCAGAATACCGCACATACCATAATTTTAAAGTGAATAAATCCAGTACAATTACTTTCCAATTTCCTGTTGGATTCTAAATTATCGATATTCATGTTTACTCATCAAGTCATCATTAAAGGCCGACCTATCTGTAAAGAGGAAAATTTGTACTTTTTAATGATATAAACAAATGCCCTCTCCTACATGCATACAATCTGTTCCAACTCAGTCATCAAAGAATATCTTTCACAAATTAAATTGGACAACTCACTCCATTATACGTCTATATCTACGATTCTCTATGGGATTATGAAAAATCCCAACTTATCCACGTACCAAATAAACAATCATAATCCATTTAATTCCAGAATATTTCCATTGACATAAAATTTCTATGGAAAACAGTCAAATGCAACAGTAAAATACCTGGTGGCAACTGCCGTTTTCTGCATTCCAAAGAGAGACTTCATTACAACCTGCTGCAACATAAACAAGCGGCCTTGCTGCAGTGGATACAGCGGTGTTTGAGGGTGGAATAAGAAGGCACATTTTCTCAATAGGACATACAAGAGAATTCTGCCACGAGTTGACAGGCAGACAGAACCGCAGATCCCAAAGAGTAAGCACACCCCTTGAAGACCCAGATACAAACCAATTCCCACAAGGCCCTGTTACCAGAGAAGACACATAGCCTTCCTCTGGATTTACTTTTGAATGCCATGCATTTGTATTAGTTCTTGTATCCCAAAGATGGATCCCACAATTCTGGGTGCTGTACATGATCATCTGCCTGGAATTGCTATCAGCTGAGTAGTTTAGAAGGCTGAGTATGGCACCTTCTCCAACACTCTTCTTTTTGACATCAGCAATGCCTGTATATTTCTCAACAACATTGCCAAGACCTCTGGAGATGTAATCAACAGAGAACATATGTATCATGCCATCACAAGCTCCAACAACAACTTGAGCGGAGCCTTGGAGCATTGTAATGCACAGTGCCCGGCTTCCCTCCAGGGAATAAGTTAGCCTTGACCTAAATGAGATGTCTTTCTCCAACTTTCTGGAATCCCACACCTTAACAGTGGAATCATCAGATGCACTCACAAAAAAGCTGTGATCGGTAGAAATGGCAATATCATTAACAGCAGAACGATGCTCCTGAAGGTGTGCAACCAACACCCCACGTGGTCTCCACCCTGAATCTGGGATTGATGACGCTCGTGTGAAAGATGGCAATCCTGTAACTTCAGTTGGAGCGGGGGCCTCTTCTGCTGTAATGGGACTCCCTTTCATTGTGCCAGATATATTTGAGTCTTGAAATTTGCTGCTAACATAGGCTGTTTGATCATTTTCCCTGCCTTCTGCTTCATGCACTACCCTGTGAAACTGTTTAGAATTGTTACTGATGCTGAATGAGCCTGATACAAGCTTGAGTGCTGGAACTGAACTAGTCAAGCCCAAGGATTTATTTGCTGGATCCATCCAAGGCATGGATGATGAACCAAATCCAAAAGTGTTCAATTGTAATGAGGAATCAGAGGCCGCTGGAGTAATGGCCATCGCTCGTTTATCTTTCTTAAAGTAATACAATGGTATGCCTTCTGATGATTTATCACAAATAAAGCTGTTCAAACCACCAACATGAGGAGATAAAAAGCTAGAGAACTGTAACTTTTCTGAGCACAGAGAATCACGACTGTCAACTGCACCAGAAGCATTGGGCAGAAAGCTTGCTGCGTCACTCATTTTAGCATTACCGTCATCACCTTGAATTATATCCAATGGTTCCATTCCATTGACAACAGATTTATGATCCTGAACATCATATTGCTTGTCGGACCATCCCTTCACTGGATTCAACTCCCCAGATGCCCTTTTGTAAAAATCTACAGTTTCCCATTGTTTGGGCTGTGCTGATGAATTGTACCATATCTTTCTCTGTCTCTCTAACATGTCTGGACTCCTTGCACTTTCTAATACTTCATAAAATAACTGCCTTGAGATGGGAGGCTTTAGACAAGAAAGAAGAGTCTTCTCTGAGGCTAGAGATGCTGGTTGTCTACGGAGGAAAGGACGTATGACTGGGACAAGGAAAACATAAGAATCTACAGCACCTAAACTCTCGCTACTAGCTGCAATAAAGGTGACAGCTGACCTCCTTACCCACTGACTCGGATAACACAGCAACGGAAAAGCACGTTCTATCATTTCAAGCAGTACCCTCTTCCGCAGGAAACCACTTTTGCACAGAATGGCCAAGCAATCCAAAGCATTAACAATTACAGCCTCCGATGCATCGCTCAAAGCCTGCTCAATGTAAGGTAGAAGATATTCCTCCACACTTCTTTGGCCCACAAAGACGCAGACATAAACAATCTGCCCGTAAAATACAGCTCTTAGCTGCTCATCACGATCATTTAGAAAAGCAGGGAGGATGGGCAACAAAAGATCATTACTCTGTCTCTGGCCAAAGAACCAACAGAGATTGCCAATATCCTGCAAGAGAGCTCTCCTGATATTTGGAGTCTGCTTAGGGCCCATTACAAGTTCTTGAATGACTTCAGCTATGGACTTCCTCAATTGTGCAAGCTGTGTGTCACTGTTCAAGTTCTGCAACCGTCCAGATGTCTCAATAGGCAGGGATTTCTGCGAGATATTTGACTCATTGAGAACACCTGCCTCACGCAAGCTTATTGAGTGAATTAAAAAACCATAAGCAGTTAGCGCAAGCTTAGATATATTGCTAGCATAACATATCCGGACACTTTCCTCTGGATCATCGGGAAGCATAGAAAGCATTGGAAGAATATACTCAGAAAAAATTTTAGCATCACTTGGAGGAAAATCTCGGACTAAAGGCAGAATGTCACACAGAGTCTCCAACGCAGCACACCGCACAATTGCTGCAGGATCAGAGAGCATTGCTACAACATATGGAAGCACATGCTGCAGTCGATCTTCGTCATCAATATATAAGGAGCAAGACTTAAGTAAAATGATTGCACCCCTCCTAAAATGAGGCAACTTGACATTGCGTATGCAAGAACACAGCAGAGAGGCAATCAAAACCATACCTTCACAGCTCACACAATCCTGAGGTAATGGCAAGAAAGGCATACCAAAAGTGTCCGACTGATTATCATAATCAGACATAACCGAGTTTAACTCATTCATTGTAATCTTTTTCAAAAAGGGATTGTGATTTCTATTAAACACATTGGAGATGGTTTGCAATATCTCTCCAGGAGACCGCATGCCATGCTGTTTGTCATTTTGAGAGTATGCAGAACTAGTCACATTCTCTAGCATTGGCTTCACACCAGAATACCGATTGCTTTGTTTTACATCCCTGAGTAGATTACTGATATCACCAAGAAGTTCAAGACGATCATGAACTAATGAGCCCTTCTCCACTTCGTCATTTCGTCTCAAGGAATCATTTTCCAAATCAAAGTTTTGGCTTGTCTCTATGTGTTGTGATGATTGGCCACCTATAGTATTTGATTGTGCACCCAGTCCAACACCTGTCTCCTGATTTGACCTATTACTCATCATCTGTTTATGTATCTCCTGGAATACGGTCTGGCACATTGCAACCTATAGAAGAAATGAAAATGCTAGTGTTGGTACACAATTTGAGACATTGTCAAGCAAAAGGTTAAACTTAAAACTTCCTTACCCTTGTATCAGAATCAAGTGGATTCAAGCAAGAATAGAAATTATGCAGAAATGGTGAGAAGTAACTCGGAAACACAACATTTGCATAGCTCTGAAGGTAATTTTCAGCAGAAAATCGTAACTCAGGGTCCAACTGAATCATATGAAGAATCATCTTGCGGATTCCTGAATCTGGGATCTGCACTAACAAGATGTACAATCTGACAATGTCATCACTTAACATGAACCATGTGAGTTATTTGTTTTAGAAGCTTGAGGAAATTTATCATTTGCGGCAATCATTTGTAAATCAATGCGGGCTAATGTGGATACTGCTAAAGAACTATAAAAATATAAAAAGCAAGGGGCAGCCACAGAATCTAAGGATGGCCGGTAAAAAAAGAGCCACAGAACCTAAGGATGACCTGTAAAGAAAGACATGTTTAAACCATGAGAGACTACCTTCTCAACATGTTGACTAGGATCGTATTGTCCCCTGCGATAAGCAAGAAGTTGCGACAGTTCAAAAAGAGGCTGACCCTCAAGGAAGAGCTCCGCAATTACACACCTAATGCAACAACATGAAATAACACCAGTTATAGCACACATACAGATGATAGACGTATCAACAGTTTGGATGCAAAAGAGAGACATTATGCATCAATAAAGACTAAATTCAATATCAATTGCTCCAGAATGGAATTCCACATTATGCATCAATGAGTTATCGATAGCAATACAAAAACAGGCCAAATAAGCACTTACAAATGCATCCAATTGAACAGAGACAATCATATGTATTGGTTTTGGCATAAGATACTAAGTAAAATTAATGTATCCTTGTTTCACACACAACGCCTAAAAGGGGAGGGGGAAGAAGAATAATAAGTGAAACTATCCCAAAATACTTAATCTAGTTTTAACAGTGACTTCACTGGGCATCATTTTGACAAAAATTTCAAGTAGGGAACTAATAGCACAATAAAATGGCATCACATGCTATGCAAATTACTAAATATACCAATGCCACAGAATAGTAGGTGGCAGTGATGAGGGAATTTGTAGAGGCCAAAACATAAACATCACACAATGGAATTGGTGTTGGAAGAGACTTATCAAAAACAATTGTTGTAAGAAATTATGGAAGTGGACACGGGCAGAGTTGGCAGACCCACATTGAAGCTCATGAGGGCAACCACACTAACTTGGAAATTGCACTTAGACTCATTATTATTTTCCAGTTGTACAAAAATCCCCCTGGTACTTTGCCCGCACCACTCACTCGTAGCCACCCCTTTCCTTAGCACGGCGCACATGGGCAAGGGCAATCCACTACCAAGTTAAAATAATTGAGTTTTTTAAAATTATCCCCATAAATTTTATTACATTACCATATTACCCTTACAACAACTAATTTTATAATAAAATATCCTCTTTCTCCTGATCAATCAACTGTAGGTATCGCCCTATTAATTTGAATCCTAGGTCCACCCAAGAAGTGGAGATGCCAAAGGAGGTTATAGCTCACAATGGAAGCCATTATGTCAGCAATGGTGGTGCAGGAACATTTACCATAATTTTTCACAAGTATTCTCTGGAACTAATCAGTAGCAACAAGGCTGCACAAATCCTTAGCTGCTTATTTTGGTAAGTAAATCTTTGGCTACTATTGCAAATATCGAATAAATAATAGCATATACATGGTCAGTAAGATTTGCTCATTTCAAAAAAATATACATATTTTGTCCAACATTGGTGACCATAACCATTGAAATCAACAAGACAACAACCAATGGAGAAAATCATCCTCCTCATATATTTTGAATCCAGAAACTGCTCACCCTACGGCAAAGATGTCCATAGATGGCGTTAGCGGCGCATCTTGCGCAACTTGCACCTCACCTCCATGCTCATAAAATCGCTGAATTAAAACAGAAAAGTAACCATTACATTCTAAACAATCATGATATTTTTGTACAATAAAAACCAAAGATTCAAGAAAGAGACAAAGAATCAACCCAAACAGCACTTTTGTGATGTTTCTGTACAAGCTCGTACCAGGCTATTACATATGGAATCATGATGATAAAATAGAACCTTTCCACTAGGGAATTAAGGTGACAAAGATGTGATCAATGGACGTACAGGTTACACCAGTCAAGAACTCCCAAAAATAATGCAGTTGCAACTGGTTTCAATTTACTGAATTGTCCTAAAATCTGAACCTTTCCTTTTGGTAATTGACACCATAAAGCAGCTACAATGCACTTAATGATCACACCAGTCAACCATAACTCCTGACAAGAATGCAGTTAAAGTGGTTTACACTTATTCGACATAGACATTATTTTCTTGATACATGTTTGACATTTAGCATAGAAAATCACCAAATTTGCCTCTAATTTTTTGCTACAGAAAGCTTTGGAATGAATATACTTGATCAAATCCATCAAATTAGCTCATTTTTTAACCTTTTGTTAAAAATTAAATGATTGTGACGTAAGAAAAATATAATTAAAAAAGTAAAGAGGGACCAACCTCAGGAGCTAGGTAACAACGCCTTCTTCCTCCAGTGTCAAAGAAAAAAGAGAAATCAGAAGGATCATCATGGGGAATATAAGTGGGCTTGAAGGATGCAAAGTCAGCAAGGTAAAGCCAATTCCATGAAGTGACAAGCACATTCTCGCATTTAATATCACCTGGAATGTTTCATGTTAACATTCCAATAAACCCATTTAGTACTGGATAATGATGGTAGAATTGGAAGACGGAATGAGTGAACTCACCATGACAAACTCCATGCTCGTGGCTCTGTTTCACTGCATACAGTAGCTGCAGAACCATGACAATATAAAAATGGTGTGTCCATCTATGCTAATTAAATTTAAATGAGAGAGAGAGAGAGAGAGACCTGAAAAGCCAGCCATTTCTTTTCAACAATACTGAGAAAAGGCCGAGTACTCAATCTATCATGAAGATTGTTGAAGAAGTACTGCCTCAAAAGATAAGCAGCTTTATCCGTTTCAAGCCAAAACTGCAATTTTCACATCATAAAAAATTCAGTAATTAAACTTTCTAAAACAGAAGAATAAAGTGAATAAGATTGCAACGATTGGATCCCAAGAAAATGCAGGAAAAAAGAAAATTAAACTTTAAAATTTGGGACTGAGAGACATCTAAATAAAATAAAAAATAAAAAAACAACTAAAATGAGACAATAGCATTTCAGTTTTAATAAAGGATCATTTTTAAAATATATGCATACAAAGAAAGAAGGAAGAAATAGGAAAGACGGACCATATGCATTAAATTCACGGTGTTGAGTTAAGTTGATCATCAATCAATATTCCTTCCATTTTCCTACGTTTTATTATAGTCCATCATGCTAAATAGTAATACTAAGCTTATCGATCACAACTTTTTGATTCACTAAACTTCCAAGTTCCAACTACAAGAATTTGATCACCGGGTCGTGCTAACCTCCTGATTACACAACCTAAAAAAAAGGCTTTCAGTAGCTGCCTGTGTCGCCCCTAAATCTTGGACATTTTGGCGCAGGTTGAAGCCCCTTCATGAAATCGAAAAAAACCAACCCGCAAGGCTTCCGATAACTAATCCCCCATGGCAGAGAGTCCGTAGCACCCGAAGCACTGGAGTGATCCAGTAGCCGGGTAATTCAAGCCGGAATTCTCATCCATTTCTCAAACTTTCTCAGCAAGCAAACAAACCTAGCTCAATTAGGGATTACTACTGACACTACTATAACTCAAACAAAATAAAGTTGGGAATTGGGACCTGGAAGGGCCAGCAATGTGGGTGGTCGAGCCCTCGGAAGATCTCTCGGATTTGGGCAAGGCGCCGCTCGTACTCCCGAAGATCGATCGAGTCGCCCCGCTTGAAATACACCTTGACGAGGACCAGCCCTTCGTCGTGCTTGCACTGTACCGATTTCAAGAAGCGCCCTCGCCCCAGCACCTCCTTCAGCACCAAATTATACGACGACGGCAGGTCGTGGAGATAGTACTCCGTCGCCGATGCTTGAGTCGTCCGAGCGATCTTGTTCCCCATGCCCTGTCCGTCTATGTGTGTGTATATGTATCTATTTAAGGTTTCTATGCGATTTGCTTTGCATTCTTCGGATTGAGACGCGGGGTTTGGCCGGAGGGTTTCGCCGGAGAAGGGGCGAAGAAGGCCAAGCGGCTCTGCAAAAGTCGGGGCTATGGCGAGCAGAGGGAGAGAAATGGAGTGCTTGTTTGGGTTTACGGGTGGGAATGGACTAGCGTCCGTTTGGATCCGCAGGGGTTCGTTGGATTCCGGTTACATGGTGCCACGATGTCTAGAATATTTAGCTTTGTTTGAATTTTATTTTTAAATAAAAGTAATAAATAATAAAAGTAACAAATATTTTTTTCCTTCTAAGTAAATCCTTAAAAATAATAAATAAAATATACTCTAAACCTTTTTTAGAAGAAAATTATTAAGGGGTCGTTTGGTTTGTTAAATTTTTTCAAAAAATTTTATAAATCTCTGTTAACTTTATATCACATCAACTTTTTCTCTCACTGCACGCATTACGAATTCTCCCTAAATCATAATTTATCTCACTTTTTCTTACTCCAAACAACTCCTAAAATGGAAGAGAACAAATAATTTCGTTTTATATCTTTTAATTTCCTTTTTCTCTCCGCTCAAACTGAAAATTAGATAATTGGGTGAAGGAAAGTTCCTTTTTCCTTTAGTTCTTTTTTTTTTCTTTAAATTCTGAGCAAAATTTTATTAAAATATACAAATGCCAATAATTGAAATTTCGACTCATACATATAAAACCAAAAAACATGCTACAGCATTCGAAACCTCGAGCCTCGAAAAGAAAAAAAGAAAAAAATATATAACTCTATATACATATATATATGTATATATATATATATATTATTATATAAAATAAATACTAAAATAATTATGAAACTTTAAAATTAATGAAACTTTATTTTTGTGAAATTTTTTTCTCTCTATGATACCCTAAAAAAACTTCTTATAACCAACAATTTCAATGATATTGAAAAAAAATGTGTGTGTGTGTATATATATATAACTACCATATAATTTAATAATTTTGTTTATTTAAATTTTTATTTTCTTTAAATACCTTTTAATTATTCATTACTTTCATATTTTTTATTTTTAAATACTTATTAATTAATATTTATTTAAATATCCTTAATTATTCATTATTCATTATTTGAAACACTTCTATTAATTTTTTATATTTTTTTATTTAAAATAAAATTTTAATAAAATTCACACACTAGTGCATGCTCAATTCTAATATTTAAATATGCGCCTTGATTGGATAAATTGAATCGAGTTAAAAAATACATTTATCAATCGTTTCGATTGGTCTAAAAAAAAATATATAGTCTAAGCTTAATCAACCTATATATTTCTTAAAATAAATTTTAAATTATAATTTTTGACAAAATAATTTAAATGACTACAAAATATAGTAATTTAGTATTGAAATAGATTTTTTTGTAAATTTGCGTAGAAAAGTTTGTTATTTACAAAAAAATACAAATAAAAATATACCAAAAAATCTATTTTTTAATCTCTGGGGTTGAGGATAAGGTGCATATTCTCAAGTCCGGTGCAAATAACTAAACGAGTTCAAAAATTTTCCTATGCCTAAAAAAAATGAAATGAGTCTGAAGAGAGTTAGCAAATTAGGCCTAAAATGTCCACCCTTATGTCAACTTATATTTTTGTTAGGGTTTTTTTGAGTTGGATGACAAATAATTTCAATAAAAAAATATTAAAGACACCCCACTTTTAACGTATCACACCTTAAATAATTCTATTAATTATATGAGATAGAAAGATGAAGTGTGAAAAATTAAAATAGAGGGCCATCACTCTTGTTTAAAAAAAAAAAAAAAAAAAAAAACTTTTGGTTGTCTCATCTAAAATTTTTTAAATGGGTTTTTATTACAAAGCTTTGTTTGATATTCTTAAAATTACATTAATTTTTTAAGTTGTTTTTAAAAAATAAAAAATATCAATAATATATCAAAGAAGCAATGAAACAAAAAGGTATCAATTTTTTATTAAAGAAATCATATAAAATGATCAAAATAAGTTAATTTAACTTAGGATACCTAACGATTCAAATTAAACTAATATATCCTCTTATTTTATCTTCTATCAAACTAATCACATGAACCGCAATCCATAGTTATGCGTTGGTAATCCAAAAGTTCAATATAAAAATAAGCATCGGAAAGTTTAAAAGACGAGATAAAAAAAAATGCGTTTTTTAATTTATTTTCACTTTTTTTTTAATACCAGATATCTCAAGTATTCTACACTCATTTCAATTAATTCAATAAATAAACCCATAATCCAATAAATAAACCCAGTAATCCTGAAGAGTCGCTTAACAAATAAAACTCAAGTCCTATTTCGAAAGGCATAATCTCATCAAATTAACAATAATGTTTTTTTTTCTTTTTAACCCCAAGGGGTTAGATAGGATGGTCTTGGACTGGGACTTAGGGGCTTACCACCCCAAGGTCTCAAGTTCAAGTCTCCTTACTAGCAAAACTTGGAGCCAGCCTCCCGGGCGCAAAACGTAGTAAAGGTTGGTAGTACGGGCCTCCTTGGCTGGACGAACCGTATCCAGTTCTTGGATGTGGGTCCAACTCCCCGCCGCTACGCGAGTTCGCGATTTACCAAAAAAAAAAAATGTTTTTTTTTTCTTTTTTTCTTTTTTTTTTCCTCTCTTGGTAATTAGGCCGGTTCTGTTAGTCTCGTGACCGCGTGAATAACCGGACAATCGGCTAAGCCACTTCCGGGTGAAACCCACGGAAAGATCTCAACCCAATCCCACGCCTCTCATGCGGGCTAAATTAACAATAATGTGAATAATGATGCAATAAATGTTAATCCATTTCAAACTATCATTTTGTATGAATCTTTATTTGTTGTTTATTACTTATTTATTTTTACTCAATTTGATTTTAAAAACACATAAAAATTATTATTGCTGCATTTGATTTAGTGTCTTTCTCAGAAAATCTTTAAAAATGCCTCAAACTTATTTACTTTTTATGCACAACTTATCTCACATCATCTCCTCTTCCGTCACTCCAAACATATCTTTTATTATTAAAGGCAAACAGTCCAGCCAACCCAGGAAAATCCAAACACACCCTATAATTAAAAACAAAAAGACCAGCCTAACCCGGAAAATCCAAACGACCCATGGCTCTCTGGACGTGATTTGGTGAAAGCATTTGATCTAATCACTGGAGATTTTGACCTAAGCAGCAAATTAAGCAGAGTGCAAACTAGGCTACGAACGAGACAATCAATCAAGTAGAGAGTTCATCACTTCTCTAATGTCGATTTGCAGAAACTGATCACAACAACTGTAATCTAAAACAGACAAGTGAAAATTACACTCCCAACACAAAAAAAAAAAAATTCCTTAATTAGATCTCGATTCAAGTCCAAAGGGTACACACGCATAGATCGCCTGATCACATGCTACAAACCATACCAAATCCACCACAATGATTATTTTATTTCAATGGTGAGACCATAGATCTCACCGTCCATCAGGAGGAGGCGGCGGAGAAAGAGGAGTATTTACATCTCGTAGTCGAGCTAGGCGAAGTCTTCGCTTTCATCGTCAATCGAATCAAGCGTCAACGATGATCTCTTCCGGGTCTTCGAAGTTAGGGTCGTTGGCATCGAGAGATTCTTTCTCGAACCCGAGCTCGGCGTGAGAGTACCCGTCGCCGGCCCAAGTGTACTTGCCGCCGTGACCGCCTTTCTTCGGCGATCCACTCATGCCGGTGCCGGATTTCCGGTCTTTCCTCGCGTCCTGGCCGGACTTTTGACTGCTCTTGCCACTCTTGGCTGTGTTCTTCATTCTCAAAGGCTATTCTTCAGTCAGTCAGCGACCTGGTGAATTGCTCTTGCATTGGTATTTATAGAAGCCGGGTACTGTGGGGCGTGGGCGTATCATCATGTGACATGAACGGTTGACAGTGACTTTGGTAAATGGATAAGAACGAAGTATTATTATTATTATTATTATTATTATTTCTTCTCTATCAAATCAGTACATCTAAGACCATGTTTGTTCGCCATGCCAAAACCGGGGGAAGACAGCACAAGTTAGCAGGACGTCAAAAATTTAGAACTTTGATAATGTTTATCTTAAAAAAAAAAGTTAGTTAAATAATAAGGAAAATCTATCGTAAAAAATAATGATGAGACCTGTGTAGTAAAATTTGACTTTAAAGATTAACATTAGGTAAAAATTTTTACATAAATGTCTGTTGAAATCACATTGGAATTATAGATATGTATAATATATCACCATATATACATATGTAAAAAAAAAATAAAAAAAAAAAGTAACTTTATTAAAATTGCGAGGTTTATGACATTCACGTCAATGGAGTCAATGGAGTCGGCTACGAGAAAAGGACGAGGTATGGGATGGGGTTTCCAAAAATGGGATTTAATATTTGAGATGAACAACTGGTGGAATAAACGTAGGGAGAAATTGCAACATTAATAAATTCACGACTGTTATCGCTTCTATCCAATCCAAAGATCAAATAAAACCTTAGATCAATCTTAGACGGATGAGAGGTGAGATTGGCTCTAGACAATAATGATAGTTGTTCAAGTTAATTCTATTTTAAAGTCAGTGCTCAATTAATACACATATAATTTAGTGCTTGCGTATTGTACTCTTCCGATTGATTATATGTAGTTTTATTTTTTAAGATATAAATTATATTTCAATGATACAATATTCTATAAAAGTGTATTTTGATGTATTCAAATCACAACTTATGCACCATCATTTCAACCCAATTTTAAAATTGTGCTTAGGTTTGATTAGTTGCGAAAAAGTTGATTTTTTATTTTTTATTTTTTACTTTTTTCATTTTATATGATTTTTCTTCGCCAAAATTTGATTTTCTTTTTAGAATTTATTTCTTTTAGGCGTAATAATCGCATTTATAAAAAATAAATCAAAAAATTCACATCTGCTTAGACAAAAACTATCCATTTGTGTAAAAAAGTAATGGGTAAGTTGAACTTTTTGAATTTTTTTTATTTCACAGATGCAAGTAACGCATCTAAAAATTATAAGTTTTAAAACATTTTTAGTTTTTGATGAAAAACTATACAGGACCCAAAAAAAAAATCTAGCTATATAAATCTTTAAAAAAACATTTTTCAACCTACTCCAAAACAACAAACAAAATCCAATGATTAAAATACAGAGTCTTGTGAACTCCCAAGTAAGTGTTCACTCGCCCCCTAACATTAATATAGTGACCCGTACAATATCATCTGTGGTGCTTCCATTGAAGCATGCTTAATTTTGAAATTCTCACTTAATCTAGTACTCTTACGGTTTTAAAATGTGTTATATTTTATAGATGTTAAATATTATATATGTCACTTTATTCATCTACTTAGACAATGTAGAATAAAATGTATTACTAATTTTACTTTACCTCCTATTTCACTATTCTGCAGGCAAAGTCTCTTAAATGCGAGTTATTCACAGTCTTTCACAATCCTCCCTTTAACAGGGCACGCGTCCTCACGTGATCCTATGTTTCACTCTCTCGTAAGTAGGTTTCTCACAGTCCTTTACAATCACCTTCTACTTTATTTTCTCGCAGGCAGATTCTCTCATAGACAAGTCTTTCATAATCCTTACAATCACTTTCTACTTCACTCTTCCGTAGTCAAAGTCTCTCATAGGCAAGTCTCTCATTGTTTCTCACAAATCTTCCTCCTAATAAGGCACATATCCCCGCGTGACCCCTTACTTCACTCTCTTATAAGCAGGTTCCCTTATAGGCAAATCCCTCATAATTCTCCCCCATACTTCATTCTCTTACAAGAAAAATCCCTTATAGGCAAGTCCCCCACACCCCCTAACAAGGCACGCGTCCCTGCGTGGCACCCTTGCTTCACTCTCTTGCAAGTAGAGTTTCCTACAAACAAATCCCCCACACCTTTTAACAGGACATATGTCTTTGTGCGGCCTCCTTGTTTCACTTTCTTTGCAAACAGGTCCCCCTACAAGCAGGTCTCTTACAGTTCTCCCCCTGCTTTATTTTCTCATAAGTAAAGTCCTTTAGAGGCAAGTCTTGCACGTGCAACACCCACGCGCGTGCCCACACTTCTGGATGGGTATTGCCTCTGTTACCATTTGTAATGACTCTCATAATCCTCCCCCTAATAAGGTATGCGTCCCAGTATGGCCCCTCTGCTTCACTCTTTTACAGGTAGATTCATTCACATGCATGTCCCCCCCATATGCGGCATCCATACAATCACATATGGCCTCACACTTTTGATTGTGAATTGGCGCTAATACAATTTATGATAACCTGTATTTACATAATATAATATTGTCTGTTTTGAGATTGGTTAGCTGCTTTTTAATAGGTCACCTATTATAGTACTGCTCTCATTAGAGCACGCTCAACCCTACAGTTCTAACTAAATGCAGTGCCATTATAGCCTTAAAAGGCATTGTTCTTATAGATATTAAACATTACACATATGCCACTTTTTTCTCTATCAAAGCGATATAGGACAAGAGGTATTACTTTTCTACTTTACCTCTTGTTTCACTCTCTCGTAAGTAAAGTCTCTTACACAGGGTGAAAGTTTAAGGGAACGTTTTGGCTTGTGAAAAATTTTAGTCATTTGTTGAAGAATAAAACTCAATCTCAGTATTTAGATCTTAATCTTTGAAAGGGACATTTTTGAAATGTATTGTGTTTTATTATATAAATTTAAAATTAATATGTAATTTTTAAGTTCAAGACAAAAAAAAAATTGTTGAATTTTTATATACATAGAAATTTATTCATTTTAATAAAATTCGAAGGGGTCATACATTATGTATGTATATCTTAGGGAGTATTTGGTTGACAAAAAGTTGGCTAAAAAGTATAATAAAAAGTAGAAAGATGTGACATAAAGGTGATATGTAAAGAAATTTGATTAGAAGAAAGTACAAAAAATTAGTTAAAGTTAGTGAATTTTGGTGCCTCAAACGGGGCATTAATTAACTTTTTTATTTTATTTAAAAAATTTAAAAATTATCTAAAACAAAAAATAATAAATAATTATATTAGTTAAAGGCATTTAAATAGATAGTAATTAGTAATTAAGAGGCATTTAAATAAAATAAAATAACATTATAAGAGTAATGGTTGGTTAAAGAAAATTTAAAGAAAAAAACAAAACAAAACAAAAGGGTAAAATTATTTAAATAACTTACAAAAATAAAAAAATTACTTATACATACTTTTAAATTATGTGTAGTTATTGGTGGTTAAAGATTATTAATAGGAAAAAAAATAAATATTTCACTTAATAGTTGGATTCATAAATTTTATAGCTTTACGAATTTTGCGCTTCGTGACTGCGCCCTGTTTGTTTTATAATAATATAGAAAGATAAAAAAATTCAAAATTTAAAATTTCCAAAATTTAAAGAGGAAGTTATTAACTTTAATAAACAATTATATTTTAGCCAATTTTAGCAAGAATTATCGATTATGGTTTCCATTTTCAATATTAATAAAAAGTTAATATAAAATGCAGACTACAATATTATAATAATTCTGAACTTATTGACTTTCTATGTACAAAAATTTAATCGCAACATAATATTATTATTTTTAAATTGGAGTTCAAAATTTGAAATTTAAAATTAACTTCTGAATGTCATTAGTGTTAAGATAATTGCCATTTCTGATATTAAATAATTTAAAATTTAAATGCAAGACTCAATGACGTCACATGCCATTTGATTTCTAAATTATTACTATTTATATTAAAATGCATTTGATATTTATTTTTTATATTTGTTTTACGTTTATTTATATTTTGAATAAATTCAAAATTAAATTGAAAATTTTGAGCTCAACCTTAAAAAAATTAATTACTACAATACATAGATAATAGAGTTTTTTATGAAAATATCCCTTAAACTATCCCTCCTTTTTTATTTTGTCATTAAATTATCAAACTATCTAATTTCATTTTATTTTGTCCAAACACTAACTCCATCTATTAATTTTAAACAGATTTGGACCAAATAAAACGAAATTGGATAGTTAAAGGATCTAATAGGCGCGTTTGATAGTTTGGAGACGAAATAGAAAAAAGAGAGATTTTTCATAAGAAACTCTTGTTAAATCTAAGATTTATTTTTATAGCATTTATGATTTTTTTCATTTATTTTCAATAATTTTATTTTTTATTTTTAGTTATTATTTTTTCCTCTAAAATAAAAATAAAAACGTGTCTGGTAGTAGAATTTTGTTTATGGTAATTAATTTTATTTAATAAAATATTTAATTTTATTAATTTTTTTTATAAATTTAACTAAATTTGATAAAATATATTTAAACTAGTTAATGTAACATTATTTATTATTTATTATTAAAATCAATTCGACGTAATAAAATATTTTAATAAAATAAATAATTTTTAGAGGTAATTATTGCTTATTAAAAATTTTAATTTAATAAAATAAATTATTTCAATAATAAAATATTATTTTGATAGTAATATTAATTTATTAAATAAATTATTTTAATATGTAATTATCATTAATTTTAATTTTACTAGAATAAGTTATTTTAATATAAAATTATTATTTATTAAAATATAATTGTAATCTAATAAAATAAATTATTATTAAAGTAATTCGTTTAATATGATGCAAAAAAAGAATAAAGTATTAAAATTAAAAAATATTTATAAAGAAAAGAAATTTTTATGAAATATCCCTCAAACTATTTTTTTTATTTCATCATTAAATTATCAAATGCACCTATTATATTCTTGAATTATTCAATTTCCTTTTATTTGGTTCGAATACTAATTTCATCCGTTAACTTTAACAGATTTGGACCAAATATAATAAAATTAGATAGTTTAAGAATATAATAAGTGTATGTGATAATTTGGGGACAAAATAAAAAAAAGGATATTTTGGGAAATGTTTTCGTTAAAACAACTCTAGATAATAAATTTGTTAAAATTCAACGAAACGCACAATTTATTACTCTTCATCGACCGGTTTTGTAACCTTCAAAACCGATCCGGCTTATGCTCACCCGTTGCCTATATCCACCGTTTGGACGACGTGTCAATATTTCATTAGTCCTTAAGCAGCTGCAACACGAGGTCAATAGGGAGGCACACAAGTAATCCAGTCCCCGAAACCCTAATTTGAAGCAAATGCATTGAAGAGGAAGGCAGGGTCGGGCCGAGTCGGGCAAGGAGAAAAGATTGCGTGGGTACTACAATGAACAGCGCATTGGCCCTTTTACTTCCGCCAATCTTTTCTCCGCCCCAATTTCTTTCTCTAAACTTCAATCGCCTCTCTCTCCGCCGTCCGCCGCCGTCTTTATCTGCAACATGTAAGCCATCTCTCTCTGTCCCTCCCTCCCCCCTCTCCGGCATAGTAGCTTTGCTGCGTCGTTTGCAAGCGAAAATGTATCGCCATTTATGTTCATTTTCTTATCTGCTAGTTCTGTTCAGTTTATCTATCTGTTTTTTTTTTTCTTCCTTTTGCCTGAAGCATGAGTATTGGTTGCCACGCATGTTTTGATTAATATTATTGTTTTTTCGCTGCTGCATGCCCATCGTAAACTATAGTTTATCGATTCTAATTTCACATTTGCTTTTGTCTGATTTATTTGTCCTTTTGTCTGGAAAGTTAGGATTTTGATAGCTCATACACTATATTTAGCTCAAAATGTGTAGTTTCGGAGTGGCATCCAGCGGTGCAGAAACTGCTATTGACTGTTTATGGTTGTTTTGATGTTGTGAATGAATGTTAGCTCGTGTTCAGAACAGGTTATCATGATTCTGATTCTTGCTTTTGATGTTAATTTTTATTTTCTGAACCCTCTAAAATTATTTTGGTTTTGCATTATTTTGTTTTGTAAGATCAGTATCAGTAGTGCTATTGGTAATTTTGAATAGTTTATGTGAAACTAGACAGATATTTTGAGAGCCACATCTAGAAGATTATTTTCAATTACAACGTCGCAGACAGTATCAATCATGGCGGCTGTAAGTTGATCTGACTTCCCTATGCATATAAATACAGACATACTTGTGATTATGCCATGGGTGTGCATTGGAGAAAAGAGTAATTTTAGATTTTGTATCATGGAAAGCTGATGTTAGTTAGTAGCTTGCTATGGGTTTTACTGTTGCATAACTGAGGTGTTTAATTTATAATGATTTTTGGGACAGGATGAAGAAAATGTTGGGAGTCTTAAGCTACAATTAGCAAAACTATTCGAAGCGTCCCTTAGAGCAACTGTGCCTGATGAGTTGGATGTGGAGCCTTTGATTGCTGCTTGCAATCCAAGATTTGGAGATTACCAATGGTATTACTCAGCTGCATATGTTTGCACCATGAATTTTGTTTACCTCTGTGATACAAGCTCATTTATGGAAATCTGTGAATTGAAGTTTTGAGTTTTTTTTTTTTGTGTTAAATTACTCAGACTTTCTAGATATAAGAACTCTTGGATGCTGTTCTTTGAATTGCTAAATTGGGAATTTCTTTTTGGTTCAGCAACAATGCCATGAGCTTATGGACAAAAATAAAAGGCAAGGGTTCTGAATTCACAGGTCCCCAACCTATTGGACGGGTACTCAGTTGGTCCTCTTTGTATTGTCTATGTTGTATTTCTTGGCAACTTAGCTCATCAGTTATGATTTATGTACTGAGCATTAAATCAATGTTATTAAATGATGGTTTGTGTTCATTTCTTTTTTAAGGCTATTATGAAAAATCTGCCGGAATCAGAAATCATAGAATCATGCACAATAGCTGGACCCGGCTTTGTGAATATTGTTTTATCAAAGCAATGGATGGCAAAGGTATCCCTTATTTATTTATTTATTTTTATAGGAGCAGATAAGAATAATAGAATCATTAGAATTTTGGTTAATTGGTTTGAAGTATCTTGTTTGATATGTTGTTGCTACTACAGAGCATCCAAAAGATGCTGATAAATGGCATTGGAACACTGGCGCCAAAACTTCCAGTCAAGAGGGCAGTGGTTGACTTTTCCTCACCCAACATTGCGAAAGAAATGCATGTCGGTCACTTAAGATCTACAATCATTGGAGACACTCTAGCCCGTATGTTAGAGTTTTCAAATGTTGAGGTTCTTCGGAGAAACCATGTTGGTGATTGGGGTACACAGGTAAGTTGGGTGTGTGTGCTCGTGTCGCCTACTGTGTATCCATGTTTGTGGTTCTCTTGTTTACCATGGAAACTTATATCTATCTTTTGTGAAAATTAATTATATTGTGACAAAGGTTTATTCATTCGTGTGCCATTTATGCGTTATCAGTATTGCATCAGGATCTATTCTATGATTTTAATTTGTATTTCCTTTGGTATCAAAATGAATTTTTTGGTTAACAACAGTTGTTTAAGTACTTCACTTCCTAGGATAAGGTGGAAGGTGCCCCAAACAGGCCTTTTTGTATTATTAAGTGGGACAATATTACTTTTTGATTTTTTTTTATTATTATTATTGCTGGTGCAGAAGTTGGTAATTCTTTGCCGTCTAAATTCTGAAAGTCTATTTTGGTACTCTTTTTAGCACTTACCTATCAAGTGGATTCATGTCCTAAGGATGTTATTGATGCACTGCAGTTTGGCATGCTGATTGAGCACCTTTTTGAAAAATTTCCAAACTTGGAAGTTGTCAGTGATCAAGCTATTGGTGATCTTGAGGTGAGAAATTCAGAAATCATTTTACTTCTTGATTTGTACAGACAGAATGCTTCATATCATTGGAATTGTTCTTTATTTGATAAGTATGTCAAAATGGATGACACGCGGCCCCTTGCATGTATTTGAAAATAATGCAAGTAATTAGTTGCTTGTGTTGCTTAAGCATCTTACATGTATAGAATACAAGACAGGGCTGTGATTGTTATGTCAAACAATTGTTGTTTCACCTACTGTAAGAGAAATACACTAATTGAAATAAGGCTTAGCTAACTTGTTCATGTTCAGTACACACCTGTAATCACTGACTTCTTGAGAGGCCAAAGTCATTATTTTAGTTGGGAACTCTACCTCATACTTCTCCTTATGGTTTTTGTTCTTTGTTAAATTGTTGAATGAAACTTAAGGTAATATTATGGGCAGAGTTCCAAGAATTACTTTTTTCTTCATTTAATGTCTTCTGTGATTTGTCATGGTCAATTGGGAACTAATCAACATGAATCAATTTTCCCCATTGAAATATTTTGAAATTCAACTACTGATTTAACTATCATGCAATATTGTTAGGCTTTTTATAAGGCATCAAAACAAAGATTTGACAGTGATCCTGGCTTCAAGGAGAGGGCACAACAGGCGGTGGTCAGTCTCCAGGTGAATCACTTACTTTTTGTCTTAAAGACAAGAGAGATTGCTTCTTGTAATAATTAAATATCTCAATTGTAAGAGATTTATAGGAAAAACTTCTCACTTTTAAAAGAATTTGCAAGCATTAAATTCTAATCTCCCTATTTGGAGGAAATCCGATTTACGAACTTTACATGTCATTTCTAAATTTCGAAGGAAAATGTGGTAATGATTCTCTCTCCTGGAGGTTTCATTATATCTCATGATTTTCTTTTGTATTCTTGTCCAATGGCATAACTTGCATCGCAGCGTGGGGAAGAGAAGTACCGCAAGGCATGGGCTCAAATTTGTGAAATCAGTCGAATGGGATATGGAAGAGTTTATGAACGCTTGGGAATTAAGTTGGAGGAGAAGGTATTTAATTTTTCTTAACCAATGGCAATGGTGAAGTGAGAGATTTTTGTTTTTGTTCACAGGTTTTCTGCGTCCCGAGGCCATGTAAAAGGGCACCAACTTTTGATTTTGATCTAAAGTGTGAATGCTGGAAAGTTTTATCTTGGCTGGCCAAGTGTTTATTTCATTCGATTCAACTTCATCTGCTTTTAGTCACGGTCAGGTTACCTATCAGGTAGCCATTGTCTATGACTACAAGCAGTTGATGCCATAGTGATACACAAGGTCACAATTCTATGAACGCAAAACAATGTTTTTTTTTTGGTTGATCTTAGCCATATATTATGCTGGTTGTTGAATGGGATTATTGTTTTGCATGTTATCTGAAACCCAATTTGGTAAGTTGGAAGGAGTGATGTGGTGGAATGCTTTGCCTATCTTATAATTGAATCTGTGTCCTACTATGAATAGTTTGTCCTTTGCATATTGGATTAAAATCAATTATTCTTAAGATTGAGCTGCAAAATTCACTTGCAATTATTTTTTTCCCTGCCAGGGAGAAAGCTTTTATAATCCATTTATAGCTGGGGTTTTAGAGGGATTGGATAAGAAAGGTTTAATTGAAGAAAGTGAAGGCGCTCGCGTGATCTTTATTGAAGGGAAGAATATACCTTTTATTGTTGTGAAGAGGGATGGCGGTTTCAACTATGCTTCAACTGATCTTGCAGCTCTTTGGTTAGTGTTCTAAAATTTGGAGTTGGTACAAACTTAAGTTATAAGAGCCTTCAATATGTCATTCTTCCGTGCATCTATATCTGTCAACGATTCATCCAGCATTTGATCTGCACATGGTTCTTTTTTCCTCCAAAGAGGGAAATTATACACAGATCATTTGGTGGTTCATGTGTTTACAAAAAGACCTTCTATAGAATTTTATGGCCTTAGTGTTTACCTATTAATATGTGACTGCTATTTGAAGTCACAGTTTCATGGTCAGACTTGCATTGCATGTGCGCCTTTTACTGGGATGGTAGGTGAATGAGTGTATTTCAGTTAAACCAGCTGCTATTAACATGCAGGTATCGTCTTAATGAAGAAAAAGCTGAGTGGATAATATATGTTACGGATGTTGGCCAGCGGGAGCACTTTGAAATGTTATTCACCGTAAGTATCTAATGCAATGCCCCGTACTTCATGATTTTATGCGCTTTATACAGGGGTGGGTGATGTAAACCAACAGTTTCATGGCCTTTCTTTCTATTCCGCCCTGTGTTCTCTTTTAGGCGGCGAAGCGTGCTGGTTGGCTTCCAGCCGCTGATAATATGTATCCTAAAGCCAGCCATGTTGGCTTTGGTCTTGTTCTTGGAGAAGATGGAAAACGATTTCGAACTCGCAGTACTGAGGTGGTTCGATTAGTTGATTTACTTGATGAAGCTAAGAGTCGGTGTAAAGCTGCTCTTGTTGAACGAGGTATGGTAATGAATGTTCTGATTTTATTATGCAAGGTGACTCTCTTTATTCTCCTTGTAGTATAGAACTTGAACATGGCATAGCATCTCATCTTTTGACAGATTAAAAACTTTTTTTTTTTATTTTAGTTCTGTAGAAATTTTTATGCTGCATCCTTCTATCCAAATTGTTATTTGTAACTAGCTAACTGAAAAGCTCTGGAGTTCTGATGACATATATTTGAATTTTGATCAGGTAAAGCTGATGAATGGACAGTGGAGGAGCTTGAACAAACTGCTGAGGCAGTTGGATATGGGGCTGTTAAGTAAGATCCTCTATGCTTGTACAAAATTTTACTTGGCATGTTAATTGTGTAATTGTATTTTTTTGGCTGGTTCCCTTATTGTTGTTTTTCCCTGTGACACTCTGATGTTGGAATAGCAACATAAATCATTGCAGTTAATGGTCTGTTAATTCATTTGTTAACACTCAATATACTTCTGTGTGGGTTGGAAAAGAGTAGGAGGCGTTTTCTCTCCCTCCTTTCTTTTGACTCTGGGCAGCTGGGGGCAGTGTTTACAGTCGAACTCCTTGAGACATTATATGGCCATGTCTGCATATATGTAATGTGCACGTACAATCATTCATGTAGATATTTGTCTTGCAATGTTTAAGGTAAAAATAATGTTGTAGACATGTGGATGTTTTGTATCTGGAAAAAAAGATTTTTAAAGTTTGTGTACTGAACAAGAAGAATGTAGTAAGTTGAGTTTAATTTGGGTTTGTATTGTTGGTGAGATCTTGTGTTGGCAATCTCCATCCAACAGTTAAATCATGCGGTGTATGATTGGGTTGGACTTGGATGTGGTGATGTGTTTTGATCCTTGTGACATTACTTATCTTCTTTGCTTTTAATTTGTCTTGATAGGTATGCTGACTTGAAGAATAACCGATTGACCAATTACACATTTAACTTCGATCAGATGCTTAATGATAAGGTGAGTTTACTGATTGCTGTTTTGGCAGTGCATGCTATGAATTTCAGTTGATGGGAGATGCTGGCTGTTTTTATAAAATTTGGCAAAATATTTTATCCCAGATGTTTAATGATAAGCTGGATTTACATTGATCCATAATAATAATAATAATAAATCAATAAGCTGGGTTTACTGATTGCTGTTCCTGCAGTATGTAGCATGAAAGCTCATATGAAGGAAATACTTTTGTTATTATAAATTTCACCGAATTATTTTATCTCAGTTTTGATTTAAGGCATTTAAACCTACTGGTTTTAAGGCCTTATTGTTGTCATCATCCCTTCTCTTTACTCTCAAGTAGGTACTGCTGCTGCCATGACACTGTTGCTATGATCATTCCCTTTTTTTTCCCCCCTTACTAGTCCCATTTGATGAGCAGGGAAATACTGCTGTGTATCTGCTGTATGCGCATGCTAGAATCTGTTCTATCATCAGGAAATCTGGTAAAGACATAGAGGAGCTGAAAAAGGTAAGATCTTTTCTATCTTGAACTATGATAACTGAAATGTGATAGAAAAGCAAGGAATTGAGCACTTTCCACATGCCTGTTGAATTTCTAAGAAGGAACTACCATGCGAGGAACTATTGCTAAGGTTTTCACATCAACACCTCAGAACAGTGGGGTTTAGAGAATAAACTTTGGTTTTATTATCAAAATCAACTATGTCAAAAGTTTAGGACATCAATATTTAAAGACTTAAAACATAGACCTAATCAAACCTTAATTATTACAAACAGATCATAATTTTATAAAAAATAACAAAATTCATCTGGACACAAATGAAAAATAGAAGTAAATTTAAGATTGCAAAACAAGTGGCAATTGATTCTGAGTTTCCTAACAAATGTTATTCAGCAATCAAAACTTTACAAAGCAGCAAAATCAATGATTTGACAGCCCAAATTATGGAATTTGTCCGAAATACGGTGAATGTCACGGTGAAGCAGTGAGTCTTGGTCGGAAGGCTGTTTTTCACTTTCTTATCAAGTACTGCGCAATTCTAAGCAAATTCCGGGCACATATTGCTGATATAAAAAATGACAATTCTTGCCCTTTCTTGCTTCCCATTTCTCCCAATATCTCAGTCCTAGGCTCTTGCATCAGTTTGTTGTGTTCCATTTTTATGTAAATTGATTTAAGCTGCTATGTTCCTGTATGTTACTTGTAAGACATTTTGCTACTTTTGGCACTCTTTTAACTCCGTCCTACTCTCCTCCCTCTATTTTGTCTCGTGATCTTTCTGTTTACTCCTGTCTTATATACATGCATTGTTGAAACAGACGGGGACGTTAGTTTTGGGCCATCCTGATGAGCGTGTATTGGGGCTTCATTTGCTCCAATTTGCCGAGGTAAGACATGCATTTAATTCTAGAAAGGTCTCTGTGCACATTAGTTATAGCTTACGGATTATGCTTGTAGTAATGATGGATGTGTTTATATGTCCGCCCTTGGGACTTTTCAGATTGTGGAGGAAGCTTGCACCAATCTCTTACCAAATGTGTTGTGCGAATACTTGTATAACTTGTCCGAGTTCTTCACACGATTCTATTCAAATTGTCAGGTATGAGATTTAAATCTAATCTATCTCATTCTTTGTAATAGTATATATTGACTATCAATACATATTCTGTTTAAAAAAAAACTGGGCAGGTTGTTGGGTCAGCGGAAGAGACAAGCAGACTCTTGTTGTGTGAAGCAACTGCAGTGGTTATGCGAAAGTGCTTCCATCTGCTTGGTATAGTACCGGTGTACAAGATATGAATCTAGATGAAATTCATCACTCCAAAGTATTGAAGAGTTTCGATAACAATCTGGGGATAAATTGATGATTTTACACACTGTATTTAGCATCATGAAGGGGAGAGATTGTGTTCATCCAATCGAATATCACTCACTCGGATCTTTGATATTGTAATTTCTCTATTCATATTGTGCTGAAGGTGATGATTCAATAGAACAAAAAAGTAGTAAGTTTGGTTTGGGATTTGCTGGTTGCACCAAGGAGTGAGGAAACAGCCTCGGTACTCCGATGACGACATGAGTTTTTGAGTCTTTTGAATTAAAGTTCTAAGTTGTCATATGTGATGTGAATGAGGTGGCATGAATTCCCTTTGGTTGTGAAGTTGCTTTGGGGCGTGTTTGGATTTGAAGGGGGGAAAAGAAAAGGTAAGAAAGAAAAGAAAGAGGAAAAGGGAAAGGAAGTGTAAAATTTCGAGAGCATGTTTTTATTTGAGTGGATTAGAGAATATTAGAAAAGACATTGATTAATGTTCTAATTTATTATTTTTAATTAATTAATTCCAAATTCCATTCTTTTTATGTTTTTCATTATAAACGAAACACGAGTAATTTAAAATTTTTATTATTTTCTTTTTTTTTTTTTACCTTACAAATTCTAAATCCAAATGCAACTTCAAGGTAGGGATTCAAACTTTCTTTTATTATATGGTTTGTTTTGGAAAATGAAAGGAGAAACTCATGAAATTGGAGAAGTTAAAAATAATTAAATTAGAAATTTAATTTGTAGATAAATGCCTTTTTTCTTTATAATATTTTTTTAACCTATCCGAGTAACGACATTTAGGAATTTATCATTTTTACGTTTGGGTTTTCCTTTTTCCTCACCCAATTCTCATTCCAAACGCAATAAAGATTATTGAGTTACATTATGAAGTTGTCCTCTGGTAGTAACAAACAACCCAGTAAAATACAAAATATGCACATCTAGCTATTCTAGCAATGCTGCAGGATAAGGTTCCAGCTTCAGTCGTTTTTACCTGGAACAAGTAAGCTTCAGGTACTTTGGTTTATATAGATGATAATGATATAGCTTGTTTCGGTTTTCCAAAAAAAAGAAAAAATATATATATATATATATATATGTGTGTGTGTGTGTGTGTGTGTAGCTTGTTTCGATGCCACAAATTTTGGTGATCTTTAGTTTATATAAACGGATGAGGAGGCCGACAAGAAGTTGAGCTCTTTTCACAAATCACGTAAAAGCTTGGTTAGGTGCTGATGAATATATAGCTTTCAATATAACTCTGCTGGAAGCAAATACGTCCTCTAAAACTGAAGAATGCTTTCAGCGCTGGAGGAGAAGATACCTGATGGACGAGAATTAGAGTACAACTTTCAATAGAGCCATTAATGGAGTTTGAGATTAGAAGGAGAAGAGAGAGAAAACAGGAGAGCTATAACGAGAGAAAGAGACGTTGGCTGAACTAGGAGGTTACCGTCACATGAATAGGGGGTAAATTTGTAAATTTATCATCAAAATTCTCACTTCCTCACTCCTTATCCGCCATTTTGGAGGACATTGAATCCGATTAGAATTTAACATCCTTCAACTCTTTACCAATCAAACACTTCACAAGTTGGAGCCTACGGATGTAAAATTATATCCCTCCGAGTGATAATAATAGAGATGACATCTCAAAGCCTGGAGAAAGCACAATCCAAACATTGTGTTTGGGTGCAAAACTAAATTTTATCGGTAAAATATCTCTATGTTGCCATAATGTTGGGATTAAATAAATTTTCTTATTATGAATGGGTTTATGCATTCAACAATTAGATTAAAATTAGTGTTCTTGTAAGCGGGTTAGTAATTTTTTTTTTTTTTTTTATCTGGGTTATGAGTTTGATATTAAATTAAGTTATAACTAGTTATTAAATTAAGTTAGAAAATTTTCTTACCTTGAGTTATGAGATTGATATTAAATTGAATTATGATTTAATATTAAACTAAATTATTATTAAATTAAGTTAAAAAATTTTCTTATCTTGAGTTATGGGATTGATATTAAATTGAGTTATGATTTAATATTAAACTAAATTATACATAATTAAATATAGTATTATGTATTATTAGTATTAAAAAAATTTTAGATCAAAATTTTACTCAGACGCTCACCTTAACTAATACACTCCTCCGCCGTGTAAAGGTCAGAATTTGCAGCCAACTGAACAGACGGCAAATGTATCGAACATTGTACTCCTGATGAGTATATATATATATATAATATATAACAACAGAGAGAAGTGCTTCAATCTTGCTAACTCAGTTGGGAAAGGAAGACTAATGATTTGTCTGCAACTCAACTTCTCTCTCTCTCTCTCTCTCACACATCCATTTTTTTGTGCAATTCAATTTCTATTCCAAATTGCAGACAAAGGCTTTTTTTTTTTTTTATGTTTTTAGAAAAAGAACTGTAACTTAAACCATGCAAGTTATAATTCTAATAAAGATTTACAATTTAATCAGAGGTTCTTGTGTAGAGGAATGGGAGGGCTACAGCTACTCATCAACAATGTGAATGGTTGCAGAGCTTCTACCTCTCCCTAGTGAAGAAGAAGAAGGCGCAAAGGAGATGGAGACCCTTGAAGTACTACCACTCATCTTCTTCTTCTTTGACTTTGATATGGCGGCCTTGGGACGTCTCAATATGCCATTAATATCAAAACCCCCTCCATAGCTCTTACTACTTGCGGACTTCACCATTTTCCTTCTTCTCCAACCTCGCCCTTTCTTCGCAAGATCTTGAAGGGTCTCCACACTTGCCAGGGATCCAAATGTCTGAGCCTTCCCTTCATAATACTTGGATAGCCCTCTCCTGCACCCACATGCATATAATATATTCATGTTTATATATACATATATTTGAGAGAGAGAGAGAGAGAGAGAGAGAGAGAGGAGAGCCTTTTCAGTCCTCTAATCTAAACGACCACATATATTTGTGTGTAGATATAGATACATACAGACGCATTACTTACTTGATGGGGAGCTGGGCCATGAGATCTGATAATTCATACAAGGGTCCATAGGAAGGTGATGAAGATGAGGTTGCATCCTCAATCATATCTGATGATGATGATGAAGAAGAAGAAGAAGAAGAAGAAGAAGAACATGATGATACATTATTAGAATGGATTGAATCTCCAACAGATGACTCAGTGAGAAATTCAGACTCGCATATATCACCACCATCACTTTTCTTCTTCAAGGCCTTTTCTTGGTAAATTTGTTCCGTTGATTCAGCCATTGCAATGATCAAAACCCAAGCAAACAACAAGAATAATATATAGCAAGAATAAGAAAGAAGAAGATGAAGAGGCTAGGAGGATGAAATCTTAGTCTTAGAGACAGAGAATTGGCACTGTATGAGGTCTAATTTAAGAGAATATATATATATATATACACACGTGTTGGTGTTTAATAAATTAAAAAAGCATAAAGAAATCCTATTATATATATCAATATATATATATATATATATATATGAATTCTATAAGGCTATAAATGGAGCAAGGAGAGGGATAAGTAGTAGTGCCATTGTAATCCCTTTGTTCAGGGTGTCTTGCCCTTGTCATTATCATATTTTCTTTCATGGGTTTGAATGCCTATTGCTTTCCCATTCTACAAGGAAATGAGATAAGGCCCAATATTTTTGAAGACATCCATATCTGAGTCATCACTTTTTGAATTTGGGAAACTGTCACTATCTAACATGTTGACAACTTTGCCCCCTAGAACCACTACACTAATCCCCACTTCCTTTAATGTTCAGGGGTACCCAAGTAAAAAAGACTTCCACTAAATTTTGGAAGGCATTGTTTGGTGCTTATTGGCATCTTAAACTCTATTTTGCAGACTCGGAAATTTCCCGTCCAAGAGTCTTAACCTCTTCCACGCAAGCCAATTTATGGACGGTTAAGACTTAACTGTATTCAATATTTTTATATTTTAAATGGTTTCACTTTACTTCAAGTGTATTTAGAGTGGTAAAAAATAAGATAATTTTTGAATTCGTAATTATTGTGATAAGATAAAAAGTGAATAATTTTTAAAGATTTTTAAAAAATTTAAGAGTTTTTCAACTATTTTTAATAAATTAAACGTATTTTTCATATATTTTTAAATCAACCTAGTTTAAGTTATTAATTAAATTTAGATTGAAACGTGCCGCGAACCCTTGATATTTTTCATCAAAAATTTTAAAAATAATTAGCGAAAAAGGTAAAGTGAGACTATTTAAAAGTACATAAACAAAGTAAAAGAATTTAAAATACAAATCTAAAGTGATATTAATATTAAAGTACAAAAATACTAACAATAATTTATCCTAAACTTTAGTTCTTGAGTCATTTATTTGTTCATTTGATATATATAAGAATAAGATTGTTAAACGAATTAACAGCTTATTTGAGATTGTTTATTATAAAATTAAATTAAACTTAAATACAATTTATAATTCAAATTTGAATTGAACTTGGTTTGATAAATTTAAATCTATATAAAATAACGAGGATATCTGAATTAAAAATTCGTTTCCAAAATTTAACAAGTTAAGTTTGATAAGATTTTTAAATCAATTTTATTCGATTCGTTCACCGTTCTAAAACAGGGATTATTAAATATTGAGTCAAACAAGCAATTTCAATCATTAAGAATACTTTGTTTATAAAATGTAAATCTGCTGTCATGTGTATGATATATATATATATATATTAACCTAGATGGAGGGGGGATATGAAATCGAAGCAATCCAAAAGTTGAAAAAATTAAATTAACTTGCCCCGAGGGAACAAAATCAATCCGACATTTACTCCATAATTATTTTAGTTAGTTTGTTCATTAATTATTCATTGAAGTGAGCACTGGAGGGGAGCACCAAAACAGGTGGTGAGGATAAGGAGAGTTGACTAGATTACTATTCATGATAGATTGAAAAGGGCACGCACATTACATAAATATATATATATATATATATATATTAAATACATACATTAATATATATATATATAATAATTCTCACCACATACTTTCTAAGAGTTGGTTAAGGCCTAGATAGCTTACCGGTTTTCCTCCATTAGAACTTATGCATGTCTCCACAGGGGAGACAAGTTGGTCCGGTCCGGTGGGAATAGTTTAATGCCACAAGCTCCGGCCTTATTGCCACCGCGTGGCTCTCTGTTAATAGTTTTGAAAAAGAAGAAAGATAGAAAGAAAGAAAGAAATGAAAATTAATTCAAGTCTTTCGTGAATCTATAGATTGCAAACCTGCAGAATTAGTCAATTGTCTCTCTATTTGTTCGGAAGGACTAAATGATAAAAGATAAATAATCTTATGAAACAATGTGAAAATTGGATATAATATAAATTTATTTTTTTTATATGAAATTATTTTGTTGATATTTAGTTAGTGGGATGACATGACATAATTTTAAATTTTTAAATTTTGATGGAAATTAAATTTAAAAGGAGGTCCCATAAAATTTCTAAAATCCTACATTTCGAGAGATTAGTAATTCGAAAGAATTATTAATCTTTTTTTTTTTCCGATTAGTAAATATGGGATTTGTGAGATTCGAATGATAACTCCAATTCAAACCACTACAATCCCTGACTAAACACAACCTTAATGTCTTGTCCTTAATTACAGAAAATGTCCTAAAACAAGGATAAGGAAAGGGAGAATAAGGGTAAAAAAAAAAATTAGCTTTCATTTTTATTTCTTTTTTGAGCCATTTTAATTAATTATATAATTGTGATTGTATAATTACAAAGAATTTCTGTGAAACTCCAATATTATATATAATCACTTTTCCATAAATCTCCATGATCATTTTTTCTGTTTTTTTAGAGTGAGAGAGTCATTGTTTACCATAAAGATGGTGCTCTTCTTCTCATTATTACTGGTGTACATGTCTTTAATTATTTAGGGTTTTCATACCTCTTCCTTATATGAATAAAGTTTCTAAATATTCTGTGTTTTTTTTTTATTACATTTATCTTAAGAGATTCAGATCCTTTTGTATTGCGTGCAACTCCTTGTGAACTCTTTTAGAATATTTTATTTTTATTTTTATTTTTTTGTTATGGATTACAAAAAAATTGAACTCTATACAGTAAACAAATTGAGACAAATTTAAAAAAAAAAAAAAAAATTAGAGACAAAATCAGTAATGCGGAAAAATTGGTGTCTTATCCTCAATGGAGTTCCATGAAAAAATAATGTCTATTTAGCATATAAGCTAATGGAAAAGTACAAATTTGATGGGCCATTAACATTCACACCTTAACCTTAAGGTTAAGGTTGTGTTTGGGAAGAGCTTCTAATTACTTAATTTTTTGGCTTTTTTTTAAAATTATCAAATTTACCTTCTTATATTTTAAACTTCTTTTAAATTATAAATGACAAAAATGTCAAATTAACAAAAAATTAAAAAACTAGTTACTAAAAAACTAATTTTTTTTTCTTTTCCCACGCGCACACACGCCAAAAAAAAAAAAAAACTAGTCCCAAACACTGCCAAAATTTATGGATAAAAAAATGAGCTTATCACACTGATTATGCAAACATGATTAGTGAAATTTCAACTTTGGAATAGAGAAAAGATGAGAGAAACATTCGCTTCATTCCAGATAGAAACTATTAGTTAATGGATGATACAGTAAAACTGTCAACTGGTACATATAAGGAAAAATATTTTACAAACGAAGAATTGTTACAAGGACGACAGATTTATCTCGGAAAATTTACAGGAGGTTCCAAAGTACCAACCAGAATCCTAAGATCAATGTCCTTGTCTTCAAACTTCTTGATGAATGGATGAGTCTGCATGCATAAATGAGGAGGATCAGTTGTCAAATTACTGGGAGATGATGATGATGACCATATTCTATTATTACGAAGCAATATACTAACCAGAAGGTCCAGAGCTGATAATCTGTCCTGAGGGTCCTTTTGTATGCTGCAAATGTATATAATACAGTCATGTTCATGATTATTCTGTAGGGAAGAATATACATCGAGCCAATAGAAACGTTAGCTATACCTACTTTAATATATATATATATATATATACTGCAGTTGATTATCCGCAAGATTCCATGCGATAATAGAAGTAAATGTGAATTAGGGGCAGCTAAGAAGCAGGGATATTAATACGGACAAGGATTTGGCTATTTAAAAAAAAAAAAATGAAGATCTGCACACGACGAGTATATAACTTTAAAAAAAAAAAATAATTTTTGTATTTTTTATTTGTTATATATATGACTATAATGTCTCCAATAAAACTAATTCAATGTACATAACCATAACAAAACATGAGATAGAAGATGTTTTAATTTTAGAAGTTTCATCTAATCAAATTTACATTTATATTGATCGTGCGTTTGAAAAAATAAGTGGACAAGCCACGTGGTGTGTCCAATACGTATATCGGAGTGTCCGAGGCATACTAAGTGCCCGATGTCTCGAATACAGATACCACAATCATTTTTAAGTATTTGTGCTTCCTAGGTCAGCAGAAAAGCAGGGAGGGAGAAAATTGAAAATATCTAGGTCATGTAAGACATTATTCCAATTGTTTGTAACATCACTGTTCTGAGCAGAAAACTTCTTTCTGCGGTGTGTAAGCTTGCAAGCAAGGCAACCCAATGGCTCCTTAGCCTTCTACAAACAAAATCTAGTGTGGTCAAGAAAGCAATTTGATAAATGATCGCAACTTGCTTTGGCTCCATTGTTTGCACTCAAGTCAGGTCGAATTTGATAATTGAATTTCCAATGAAATGGGTGATTAATGGCATAACTAATTCAACTGAACAAACAGCGCAAATTCCTTGTTGTTGAGTTATTGAGTAGCACAAACTCATGTTCAAAAGATACAAGGAATTAAAGGGAAAAATCTTGTGGACTAACGATCCATCACTGGCTTGTCTAGGTTATGCAAAAATGGAACCAAATCTCATTTTGCCATGACAAAGAGGAAGGCAGGTCAAGACAGAGGAACCAATATAGCCTATCAGATACTTCAACTTAGGGAGAATTAATTCATCAAAACGATGGAAATTTAAAGTCAAAATGCCAACTCAAAAAATAATAATAATAATAATAAATAAGTAAATAAATAAAAGAAAAAGAAAAAAGCACTGTCCTTTGATGTATTCTTTAAAGAGGGTAATCTATGATATTATATAAAGCCAACACTGGAGCTTTTGGACAGGTCGATTTGGGGTAGGATAGTTTTGATCTGGCTGTCTTAAATTGCTGCCACTTGGCTATATAAAAAAATTCTAACATCAAACAAATATCACGAGAGAGAGATAGAGAGAGAGAGAGTGGGAAATTATTTTATTTAAGAAATTCAAGGAGATGGCAGCCACACAAATATTGCATGTTCGCCCTTTAGTAACATATGAACAGACAACTAGCTGTTCTAACCAGCTGAAACAAAGACGGTAACCAACTGCAATTACTAGAAGAAGAAACATAGTTTAGTTATTCACAATGTAGTAAAACAATATGAATACAAGCTGACAAAATGGAAGTCATTACCAGGATGAAACAAATGAGCAGAACTCTGGAGAGAACTGGTCCGGGGGAGCAGAAGGTGGTGGGCTTTCCACAATGGCCTCCAAAAGTTCATAAAAGCTTGGCCAAATTTGCTGGTCTTCAGACTGTATGTAAGGAAAACGTCCTATGGCACACTCTAGAATCACCATGCCCAAGCTCCAAATATCACTCTTATTGTCATAAGTGCTTCCACGAATTCTTTCAGGCTGAAAAAAGACATAGAAAGAAACTTTAGCACTGGCATGAATCTTCAAATTCTGCATGGTATGCTAGTTTTCACAAGAAGTTTAGAGCAAAGCAATATATATTCCTGTACTAGAAGAGAAAAGTTGACCATCAACAAAATGGCTCAACCAGTTGAATTCTGGTGCAAATACAAGAATCATAACTCCACTTACTGACATATAGTTGTAAGTCCCAACAAATGTATCCCGTTGACCCATCGAACTGGCCAACATTGCACTTACACCAAAATCTGTGATCTTCACTTCACCTTTGTAGTTTACCAGCAAGTTGGATGGTTTTATATCCCTGTGAATTACATGTCTTTCGTAGTGTAAATACACAAGACCTTTTAAAACCTGGAATGGCAACACAATGAATGTCAAGCTAATATTTGCAAATTCTTTACACTGTTGAAAAGACTATTAGTATCTCAGCATTAAATTCAAACACGATAAAATCACAACCTGCTTACAAACAACTGCAAGATATGGTTCAAGTATTGTTTTAACTTGTTTAATTACATCTGCCAAAGACCCTCGATCCATGTATTCTAACACAAGAGAAATAACTCCGTTGTGATAGAAAGAGTGGTAGCAAACTACAACATGTGGACATTGTGATGCTTGATTTATTTTCAGTTCCTGCACAATTTGTTTACGTATTTCCTCCTGTATGTTCATCTGGATAACCTGCAAACACATGACCAAAGAAGTTCCTTGTTATGTAAACACATCTTACTGGATCGGAGAAGTTGATATCAACACCTCAGAAAATAGAGGGGGGGGGGAATGGAATAAATAACATGCATCACCTGACACATTTCCTATGAGTGTATAACTAGAACAACACAGAAGAAGTCATCATAATCAATGATTTGATGGCAGATGTATAAACAAGATTAATAGCCCAATGTTCCAAGAACATCATTCAACATACGCAGATAAATCATGGGAAATAAATTCTGTAATAATTGTTGTCAATTACTATTTCAATATACAAATTCAAATGAATTTATGGCCTGTGAATTGCTCATTATGCTAATGCATCCAAAAGACAAGGAGGATTTATTCACTTGGTCAAAACCTGCCTAGGCCATCTGGTATACTGTATATTTGTAAGAAACATATATTGAATCAAAAGACCTTCATGGTTTCTTCCTAATATTCCTTCTAATATAAAATAGGAAAATGTATTAATCATTGACTAGGTTATCATCTCTCCGTGCAGAAGTCAATAGCACGTGAACTAGTCAAGTTCAATTAATAGATGGGAAATTGAAATTGTTGTTAGTGCAGTTACCTTCAAAGCAAACAATGTTCCAACCCATTTATGGCGGACAAGTTGAACTACTCCACCACTTCCCTTCCCGATCACTTTGACGGTCTCTAGATCTTCAAGCGAGAATTGTAGATCAATCTCCTTGTTTTCCAAAGTCTGCCAAGTAAACAATATTAACTCAGAATCAAGTGGGAAATACAAAGCATAGATATTCATAAAATCATTTAGGCCTTATGTTCCAATTACATTTGGACAAAATATATGCCATTAGACATCTGACACACAGACTGACCAATCCACATAATAACTTTGTTATCATGACTGGTCTAGTTAAATGTTCCTTTATAGGACCAATACCTTGCATTAAATGTCACTACACTAATTTTGCCTCTTAACTGCAAAGGAGGAATCTTTGTTGAATTCCTAAACCAATATCCCCTTTGCAGCTGTAAGTTTCAATTAAACATCCAGCTATTGACTTTTATGTTTTATTACATAAATCTGTGAATTAAGGCTATCGGGATAATGGCTGCGAATGCTTAAATGGGTTTCTCTTTTGCTGCACAGTTGCACTTGCACACCACCACATGTTTGTCTCATATCACCAAGAATTTCAAATTCAAACTATTTGCAAGGATTTAAATCTAGAAGTTGACAACAATCGAATAAATTGGAATTATTTGCTTTGACCTTCAGTTACTTTTATAAAATAAATTTTTAAGTGAATATTGTACCTAAATCCTAACCACGTGATGTTCTAGGATTTTGTTGAAATAACCAACAGTCACTGTCCTTAACCACAGCAATCAACCAGCGGATTACACTTGGTACAATTGTCCATTTCAAAATACAACACAATTAGAATACTTGAAGTAATTGACTGTCGGAAATACAAGCTGAAAACATGTAAAGCAATGATAGGTAAGGAACTCATGTCGGCATAAAAGAGGCTATATCAAATTGAATTCAACAACAATAAATACGGCAAATGTTTTGGGCAAAAACAGCACCCACCTCACATGCAAAAATTTGGCTTTTGGTTTTTATGCTCTACACTAAACAATTATTCATGTTGTTATAGTCTGTTTTGAACCAAAAAAAATCCAATCAAATTGCATATAACATGCATCAAGTCACTGTAGTCTTAGTCATCCAAATTCCTAAGTGGGAGTGATATATAGATTACACGAGCAATACTAAAGTTATTAACTTTAAACTATAATTCTTGGCTGAAACTAATCAAGTTAATTGAATTACCCAAAAAACGTTATAGGACTTGTAGATTCTTCTTGGTTGAAACTAATCAAGTCAATTGAATTACCCAAAAAACATTATTTAGAATATGCAGATTCTAACTCCCACATATAATTTAAAGAAAGACTTACGCGAGATTCATTTTCTTCTGATACGAGCCGCAAACCCTTCTGGTTCAAGAGCAAATCGCCATCGTGAAATGTGCCGCTCGCAGTCCTGCAATTTGAAATCAAGAAAATAACAAACCCGAAAATAGGAATGCGACAACAAATCCGATGCGAATTGCAAAATCAAATCGGTCCTAGAAACAGAGAAACTTAACCTGATATTAGGCAATGAGAAAGAGAAGTGCCTGACCAGATTTAGCGAAACAGAAAGTGGAAAGGAAGAAAGCGCAACTCACAAGAAGCTGGTGATTGTGGCTTCCTGAGCGGGCACTGCAAGCTTCAGCTGCTGCAATGGCTTCTTGCTCTTCATGATCGAGATCGTCTTCTGGGGTTTTGAACTGATACAGAAACTAGTAAGGAGAGAGAGAGAGAGAGTAGGGTTTTGGACCTTTGGGGATGGAAATGACGAAGAGTCGGGAAACGGTAACTAATAAATTTAAATGAGGATGACCGCCAAAGTATATCAATCTTTGATATCGTTATTCCAACAAAGCAATATTATATTATTAGATTTAGGCTCCGTTTGGAAACAATTAGTATTGACTAATAGCTAATAGTTAGCAGTTAGCTAAAAAAAAATTAGTTAATTTTGTGTTTGGGAAGAAAAAAAAAGTGGCTAATGGCTAATGACTAGTAGTTAGCTAATTTTGTGTTTGGGAAAGAAAAAAAGTGACTTTTTTTTAGGTGGCTAACTTATTTTTGTTAAATTGACATTTTTACCCTTGAAAGTTTAAAAGAAAATTAAAATATAAGTGGATAAAAAAGTTCAATTACTATTGAAGTAGCCATTAGCATTGACTAATAGCTATTATTTCTAAACGGACCCTAAGGAGGAAACAAAGTTATTATTTGTTTGTTTATTTATTTATTTATTATTTTTTTAACTGAGTAGGAAAAAAGGATTTTTTATAGCAATTATTTGTTTTTTATTTTTTTATTAATTCGACATATTTAAAAAAGTTTAAAGTATAAGAGAGTAATTTTGATAATTTCAAAAAAAAATAAAAAAGTTAAGTAATTAGAATGCCCAAATAATATCTTATTGTGGCAATAATACGCTCGCTTACTTGCTCTCTATTTTTTTTTTCTTTTTTGTATGTCTATTCTATTTTATTTTATTATTTTTAACTCATAGGCTCGTTTTTGACATCAAAATCTATCAAAATCTACCAACTTTAATTAATTTTTTTTGTATTTCTCTATATATTACCTTTATGTCACATCTTTCGATTTTTATTGTACTTTTTGGCCAACTTTTTATCAACCAAACACACTCATAATATTTAAATCAATTTACACACAACTCAATTAATTTATGAAGTTTTAAAATTAATAATTGTACAATTTTTTTAGCACCCCAATAACCATTGGAAACTATACACAAAATCTAGCTAGTTGAACTAACCCTCTATTATTCAATTCTTGTTTGAGATATATTACTAATTTGAGGTTTTTTTTTTTATTTAAGAAAAGACAATCATAATATATTCATTGCTGTTAAGTTCTATTTGGAGCTCCAATTTTTATTTTTTAAAAAAATTTTAAAATTTTTTAACTTTTTCTAATCAAAATTTATCACAAGTTACTTTTACATTACTTTAACATTGACTTTTAATTTTTTTTAAATTTTTTCAAAACTTCAAACACTCTCTTAACTTATGAATTTTAGCAAGTGCCGTTTAAAAATTTGATGAATCCTAGTTGGATTAAAAAGTGGTGAAAATTGCATGAATATCACCATAGGTTGCGAGCAAATATAAATTCAAGTCAAGATAAGTAACATTTTTTTGATGGATTGTTTTTCATAAGTAATAATCTTACAAATTAGTGATTTTATGAAAAAATGATTGTAAAGTTTGTTTTTTATGAGTTAGGGCCTTAAAAACTCAAGATTTTACGTAAACGTGATTATATATATATATATATATATATTATTAAAACCGTGATATTTTTATTTTAATAATTATTTATTTTACCACATTTATTTTGATTATTGTGGTTGTTTGTAACATTTGTGAATCTTCTATTGAAATTATAAATTTTTATCTATTATTTATAATTATTAAAAAAAAGTATGGAGATTTACTGGAGAAATTAGTGAAAAATATTGTTCAGATAATCTAATATGTTTTGTTTTTATTTTTGTATTTTTAACTTATAATGTAGCTATTATTGAGTTAATGATTATAGCTAAGATTTTTGGTTAATAAAATAACGTCATGATTTAACAACATAACCTTCCGCTAGAAACTTGAACCCAAAATAGTATCTCCCAATATCTATAATTTAGGGTGCTTCGGGAAGGATTAGTTTCGGTTTTTTTTTTTTTATTTAAACAAAATTTAATTTACTTTTTTATTTAGTAATTTTTAAATGTGTTATTTATATTTATATTTATTTAAAATTGTGAAAAAATACTTCTAAATTGTTAAAAAGGATTTTTTTTGAATTAGTTTTTTTCACATGTACATTAATTTTTATATTTTCAATTATTTTCTTTTGTAATTTTTTGTTTGAAAATAAAAAAATTATGAACGGGTAAAAAAATTGACTTTTCAAAAAGAACAAAATCTTTGACAAATTGGAAAATTTTCTTTTTACAATTTTTTGATGAATATAAATAACATATTTAAAAGCTACAAAAAATAATTTTAATAAAAAATTATATAAGATGAAAAAAATCAAATAAAAAAATAACAAATGGTCAGGGGCGGATTTAGAATTTTTGTCAAGGGGGCACAATATATATAAAATTACACAAAAACATACTTTGTATTAGAATTCAAAAGTAAGTAATACAAAAGATAAACATTGTCCTCGATATTAAAATTTAACTTACAATTGACCCCTACGATTTTTCATATTTTGAAAATAATTCATGATAGATTCATTTGATAAACTACTGAATATATCTTTTTCAATATACACCAAATCAAACAATCATTCATTAACTCATCACACATTCGATTGCGAAGTCGATTCTTCACTATATTTATACCAGAGAATGCCTTCTCTAATGCAACAGTTGCAATTGGTAAAATCAAGATCAAAGTTAGGAGCTTGTAAACTAATGGGTATGCCACATCTCTTATATTTTCAACCATCTTTTAAGTAATGTCACCAAACCCTTTTAAACTCGAAAACTTAACATTCAAGTACATATCCATAATGAAAATTTCAAGTTGATCTGAAAGTGCTAAAAGCTCAATGTCTAAAAAGTCTTTTGGGTAAAATTGAGCTAGTTGAATCACATTTTGCTTGTCAAAAGCAGCAAATGAATTGGATGGATTTAGGCATGAAACACAAAACAGCAACTTAGTATTTACCTCATTAAATCTGCTATTTAGCTCTTGCAGTTGCATATCCATGACAATATTAAATAATTCAACACGATAGTGATGTGAATTTGTCATTTCTTCAACTCTACGACGTGATTTTCCTTGAACTACATACAAATCATCCATACTAGGAATACTAATATGATGCTTTACACAAAAAACAGAAACTTCTTCAACCAAAGAATTCGACCCATTATCCCTCATCGCTTGAAGTCTTCTCTTAGAAATGTCAACTAAGAGAAATGTCAACTAAAACAATTGCATTTCCAATATCTTGCTCTTTCCATTGTAGTGCTTGAGACAAATCATTTGTTATTCCCAATATTAATTTCATCAAATGCAAAGTAATCACAAACTCAAAGGATTGCCCCGCTTTCAATAAACACAATGCTTCGGCTTTTTGATCTGAATTTGTTCCCTCTTCCATAATCACATCAAGTACATCAATTACTGAGACAAACATGTTAATCAAGCTCATAAGAGTCCCATAGTGCGATCTCCAACGTGTATCACTAGGCCGAATTAGAGTACTTTATTGATTCAAGCCTTGCCCACTTGTAATTTCTTCATTTTCCAAGCCTTCAATAATTCGAGCAACTTGTGCCTCTCGTAAAATATCTCATCGCTTGCATGAGGATCCAACCACATTAACAATATTAGAAATCAAAAGGAAGAGCGTGGCAATAAGGACATGGTTTTTCGCCACTGCAACAAGAGCTAGTTGAAGCTGGTGAGCAAAACAATGCACATAATATACACACTCATTTTCTTTCAAGATAAGAGTCTTCAATCCATTAAATTCACCTTGCATATTACTTGCCCCATCATAACGTTGCCCACGCAACATAGATATGCTTAATCTATGTGCAGAAAATAACTCTTCAAGTGCATGTTTAAGTGATTGAGCAGTTGTGCAAGTGACATGCTTCAAGCGCAAAAAACGTTCAACCACACACCCTTTTTTGTTTACAAATCTCAAAACAATGGCCATTTGCTCCTTCATCGACACATCACGAGATTCATCGTGAAGAATATAAAACAATCCATCACCAAGCTCTCTAATTAAAGCATTAGTTGTTTCAAATGCACAAGCTCTAACAACATTTTTCTAAATTTGAGGCTCTGTTAACTTAAGATTCTCAGGAGCATTATTAAGTGCAACATTTCTCACCTCCTCATTATGATCTGTAAGAAATTTTTAAAAGCTCTGAAAAATTTCCTTAATTGTTTGAACTATCATACGCATTGTGCCCACGAAATGGAAGTTCTCGTTTTAAAAGGAATCTAATGCAGTCGATTGATGCATTAAGTCGAACTCTATAATCAATCCTTGCTTTCTCTGTCATTTTGCTAAAACTAGTTTCAATAAGTTGTTTCTGATTCATCAAATCTTGACATTTACTCCAAGCTTGATTGTGAACACTATTAACTCATCATTCATTTTTACGAAGCTTATCTTTCTTCTTTCAATCCCTAAAACCTTTACTAACAAATATATCACCACCCTCTTAATCTCCACACTCATTCTTAAAAAGATAACAGTAAAGGCAAAATGCAGAACCTTTGATATGTTATACTTCAACCGTTTAAATTCATCAAACCACGAAGGATTGAATCTTCTTAACTTCCCATTGAAATATCTCTGCGGAAATTCATGTTTACGAGGTTGGCAAGCACCATTAAGGTAGTACTTTCTACGAACCATTTCACGAATATTGGGATCATATTCTACAATCTTAGGCCGCTCTCCTTCTGGAAGTTCAGGCAAGTTGAATTTTGCATAATTACTTCTTGAAGAATTTTTGGTACTTAATGATTGTGTAGAAGCTGGATTGGATGAAAACTCGGGGACCTCAGATTCCACACGATTTTTTTTTTGGAAGTTCATTACTCAATGGTGACTTTTCTAAGGAGATTTTTGTTGAAGGATCATTGGAATTCATTGAAGATGACTCTTCTTCGTCACTTTTTCTTTTATAATATCTCAACATATCTCTAGAAAAAATCAAAAATTAAAATTAAAACTATTCTAAATAAAATTAAAAAATTAAAGGAGGGTATAACTAACAAATATAATGTTTATACATAATAAAAGTCACATTGAATTTAAAAAAAAAAAAAAACAAAATAAGTTATTTAATCACAAATCAAACATACACAATTGTCAACCATTTAAAAAAACTATCACCATGAGAAGCTAAAAAACAAGACATATCTTTTATCTTTGAGTATACACAAGCTAGCTATATTTGGGAAAATTTTTTCCTTTTGTTAGTTTTAATTAATTAATTTATTTTTTGAATAGCTAGAATTATTTTTGTAATTAATTTGTACCAATTTTGAAACTAAAATTAACAGTTACATCAAACAAAATCTTTAAAACTTGCATCAAATAGAAATTAACATAAAATAAATTTAAACAAAAAATTAACTCCAAATTCAAACAAAAATTTAAAAAAAGTGAACTGAAAAAAAATTTCTTACTTAGTTTGCCAGAGTCACGGAGACGGAAAGATGAGAAAAGATGAATCTACCGGATGGAGGTTTGCTGAAGTTTGGACTGCTGCTGTTGGATCTTGATCTGGAAGCTTTGGATTCTTGGTAGATTTGATGTAAAATAGGGTAAGGGTCAATTTTAAAAATTTTTAAAAAGTGAACTGAAAAAAAAAATTGCTTACATGGTCAGTACAGCAACTTAGTTTGCTGGAGTCACGCAGACGAAAAAATGAGAAAAGATGAATCTGTTGAACAGAGGTTTGCTGGAGAGAAGATGAATCTGTTGCCACTCAGCTGCTGGAAGGAGTTGAAATGTTGAATTTGGAAGCTTCGGGCTTTGACAGGTTTGATGCAAAATATGAAAGGGTTAGTTTTGTAATAAAGTTAACAATTGAAAGCATTTCTGGTAAAGGTTAGTTTTGTAATAAAGTCATCAATTGAGGAGTATTTTAGTAATTTTATATAAGAAATTCAGGGGGATCACGTGCCTCCCTTGCCTCCGAATGGCTCTGCCCCTGCAGATGGTCTTGCCCAAATCACCTCCACTAAGAGTGAAATTGGAATAAAAAAAATAAAATTAGGTGAAATAAAATGCGAAACAGGAGCAAGCCTCTTAACATAGTGGCCGAGACTCTCATTCAGCCCTCACCACCCGGGTTTAAAACCCGGGGCCCCCTCCCCACTTAACGATAAAAAAAATGCGAAACAGAATTTATGGATGTGTTTGCAGTGATAAAAAGTGTGATAAAATGAAATAAAGTAAGATAAATTGTGAGTTCACCATTTTTCAGAGTTTTTACCATCTTTCAGAGTTTTTTATCACTCTAAACGAGACCTATATATGATTTCATGACATGAACTAATTCTTACACATCACAAAATTTTGGGGGTATTTAGGATTGTAAAAAATTAGTATAAATTTATAAAAATTATGTTCTTATAATTTATATGAGTAAAAAATTTTAATTTATAAAAATTTATGAAATTTTGGATGTAATTGAAGTGATAATATGTGAGGCAAAGTGAAATAAATTGTAAATTTGTAATATGTGTAATAAAATAAAAAATAAATAATTTTTAAAAGTTTACGATAAATTAAATCAAACGAAACCTTGATAGTGGAACTCCAAAAACAGATGTTATATTTTTCGCACAATATCCTAAAGTGTAGGTTCTTCTCAAAAAATCCTAAAGTGTAGGTGCTTGACCAAAATCAACTCGACAAAGGGAATCCCAGCCATTCCCAAAATCCCGAGTTTCTTTTAACCCCAGGTAAATCTCAGGGGTAAATTTTATAAAGTAAAGAGCCAAATACCCAAAAGCAAATTGATTCTAATCAAAAGAAATTATTTTAAAAATATAGTTAAAGTAATAAAAAATAAAATAAATTATAAATTTATAATTCATATAGTAACATAAAAAATAAATAATTTTTAAAATTTTTTAATATTTTTAATCATTTTTAGAATTTTTCATTACTCTTAATGGAGCTTAAATTATAAGATAAATATAACATTATTTTATGAAAATTTCAATAGCGGTGGAAACTATTTTCATTGATTGTTTTATGAAACAAATTTTTGTAAAAACATATTATTTTTAAAAATATTCAAAGTATATTCAATATAGAAAAATTCAAGCTCAAAGAAAAAAGTGATTTTTTTTCCAGCCAAAGTCAAGAGCCCTTTTATTTTAAAATATTTATAATTTTAAAACGAATAATACGTCTCAAAACTAAAAAAAAGAAAAAGAAAATCAAAATTTAAATAAAACAGAGACATATTTTTTATTATTGATGGTGGCTACTCTAGTGGTGGCAGTATTGCACGGCAGACATCCAGTCTACCGTGTTGCGGAATCGAGGCACTTCTATTCAATTCCATTTCGTAATAGAATCTGAAGTCCGCTCCAGACATTGCTGACACACTTCTCTCTCTCCCTCTCCTCCCCTCCCCCCCCCCCCCAAATAAAAAGACAAAACACCTTTGTCTCACCTCGCTATTTGTCTCTCATCTCGGGCCACTCTTTCGAGCTCCGAGAGTGTTTTTAGCGAGAGAAAAGGGTGAAGTGTTCAGAGAGAGCCGTTACCAGGGAAGAACGTTGCAGAAAGAGAAGAACAAAGTAAGAGCAACTATAATATAAGCAGGGAAGGGGAAGGAGAGGAGTAAGAAGAAGAAGGAAGTTTTGGAGAGCAATGGCTCGGGGGTTCAGACTCATATTTGCGATTTCTCTGCTCTTACTGCTTCTGGGTTTGTTTTTCATTCCTCATTCTTCATCTCTCTATATTTCTATACACGCACACGTATTATATCCAGGCGGTGCTTGAGCATTTTGTGGTTTTGGTTGAATGGATTTGAATTTCTTTGTCCTTTTTTTTAAGCTCCGATTAGATCATTCATTTGTCGGTATTATCAAGCATGGATTTTTCAAGGATTGTTGAGCAGAGTATGGAGTAATGTTACTACTATTTTGGGAACATGTCATTCCTTACTATCTTCTGCTTTCTTTGGTGCCTAAAGTCAAAGATTTTGTTTTTGGTATTCTGTTTCCCTCTTCCATATTGTTTCTTTCTGGGTTTTTCTTTCCCTGTACATGCACAAGTACACATGCGCATTCATTCCTAAATGTGTGTTGGTGTGAGCGATGATGTTACAACCTCTCCCTCTCTCTCTCAAAAAATAAATAAATAAATAAATAAATAAATAAATAAAAATAAAAAATAAAAAAAATAATAAATGAAAATAAAAATAAAGCAGAAATTTCAATGCCTAAATGACATTCTTCTCCTTTATTCACTACTAATGTTCTCTCAGTTCTTGCATATACAAAATAAATGATAGGTTTGAAATTTGATCTGGATTACCGCTTATTTACTCCTCTGGATGGTAGACCGATAGTTGCATTTGCATTCTTGTCAATGGTAAGCTCTTTAATCAAATGACGGAGACCTAAATACTAGATACATATTTAAAGGCATTATGCATGAACTGGAATTTCTGATTACAGCCCCTAATAGCTGTCCATTAGCAATGTGGCATGCTCTGCACATCTGTCTGCCACTCCATTAAATTCATGTGGTTGATTTGCGTCTCTTGGCTGTCAAAATCTAAACAACTGTCTTGTGATGTCTGGACTTTTCTAGCTTCCTTATAATTATCCTGGCTTGGGGATATATGTAGGATAATGTTGCCTGTTTAAATAGTTTTATTTTATTTTTTATTTTTTTACTTTTTTTGGGATTTATTAATTTAAGTAGTAGCTGTTGTTGCATATAAATGGGACGCCTCAGCATGAAATGACATGGCCATTATATTTTTCTTTGTGGCCCTTTAAATGAATGTGGATTTTTTGTTTTTCTTTGTGATATTTTGTGTTTTTTTTTTTATTGATAATTTGATTCGAGAGGGTGGTGTTTATCATATTGAGCTGAAAGTTTCAACGCGTGTGTACCGTGTTGAGATCAGATCGAACCTTGAGTCTACCTCTCCAAACTTCATTATTGCACTTGACAAAACAGCGAGTGAAATTTTCTTAAACCTTTGGAATTAAGATGTGATGAGCATGACACTGTACCATTCACCCATGGCCTTGCAGTCTTTTTATAAAAGTAATAGTCTTGGTTTGGGAACAATTAGCTGTTTCAGCTTTTTTTTTTGGGGGGGGGGGGGGTAGTTTTTAGACATGTTATTCACATTCATCAACAATTGATCTTATACATAAGTTGCTTGCTTTAAACAGCACTTAATCAATTCTGATTCAATGGAAAATGGTTCTCAGTTGAGTGTTGGATGTCAAACTTGGTTCAAGAGAAAGGCTTCCCTGCTGATGAGTTGTCTATTTTCATTGCTTATAATCACTTCTTCTTCTTCTTCTCTCTCTCTCTCTCTCTGTTTTTTTTTTTTGTTTTTTTGGGGGGGGGGGGGTTTACTTTCAGGAGAGATTCTGAAAAGCCATGCTTCATGCATAGTGGTAGAAGTGCAAGACAATTATGTAGAAGACGTGCTTATACCAAATAGACAGATTATCAAGTTAATCCACCCCCCCTTTCTTTTCTCCTCTTTATTGGGATATAATATATATTTGGAAATCATGACAGACGTGAGAAATCTTCGTGTGAAATATGTTTATTGCTTGAGGGGCATTATAAAAAGCCTGTGCGTCTCTCTTTCCTTTGTGCTTCTATAGATATATTGATGCGTATGAATCTTTACCATGTTATAGTAATTTGGTGTTGAGGGGCTTAATTTTTCTTCAAATCTGCATGCAGATATCTGCAGGGGAAGCACAATTGGAATTTGCTACGGAAGAAATGCTGACGATCTCCCTACACCAGATAAGGCAGCACAACTTGTTCGACTTCACAACATTAAGTATGTGAGGATATACGACTCCAACATCCAGGTCCTTAAGGCCTTTGCAAACAGTGGAGTTGATCTTATGATTGGGATTCCAAATTCAGACTTGTTACCATTCTCCCAATTCCAATCCAATGCTGACACCTGGTTAAAGAACAACATCCTTCCCTACTATCCAGCCACAAAGATAACATATATAACTGTTGGTGCTGAAGCTACAGAAGCACCTAATAATGTCTCTGCTATGGTAGTACCTGCCATGCAAAATGTTTTCACAGCTCTGAGGAAAGCTGGTTTGCAAAGGAAGATTAAGGTTTCAACTACCCATTCTCTTGGTGTTTTGTCTCGATCCTTCCCACCTTCTGCGGGGGCTTTTAACAGCAGCTATGCGTTCTTTCTGAAACCGCTGCTCGAATTCCTTGCTGAGAACCATTCACCATTCATGATTGACATATATCCTTACTATGCCTATAGGGATTCCCCTAATAATGTGTCACTAGATTATGCTATATTTGAGTCATCCTCTGATGTTATTGACCCAAATACTGGTTTGCTTTACACCAACATGTTTGATGCACAGATCGATGCTCTTTATTTTGCTCTCATGGCTCTAAACTTCAAAACAATCAAGATTATGGTTACCGAGACTGGCTGGCCCTCAAAAGGGTCGCCTAAAGAGACAGCTGCTACTCCAGATAATGCCCAGACTTACAACACCAATCTGATTCATCATGTCATCAATGACACGGGTACTCCTGCAAAACCCGGAGAGGAGCTGGATGTTTATATCTTTTCATTGTTCAATGAGAACCGGAAACCTGGTTTGGAATCTGAGAGGAACTGGGGTCTGTTTTATCCAGACCAAACGAGTGTCTATAACATCGATTTCACTGGAAGAGGTGTTGTGGATGCATCTACACAAGCAAATGTCACCAATTCAAGTGGAAGATGGTGTATTGCTTCATCTACTGCTTCTGAAGAAGACCTAAAGAATGCCTTGGATTGGGCTTGTGGTTCGGGGAATGTGGACTGTTCTGCTATTCAGCCCAGCCAGCCTTGTTTTGAGCCAGATAGTCTAGTTTCACATGCATCTTATGCATTCAACAGTTATTACCAGCAAAATGGAGCTACTGATATTGCTTGCAGTTTTGGAGGAGCTGGGGTTAGAACAAATAAGAACCCAAGTAAGTATATTAAGATTTAAACCTTTTCTACAAACCTTCTTTTCTTTTTTCTTTCCTTGTTTTGTTTTATCTTCACATAAACATGCTTGAGAATGGGTGAAACCAACCTGCTGAGTTTGGCTTTCCACTTCATTAGCAAACCCTCCATTAATATGCAATTCTATTAGGTTGCGTTTGTATTCATGGATTTGAAATCAAGGAAATTTTATGTTATTAGTTTAGATAGGGATTTCACAATGGATTTAAGTAGGTTAACACGATGAATTATGATGGATTTGAAATCACCACAGAAAGTAGTTATTTTAAATCTTTCAAAATATTGGCTTCACTGCTTTGATTGTCATTATTAGAAAAATTATTGCAGAGCTTCTATGTATTATTACATAAATTAACTATCTCACTTATAGTTTAATTTAATCTAATCTGAAATCCATTGATTTGAAATCCTTACTTATCCAAATGGAGCCTTAATATTTTAGCACATTTATACGTTCTCCTAATCCTGGCAAGTTCACAAAAGATCAAAGCCAATGATGACTTCTAGTTATCTGATTAGCAGATTCTATTTTCAGTAAAATTACAAAAGGCGTTAGACTTGCTTTAAAGTTTCTAAGATGAAAATTAATCCAAACAACTCATTGTTTGCATTGCATTCTTTATCAAATTATCCTGATACGTGGGGGTGTCTTGTCTTCATTGCCTATTCTTAATGAAGGATTGTTTATTGGAGGCAAGGCCTCAAAGGCATGCCCAATTATAACGTATTTAGTGGACAGGCTAAAGAAACCTTTGTGTTTGTGTTGCAGGCTATGACAACTGCTTGTACATGACAGCCGGGTAAATTTACCGTCTTTTGTAAATTTAGTTGGTGTTCCTTCCACCTTTGTCTACTTTTATATTCATAATGCTGATAACTTAGTTGTGGTAAATTCTACAGGAGCAAGAAAGCTGCTGCAGGCAATGTTACAGCAGCTCCGTCTCATTCTTCCTCTTTTCAAACGGGATTCTCTCGGTGGATTTCTAGTTGCCTTCTTTTCGCCTCTATCTCATTTTTCTGAATCTCAACCATGGACAATGCTAGTGCTTTTTGTACAAGAGAAATAGGTGGGTGGATGAGGGGGGGGGGGGGGGAATTTTTCTTGGAGTTGCATGGCTATGGAAATGTATTGTAGCAGCAACTGTGGATGAGTAATCCTCTTCCCCTGGCTTTGTTGATAATGTTTGATATCATCAGTAGGTGCTTGGTCTCCCGAAAGCCATGGAATGATGGTAGTTGCTTATTTGTTGATTCTTGTATGCATATATACATATATGGTAAGCACAAACTTATGCCATGGATTGCACAGCTTTAAACTGATCCGTAGTCTCCTACTTGTTTTAGTACTTGTAAACTCCCCGAAATTCTAACTTGCCACTGTGTTTAGGACTGCAATTTTGGCTCAAATTTCTTTTTGCCCGCTACTTGAAAGCTACCCTTGGATCTTATTTCTTTTCAGGAAAAGGTTTTGGTAAAACACGATTAAAATATTTTTGGGCTGTGCAATGTAAAATATATTTTTTTTAAAAAAATTGATTTTGTCCATATTTTAAGAAAATATTTTCTAAAAGTAAAAGAGCAAACAACTTTTCCAAAAACATACAAAAAGTGTAGGTCATGAAAATACTTTTCGGCTTTAAAATTCCTCCCAACGATCCTCGCACGATGATTTAGCGCACCGCATAATTCGCAGCACGACAATGGGCAAATGGCTTTGCCAGTTTTTCATTGTTTTTAGTTATGGATTTTTTTTCCTCTCTCTCTCTCTCTCTCATTTAGGGCCGTTTGGTAAATATATTAAAAAATTGGTAAATATAGGATAAAGTTGTGTACAATATATTCTTGTGGTCCGATCCTTACCTGAACTCGGCACAAAGTGAGACCGACTTTCATTATCAAAATTTACTAAATATATTAACCAGCGGCATTTTTAACTTTTATAAAATTTTACTACAACGCATAATAAAATGTTAAATGTACCACTAGAGGGGCAGCATGGTCGTTCAACTTTTTCACCTACCCAGTTTTGTAATTTTGAAGCAATTAATATAAGAACCGTTTTGCACCACCAATAATTAAATAAAAAAAGACATATTCAGTGATTAGTTGGATGTTTAGTAAAAAATTATAAAAGTTCAAATTGTTCATCTAAAAAAACAAAGGTAAAAATTAGCTAAAATAAAAAATCAGTAAAAATTAAAAAGGATTGATAAAAATTAGTTTTTTCTGTTGTTTTTTTTTTGGTGAGCCAAACGGCCCCTTTATGATCAAATTTTCTTGTGCGGTCTCAAGCATGTATTTTTCTTTCTCATCTTATCCTTCAATTCTTCTGCAATTGCATAATCAAAAACCCAATTATTTGCAATCTTGTTCAGCCCATAGTCAATCCTTGGCGGACTTACCTCAACAAGTCAAGTGTAGAAATTATCATGTATTACTGAGATCTCAGCCAAACATGTTGCAAGAACATAAAATAAATTAGAAGTGGAGCCCGGCGTTCACTTATTCTTCTTCTTCTTCTTCTTTTGGGGGGGGCGGCGGGTTGTATTTGTCCGAGACTTCTTGAGGCTATATATTACTGGGCTGAATGCCAGTAAATATGCTTCAGTGGCAAGGGCTAACCCCAAAGTAAATAACAAATAAAATTGTAAAAAAAATAGTACAATAAAAGGTAAAATTGCCAGGAATGGTATTACACAACCCAGATATTATATAATTAATCAGATACTCCAAGCAGCCCAGAGTACATTAAGGAAAAACCACTCCAAACTAGATGCGTCTCACTTGCAAATCATTGTAAACTTTTTTTTTTTTAATAAAGAGAATACAAACAAGGCACAGTTTTAACTCAGAAGAAGATCATATCCAGCATTTCTCAAGCTCTTGCCTCCACAAGGAATTCGCACAACTTCAAATACATGTACTATTATTTCACTGCAACTATTTCAACATGAGGTGATTAGATGAACGCCTACAAAGGGGAAAAAAACGAAAAAGAAAAGAGGGGAGGGGGGAGGGAAGACCCCGGGGGCAGTAGTTAAACACGGCCGCGTTTTGGGCGAAATAGCGCCGTTTAACCTCAAGCAAAAAAGGTTAAACAAAAAATTAAAGATGTGGGGGCCAGTGCAAAAAAAAAAAAAAAAATCTGAGACGGTAGGGAGCCAAAAAAAAAAAAAAAAAAGAAACGAAGAGTGAGTTCAGTGATTAAAAAATTATTTTTTTTATAAAAAATCACTAATTTAATAAAAAATTATTTATTTATTTATTTGATAAAATTAGATTTAGACTGAGTCTGAAAACAAAAAAAACTAACTTTTTATTTTTATAATTAGTTACTACCTAACTATTAAAAAACTACTTCTATGTATTTAAAAAGGAAAAAAACTAAGATAATATTTGATTTACTTTTTTATTTTTTGTTTTCTCCTTTTATTTTCTATTTTTTATTTTATCTGTTTTATGTTTTGAAAATTACTTTTTGTTATTTTTCATTTTATGTATAAATTTATTTTCTAAACAAAATTTTGAAAACGAAAATATCTAAATAAGTTTTGAATTGTTTTACTTATTTTAAAAAACATAAAATGAAAAATGAACTCAAAACCAGTATGCCAAATTACACGTAATTTTTTAGAAGTTAGTTTTTATTTTTTTATTAATTTAACATTTTTACTCTTCAATGTTTAAATTTTTAAACATAACTTTTTAGTAGTTAGTTTTTATTTTTTGTTAATTTTACATTTTTATTCTTCAATGTTTAAATTTTTAATTTTTGAATTTATTTTTCATTTTATGTGTTTTTTAAAATAAAGAAAACAGCTCAAAACGTATTTGGTTACTTGTATTTTTAAAATTTGTTTTAGATAATAAAAAACAAATTTACACAAAATGAAAAATGATAAAAAATCATTTTGAGCTTTTTTAACGTAAAATAAGGAAAATTTCAAAATACAAAAAACAAAAAATGTTAAACTAAATGTATTTTCTGTTTTTTTGTATTTTGGGATTTTCAAAACATAAAATAGATAAAATAAAAAATAAAAAATAAAAGGAGAAAACAAAAAATAAAAAAGTAAATTAAATATTACCTCAACTTTTTTCCTTTTTAAATACATAAAGTAGTTTTTTAACAATTAGGTAGTAACTAATTACAAAAACAAAAAGTTAGTTTTTTTCTTTTCAAACTCAGTCTAAATCTAATTTTATCAAATAAATAAAAAATTTTTTTTACTAAATTAGTGACTTTATATTAAAAAAATTAATTTTTTAATCACTGAATCCACTCTTCGTTTCTTCTTTTTTTTGCTCCCTACCGTCTCAGATTTTTCTTTTTTTCCTTTTTTTTTTTTTGCGCTGGCCCCGCTTCTAATTTTTTCCTAACGTTGAACGGCGCCGTTTCATCCAAAACGTGGCCCTTTTTAACTACTGCTGCAGCAGCAGTATTTACGCTACTGCTCTCCCCCGGGGTCTGGGGAGGGAGGCTTCACTTGAAAAAGGGGAGGCTGACATAGCTATCACCTCCGTGACATCACACTTGTAAGCAGTCTTGATATTATGTATTTTTAATTAAAAAATATGTGAATATATAAAAGTGTGATGTCATGGAGCTGACATTAAACCCATGTCAGCCCCCCCAAATCTGCTTGACTTTCCATGGATTCCCTGCCAGGTGAACCCTAGTAGGAAATCCCTTGGTGGGTGTAACATGCAATCCCTCAAAACACACGAGGCAATAAGTCTCAAACTTGTGCAATGGTAGAATTTAAATCTGCACTCAAAAATTTATTATGATTCGACTAGTCAAATTTTACTTTGCTCGGCAACCAGAGGATTTTGAACCCCCAACCTCCCCAAGAAGAGCCAGGGGCTTTGGCCAGCTGGGCTGCCCAGCTGGTTGCAAGCCTATAAAGCAGTTAAGAAGAGATTGAAGTGTAGACCAAAAACATACCAAACCAAATTAAAGGCCCTGCTCAATAAGGTAATCTCCAAGCCTCTCAACAATCATGTTGCACTGGCCTGGAGTCATGGGCTCATCATAGATGCCAATGATCAATGCCTGATTGGTCTTTTTAACAGTAACACCACCAGGCCCCTGAAATCAGCATAATAAGGGTCAGCATTCACCATCTGTAGAGAGTCGAGACAAAGGGTGGGGTCGCAATCACATGACAAACCACAAGAATTGAACACTCAACCTCTAGTTTCTAATTTGACAATGGAGCTCCAATCTTATTGAAAAAAAAAATACAATACAAGTGCACGGTCACAATCAATCTTGAATTATAAGCAGGCACACACCTCAATGGTTCCTTCTACAAAGATTGAATGTATTTAAATATTTAATCATTCCAGTTGAAACATGACTAGAATTTATGAAGAAAATCTTGTGTCAACAACTCAAAATCAGCCATAGAACCTTGACATGGATTTTTGAAAGCCAAACTTGGTCAGAAGGCATAGAGTAAGTTCGTAAAACACAACATGAACTACAAATGCTTCTTCCAGTAGAAACATAACTAGAATTTTGTTGAGTAAATCTTGTATTTTCAAAAACAACCTAGGGAGAAGTCATATGAGTAGGTGCGTATGGCACACCCACGAACCATATAGAGGGCATATTCAGTGCCGTGTGGCCCAGTTAAACAGTTTATAGTTTGTAAAATCAAACTTGCTACTTTTAAATGTGGTGTGGCTATTAAGGACTGACCATCGGGATTGGGTACCAATGCAAGAAAGCAGCATAGAAGAGATAATAATCATAATTGAGGTAACAGGCTGATAGATCATGGATGACAAATTTAAGTCCTTCTGTATAACACAAAGGGGCCTAAAATAATTTCTCAGTTATGTATGCATTAACGGGTTGAGAAGCCAAAAGATATTAAGATGAACAACTGAAATGTCACCTTCTTTCCACGAATAACAGCTCCTGCTTCCCCTTGGATCACCATATATTTTGTTCCACCAAGGTATAATCCAGTTGGGGCCAGAGTTCCAGGCTCATCAAAATCTTTCATCATGGCAGCAATTTCTTCAGGCTTGAACTACACAGAACATCAATTCATCAGAAAATGAGGGACCATCTCAGATACATTATCTAAATCTTTCAAACATGGCATGAATCAGAAGTCTTTAATTTCAATCAAAACAAACAATAGGTAAACCCAATAGACGAACAAACCCACAATCCAAACTTGAAAACAATTGAAAGCATAACAGACCAAGTCAAATTTAACAAATAGCCTAAACCAAATTCAAATGAACAAAACACTAAGCAGGTGAGTAAACTTGAATCGGATCATCTCAGTCCAAGATCTCAATAAAATCGCACTAGATCCATAGTTCAGCAGCAAACCCGTCGCCCAATTCACTCCCAGAAATCAGAGACAACATTTTTGCTGTTTCTTAGCGAGGAAAAGGACGACAGAAAATGAAGAAGTTAAGCAGAAAGAAATGGACGAAAACCTGAGGGAAGGAAGCGCTCTGAGCCCAGACGCTGCCGTCGTGGCCGATGATGGCGGCGGCGGTGAGGAAGTTGCCCTCGATTTCGCACATCAGGTGGTCGTCCACGTAAGCCTGCCACGACATCTTCGCTGCTGATTAGGGGTTTTGCTTTCGAAGCCTTGTCTGATCTGCTTGTTTATTGCTAGTGTTTAATCGGGAGAGAGGGAACTCAGCTCAAAGAAAGAGAAGAGAGCTCTGTTCTGGTCTTCAATGGCAGAGGGGGAGAAGGACGATAGCGTTGATATATAGCGGACGAATGTGGAAGCGTGTATCGAAAAGGTAAGGGCGTCTCAGTTTCAATTTTTATTTATTTATTAATTATTATCGGTACGGCATTTGCCCCTCGCATTTGAGGACATTTACCATTTTGGGTTGATAGATTGCAGTAATTGTTACCATAGGTTACAGTAATTGGGGGTTGAAAAATATTAAATTTTTAAAAATTATTTATTTTTTACCTCATTATACGAATTATAAACTCATAATTTTTATTAAATTTTATCAATTTTTTATCACTTCAAATGCTCTCTAAGTTGATATTTAGGTAGAGTTTGGAAAATAAAAAAATTAGTTTTTCTTTTGTAATTAATTATTAAAAAAATTATTTTTTTTTGTATGTAGAAAGAAAAAAGTTAATTTTTTATTAGTTAACTTTTTAATTTTTTTTTGTTAATTTAACATATTTGTTCTTGATGGTTTAAAAGAAATTTAAAATATAAGAAAATAAATTTGATAATTTTAGAAAAAAATTAAAAAATTGAATAACTAGGAACTGATTGGTGGTTCCCAAACAAATATTTATATCTGGATTAAGAGAATAAATATTATTCGATAATAATTTTTAAAAATTTTTAAGAATAAAAGTTAATTGAGAGATAATGACTTTTTTTTTTTTTTTAAGGTAGGAGATAATGTTTCACATGGTAGTAAAAGAAGTATATAATTTTTTTGTTACTCTTGTTACTCCTCTCCCGACTAGTAACAATCTACCCATAAGTGGTAAATTATTACCTTATTTTTTAAATTAATGTAAATAAAAGGTAAAAATTATCTTTTATTACCCCCAAACAAACATGCCTTTTATGTTTATTCATGGTTTAAAAATGCTACAATAGGTACCAGGATTGTACAAAATGTGGGAAAATATTTAACGTAGCATTAATATCACACCATTGCATTATATAATTAATTAATAAAATAAAAGCATTTGTACCATCAAAATTAAAATTATAAAACAATTTATTTTGGGTGCGTTTGGAACTAAAAAAAATCAAAAGTAAATTCTTTTTGAAATTTAGAGTGTAAAAAATTATTGTGAAATGATTGTTGGATGTTTATGTTTGATTTCATATAAAATTATTAAAAATTATATAAAGTGACATGCGACAAAATTTTAACGAAGGATCTTAAAAATTTTTAGAGTTTTGTGTAACTTTTTGGTACAAAAGTTAGATCAACTTTTTAAATTTGGCAAAAATCTGTTGGAACGCATCATTTCAATTTGTTCCAACGAATTTTGATTACTTTTTAAAAAAAGTTGAAATTTAGGGTGCGTTTGGAAGTTCAATAATATTCAAAAGTTTTCAAAAGTGAATTTTGAAATTATTGTGTAATAATTGTTGAATGTTTATGTTTGATTTGGTATAAAATTGTTAAAAAGTATATAAAGTGACACATGTCAAAATTTTAGTGGAGAATTTTAAAAAATTTTTGGATTTTTGTGTAATTTTTTGTACAGATGTCAGATCACTTTTTTTTGAATTCTGGCAAAATTTGTTGGAACACACTATTTTGATCAGTTCCAACAGTTTTTAAAATTTTTTTACGGTTTGAGAACCTGTTAGCTTTTGAATTTTTTTTTTTTGAGATTTTTTAAAGTTTTCTGGGCTCCAAACGCTTCCTTAAATTTTGAGAAAGTAGAAATTTTTGGAATTTTTTAAAATTTTTTAGTGGTCCAAATGGCACCTTTGTTTCGGACAAAAACCTGAATCGGCTCTGACAACGCCATTGCATTGAATATATTTTTGGAGTTTTTGGAGGGCGGTAACTATTTATGGGTTTATAAGGATTTAAGTTATACCTAAAAAACTTGTTTGTGAATAAGTCACACTTGTAACAAAAAGACAAAAAAGAATATCACGCGTTTTTCACTATATTTCAAAATTACCAGTTTTATCCGAAAATAGTGCACACTTTACTCATAACTTCTGCGATTTTTCATCTTATTTACAAAGCAAACAAAACCGATTTTAGGAAACAAAATCAAAACTGTTTGGGAAAAACCTAATTCTGCGACTTTCCATCTTCTTTACAAAGCAAGCAAAATCGATTTTTTGAAATAAAATCAAAACTATTTGGGAGAAACCTAATTCTGCGACTTTCCATCTTCTTTACAAAGCATGCAAAATCTATTTTTGGAAACAAAATCAAAACCGTTTGGGAAAAACTTAAATCGATCATCATTTCTAAGTATCTTTATTTTTTCTGATTTTGAAACAGTACCGGTACTGTTTTGAAGATAGCTTAAAATATTAATCAACCCCATGAATTTCTCTTGCCCAAAACTTGTCATCTGCTTATAATTTATGGTGCTGTTTTGAAAACAGTACCGGTACTATTTTCATACTACCATAAAAAACATCAATCGATGCATAACACAAACTATCCATATGAGCCAACATCATCATGTAGAACAGTACCACATAATAAAACAGTACCGTATAAAAACAGTACCTCATTAAAATAGCACTATTCTTTGTATGTGGTACTTCTTTTTGTGTTTAATGGTGGTCTTTGAATACTAGATACATTTGGTACTGTGTTTATACGATCATACATTTTACTATAAATAGTACCACATAGAACAGTACCACATAATAAAACAGTACCGCATAAAAAACAGTACCTCATTAAAACAGCACAATTTTTTATATGTGGTACTTTTTTTTGTGTTTAATGGTGGTTTTTGAATACTAGATACATTTGGTACTGTGTTTATACAATAATACATCTTATTGGAAACAATACCACATAAAACAGTATTACATAATAAAACAGTACCGCATAAAAAAAACAGTACCGAATAAAACAGTACCATATGTATGTAGTACTTCTTGCTAAAATTCAACAAAAAAATTATGAACATTAAAATACCATTATTCGCATCTTTGCCCGTAGCTATTTATGGCCTTTTAACCGACTTTTATCTCATTACATGCTTGTTCAAATAAAAAATATACCATATATCTTCACACGATTTCTAAGGAATGAAACAAAAATGAAAAAACGTGATTTGCGGTTACCACAATTTCTGACAACTTTCGTCTCAGTTAATTATAGAAACAAATGGTATTTAAGTCATATTATAAATTATATTTAAAACCAAGTCGTGGGACTCACTCAAAAGTGTGAATTAAATACAAAACTTTCTACATTAATGCGACTTAAAAGTAATATTTTTTTGGTGTAACTAATAGCCTTAAAAGATTACAAAGTATTACTTAAATACAATTTTTCATATATTTTTTTTATAAGATTGACCGCATTCAATTTTAAACATTGGTGTGTTTGAAGCGATAAAAAATAAAATAAAATAAGATAAAGTGAGATAATTTATAAATTTATAATTTGTGCAATGAGATAAAAATAAATAATTTTTAGAAATTTTTAAAATTTTTCAACGATTTTTAACAAACCAAACTTATCAATAATAAACTAATAAAAATAATTGTCTTATTATTAAAATTTACTCATAATTGTCTTATTATTACAATTTTAATGCCCATATATTTTATGTTATTAATTTATTGTATTAGCTCGCATTAACAACAAGTATCATTGCTATTTTATCCCAACTTCTGGTACGTGGAAGTCCGCAGCCGCTACCCGTACTGGGGTGCGCACAGGACGGAGTACGCTCCAGGACCCTAGCCGGCAAAGGCCCCTGGAGAGTTAACCAGCCTAGGCAAGCCCTGGCTGACCGGCACGACCGAGAGGAGGCCATTAAACACCCGCCATTATAGCGGTAATCCACCCCCCGTGGGAGAGTCGAACCCAGAACCTCGAGAGGCCCAAACTCTAAGGCAAGCTCGATCTCCACTCGGCTACCCCCGAAGGGGTTATTTTATCCCAACTTAGTTCTGTGTGAGGTTGAGTTTTCAGCGAACCAAATAATTTCATACGTTAATCATTAGGTTGACTAATAAGTCATTCTAAGATAATCCATTAGTCTCCTGAAGATTATATTTAAATTAAAGATTTATCAAAGGAAAAAAGAAAAAAAATGAAAATTCAAAATTCTTTCTATCATTTGAATTGAGATGGAAAACAAAATAAAAAATGTGTAAAATTTTAAAAATTAAAATTAATTAATTTATAAAATTAATATATTGACGAATGACTTTTAACTTATTAAATCTTCTAAATCCATTCAATATTTTATGTTTTATATTTTATTTACTTTCTTCTCCTTTTTCTTTTTTAATTTTTCCCCACTAAATTCTCACTCCAAGTATAGTCTAAATGTTTTACATGATCAACTATTGTAATAATTAAATGTGTTTTAAAAATAATCATAGCATTAAGAAAAGTGAGTTCGTTTCAAATTTAAGAATTTGACTAAATTAACGAAGCATTTGAAATAACAAAAGATGAGATAAAATGAAAAAATTTGTGAGTGCATAATTCGTGTAATGAGATAAAAAGTAATTAATTTTTAAAAATTTTTAATGTTTTTCAATCTATCAAACGTACCCTAGTTAATAAATTTGACCAATTTGTTTTTCCTTTTAAATTCACAAATCTATTTATCACCCTAAAAAAAAAAAAAAATACATGACAACAAGTAGTAGCGAGTCTGGATGGAACACAATTATCAAGGCTTACCCCCTCTCCCCAATCAATCATAATTTTCTTTTATGAAAATATCGAAATGGTACTTTATTCCCCCTCCTTTTCTTTTCTTTTTTTTTTCTTTTTCTTTTTTTTTTAAATCACTTTTGGGTAAAGTTGGTTTGACGTCTTTGTCCTTTTGATTTTGACCGAACAATTTGTAAACGGCCATGCATCTCAAATTGCCAATGATGCTTTCACAATAATACACCAATCACAAAATTTTTTATGATTCAAAAAAATTAATAAGACTTCAGTTGAATGATTAAATTTTATTAAAATTTTTTAAAATTTTTTTCAAATATCACAAGACTGTAATTTTTATTATTTTTTTTATCACTCTAAACATTCTCTGCACTAACCCATCCGTATGCTTTTGAGAACAATTTACTTTTTAATTTTATTTAATTTGTGCACTGAATTTACACCGCTCTTACTGAGTGATTAGGAGAAAGCGCCGTTGTGATTTGAAACCGTTTATCTCGTAAGCTCCACAGAATTCGACGGCTGTGAGGCGACTGTGCTTGGACTTTCTCGCATGAAATTGGATGAAGGGTTTGATTACCAGTTACCACCCTTGGTGCCAATCATGTTCTATTTTTGTGCGGTTCGAGATGGTGCGTCGGCCTTGATTTGTACTAATCATGCGCATACAGCCCAGTTGTAAAGAGAGAAGATTCCAGCCCATCAATGTGAGGTTGCCAAGTGACCTTTATCTGGGCTTTTCCTGGGCCCACTAAGCCCATCCTTGCCCACCACCCCATGCTTAAAGCAGGGTGAGCCATCTTCTGACCAATTTACACACAGACACGCACGCGCACACACAAAAAAGAGTTTGAGTAGGAATATTTGCAGCTCATAAGTTACCACCTGCATTGTACTTTATCTTTTTCATTAGGTACAATTATAATATTATTATTTTTTTGACTAATTATTTTTATGTATAATTCGACATAACATAATTTCCCTACATAAAGAAAATCTTTGCAAATTTGAACAAATGCCTTTTAAGCCAAGAATGTGTAAATTGTAAAAATTATTTAGCTTTTTTTAATCGTGTAAATTGTAAAATATATATATATACATATATAAAAGAACCAACAAATATATGATTAATAAATTAAATGAACTTAATTGAACCAACTTAAATATTTAAAAACTAATATATATATATATATATATATATATATATATTTCAAACTTAACATAAAACAGTAGGCATATTATATAAGTCCGACCTAACATAGAAAATCAACATTTGTATCACCATCTGGTGTCAATCCGACCCATCAACTATCCATTCTAAAAATTGTGTTGCGTTCTGATACATAAAAAACCAGTATAATAAATAAATTCGTAGCCAAACAAAGCATGTGAGAGAGAAAGATGTGTGGTTGTTGTGTTCCAATTTTGATGGCACTCCTACCCAATTTTCGGTTGGAAATGTGTAATAACAGAGAATAGAATGTGAAAGAAACTAGCCAGGTTGGCAATTATTAGTCCCAAATTTGACAGGATATGCACTTTCATGCTACTTCGGGCATATAAACTTTTGGAAGTAGAGGTTTTGGTGAGCATACAACAACTCCACATCGGTCAATGAGTAGGATGGCCCAAAACAAATAAGAATTTTCTGAAGTTGAGGTTTTGGTTCCATGGAGTCTGCTAAGTTCTTTTTAGGAGATAAGAGAATTGAAAGAAATGAGGACGAGAAATTTAGGAGAAACAAGATGAGCTTTGAAAAATAAGAGGGTAATTACGTCAATAACTAAAAATAATAATAATAATAATAAATGAGCTCTGGCCTCGTCAAATCTTGCCCTCGCTACCCCAGCTCGCCAGACATCTTTATTTGGCCAGTTCAGTTGAAATCTGTGATGCCAAAAGCTGAATTTTCCCAAATAAAAGAAAAAAACCACAATACAAAATGTTTCAGCAGCACAGCTTCCAATTCAAATTCTTCATGTACACCTAAAAAGTTAAATTCAGATGAAGGGTTACTTGCTAAAAATGTCTATAGAACAAAGAATCTGATTGCTGAAAACCGCAAACTACCAGTGACCATGCGTGAACCTCTTCTACTTTGCCGTTATCAAACAACTCTGTAGTGGACTTCTCAACGAAAATGTTGCGAGAAATTAGAGAGAAAAAAATGTCCCATTCCTTTTTTTTTTGGGGGGGGGGGGGGGGAGAGAGAGAGAGCATCATCGTCCCCCAACTCGATAGGATCTCCCTCTGAAAGGCCCACCAGTAGTCCCATCAGGCTGTGCACGAGTACTCGCTGGAGCTCCAATTCCCCACCTAGCGACCAGTTTATGTCTATGCAAAGTTAAGAAAATTTTGCAGCAAAATTACGTTCTTCCAGTGGGTGTGCCACTGATAATAGATGGAAGGGAGCGCCAGCTTCCTTCCCCCGCCCCAAGGGCAAATAATGAAATACATTAATTCAAGGATGATAACAATGTCCCAGAACTGAACATGTACACAATCCCAGTTTCTCTAGCAAGAATTCTGTCATAGCCATCTGGATATATAATAATGTATAGAGAGAGAGAGAGATGAAAAGGATACACCCACATTGGAGTCTTCAGTATGTTTTTCCCAGTAGCGAGTGGATGCAGCACAGTCAGGAAGTAGTACGCATGCCCAGCAATAATTCCCAACAGATCTGGCATAATTTTGGAACCAAAAATAACATCCAGAGCAAGCATTGCCCAAGGTAAATAGAATGCCTGCAAGCCGGAAGATTTCAACGTAGCAAGCCAACAATTTAGAGAAAGAACTACAGTTGAGCTTTTACAAAGCATTAATATGTGGAATCAGCATACCTTAAGAGTGACAAGACCATAAATATTGATATTGGCATTTGGGAATTCTCTACTCCAGACATAAAGAAGCATGAAGACCAGTGACACTCCTAAGAAGGGAGTCCAGAAGAAGGGGATGGCAGATAATGCCTAAAACATGGCAACGAATATAAAAGGTCAAAAAGAAAAGCAAAAGATATATTGTATCAAGTCATCCAATGACTGGTAAGCACAGGAAGATAGCAAAGCCTTTTGATGTAGATTAGTTCATTCCTGAAAAATTTTCCAGACTTGAGGGTTGCTCTTTTAGCCTCCCTCATATCACCCATTTTGGCTGTGATGAGGAGATAGACAAATAGAATACATTGCACCAGCAGCAGACCCAGGATTTGTAATTGGTGGAAGCAAAATTATATATTTAAGATAAACAGGAGTAAAAGTAAAAATACAGCAGGGGCAAAACCTTAACAACAATGGGAAAGAAGTATGATTTATAAGAAAAAAAAATAGCAAAATCAATAGAATTTTGGTGTAATTTTCCAAATCCGGGGGGCACTTTGATGGGTCTGCCATGCGCGCACAGAACAATTGCAGAATTTAAGCGGAAAACATAAAGAACACAAAGAGGATTGAACCTAAAGACCTCCTCATGTTCTAATACCATATAAACAAGCAGCTACCCAAAGCTTGAGCTATCAGGGCATTAACCAAACAATGATATCAAGCACTTGAAGGTTGAAACGAAAAAAAGGGGGGGGGGTTTACAGCATGATAAAAGCTGAACAAAGAGAAAACGGTAATGGCACATACCAATAATGTGAAGGCTCCAAATATCATCATCCACAAGAAATCTGCTGTACGCCTTTGAAAAGGTCCACTCTCCAGCTGGACTCCATATCTTGCTCTGTAAAATCAACATGCAATACAAAAATGTTAGCAGTTCAAGAGACTTGTAAACTTTCAGCAGCACACAATTGATCTCCTTGTGGTCAGAGCACAGATGCTATAATGCTAAAATAAACATTTCAAGGTCTGATTGAATTTTTATGGAATACTTACATCATTAAGAGGTGAATTCCAAAATTGATAGAGAATGGGCCAAGGAAGAAGAAGCAGGTAATTAGCCTCCATATCTAGAAACAAAAGTGACGTAGTTACTGAAAAATTCTAATGACAAATGGGAAAATTTCAAAACAGATTGATGTTCAGACCCAAAAATCAAACTTCAAAGAGAATGCTACAAAATATGTATCCAGAGTCTCGCCTTTTCCTCCAAAAGCATTTTAATTGCCCATAAACTAGTAAACCCTAGGTTGATAAACCCATGTTCATACATTGTACATGGGTGGCAAAATATAGATTTTATACATATCGGCACAGATACTTGTTTGTACACATGTATTCATAATGAAACTTAAGGTAATTAACAAAATTATTGAGTTTGGCCAATATGGAGACCCAGAAGTTCATTACTTGAGTTTACAGGAGAATTGTAGTTCATTGTCAGAAATAGCATAATATGGACGGAAATACATAGATGTTCAACCAGCAAACATTATATAATAAAATTTTTTAACAACCAACCAGCAAATTTTCTCTAAGGCTTCAAATTTATCAAGCTTAATTGACATCCAGAGGCAATGAAATATTCTAGAGTCGGACATATTAAGTCATTACAAACCGTCTTACATCCAAGGTAAGTGTGACTAAAGACAAATTATTTAAGGGAGAAAAATGAATGCGCTGTTTCCCCACATTTCACAAGGATACATATCAAAAGAAGTGTGCTCATTTGAGGGAAGTTTGCGTAATGGTTGCAACAAAACAGTGAATCACTAGGTCATCAAGTTTAACTGTTCAAACTGCAAATCTATTAGAAAAATAACTAACAGGGGCCATGATTTATGAATGGCAAGGTTATCCATATTACATTTCATGATCTACCGATTACGCCAAGAATACACTTTTATCTAATGCTTTGTATGGTAGTAAGGATGAAAAAATGGAAGGAAAGAAAATGGGAGATGTTGAATTTTCCTTCCTCTTAAGATGTAAAATTTTCTTTCTTCAACATTGTTTGGTTAGAGGGAAAGAAATGAATGGAAATCTATGCTATTATATAAACAAACCACTAGGGGGCATTTCATGAAACCTCAAATTTTTCTTCAAATCAAACACACTATAAGAAAAGGCAGTTTGTGGCTTAATCTCTTTCTTCATCCATAAAATGTACAAATGGGATGAAACATGAATTCTAGTGGGAGGAAAGAAAATAAGAGACATTGAATTTTCTTTCCTCTTAGGATGAAAAGTTTTCTTTATTCAACATTGTTTGGTTAGGGAAAGAAATGAATGGAAATATATGTGTGTGTGTGTGTGTGTGTGTGTGTGTGTGTGTGTGTGTGTGTGTGTACATATGTATACTATAATTCAAATTTTGTGTAAAAAAATTATTTTAAAAAATAGGTGGGAGCCACATTTTAAATTTTCTCTTCCATTCTCTCTTCTTTTCTTTTCTCTCTCTTTCTTCTTTCCCTTCCCTTTTCCTCCCATTTTTTGGAGGAAGAAAAGCACATCAGCCTCAATATGATTTTTTCCACTAATTTTCCCTACAAACCAAACAAGAGAGAACCCTTTATTCCCAATCATTTTCCTTCACCCTTTTTTCTTCTTTCCAATTTTCCTTCAAACCAAACACAACAGAAGAAAAGCAGTCCGTGGCTGAATCTCTTTTCTTCAGCCATAAAGGCCATGTTTGTTTGAGGGGATTGGATGATGGGAGATAAATAATACTATGGATAATATATGGGATTGAATAAAAGACGGGATTAATTTTTATGTGGGATTATTTTTTGGTGTTTGGTTGGTGGGATATAAAGTGAGATAAAAGATGTGATTTGATATGTGATGTGATGGAAAATAATTTTGAACCTTTTGATCTTGGCGGGAAACAAATCCGGAGGTGGGGTATTAATAATACCACACCCCCGGTGGGATAAGTCATCCAGCCATTTGAGGGATAACCAAGCCAATCTGTGGGGCCCACGGATTAAACAAAAACCAAAACAAACACTTCATATGGTGGGTCCCACGGATAACCAATCCAATCCCCCCTCTCTCATCCACCAAACAAACATAGCCAAAATGTAACATAGGATGAAACAAAAACATATTATCAGGCCTAGTGATCTTAGTAACCCCCTCTCAAATATTAGGGCTAGTTTAATGTTTTGATGGAAAAAGCATTGAGCTCAGATGTGCCTTTACTTTGAAAAATCAAACATCCAAAGGAAAAGGAGATAATAGAAAACAGGCACATGTTTGTTTACTCATGCCCAGCAGTAAAAAGTAAAAGCTTTGAGTATAGAATTCTAAGCACAAAACTTCTTAAATCACGATCACCACATACTTCCTCTAATGGTGTATTCATTTAAAAAAAAAAAAAGAAAAAAGAAAAACAGAAATCACAAGATGGGATACATATACCTGCAAATGTGAGAATACATGACGATAAGACAATGCAATATAATAAGGATCATACAGTCCAAACTGATATGCGGTAGTGAAAAGCAAACACAGAGTCCCAAAGGCCTTGCTTATAGGTGGAAGTGAATTGTAGAATCTGAAAAGGCGAATAAAACAATAAAGAGAGTGGCAATGGTAAAAAGAACTTAAGCAGACAATGTAAGAACTTTGCTAGAAATAGAACCCAAATAAATAAAAGTACATCGATCTAAGTATACATCATTCAAGTCTTCCACACATCAATAAGTAAAATTGAAGATAAAGCAACAACAAAATTTTAAGAGATCCTCCTAAAGTGGCACTGTCAATTTAAATAATATAGTCCTTAAAGAAAAGACTTCCTTGAAAACAAAAAAAATTGCCAAAACCATTTAGTTTATGAGTCTATGACATTTGCCTATCAAGCTAATCATGTATGCCAATGGCCCATTTTAACTTGTAGTCCTTTTCTATCAAATTTGTAAATGATTCAACACTTCAAAGAGGTGGTACAAACCAAAGCTACACGATGCATGGTTTGATATGACATTAATACGAATATGGCTATGTGGTGCAGAGTGGGCAGGCTTACTTCGAGCGTTATTTCATGTTTGTAGTTTGCTTAGAAATGTCTCATTAGTCCATATCCATGCCAATTTCAATGGTAATTAAAAGATGAAACAAGTAAAATAAAACATCATTCTCACAACAAATAACATAATCTAAATAAATAGTCCAAAACTCCAAAATAATTGAGATAAAACAAAAATAGAAAATTAATTCAATATTCTAATAAATAGATAAAATAGCAATCCATTGTATCTTTGTCCTTCATTTCTCTGTACATTAAATTTTTTGGTGCGCTGCCATATTTCATGATCCGAATCACAAATGAACCCATGATTGGGGCCACGTGATCTGAATCACGTATTCATTTAGGGGGTGGGGGGTCAGCCATCATGGTAACTAGGGTACAGACAAAAGCCTTCCAATGCCAAGTAAAGAGGCTTGAATCTATACTATTGGGACCAAAAAAGCCACTAATCTCCAATAAAGTGACAAATTCTTTGCCTTGTTCAAGTAATCTCAACACCCCACATTCTCTTTCCTGTTAACAACTCACAATAATAAACATCAGGCTTGTTCTTCTCCTCTCTAGTTCCACCACCTAATTTTTATATGTAATTTACACTACGTTCACAGATATTCTCTTCAGCCCTACGTTAGCTAAAGTTCATATTACTTACTACTATGGCTTCAAGCATTTGACTCTTCCTACATTTACATCTAATGACTCAAATGCTTTTAAATGCCCTGCAATGCCAATTCTTTATATTGAAGAGTGGGCCATTATCTTAAGAGATAGGCAAGTGCAACGTCTTAACTTGCACTTTTTCCCATGGTACGTCATTGAAATCCATCCACTTTCTAGCCTCTAATATTTGCCTCATGGTAATTCAATTGTCCTCCTGTAAAAATCTTCCATGTTTCCAACTGTATTACACACTTACCTGATATCTTAAGTTAATGTGACATAATCACGTGTAGGAGTACACTGATGTTTAACGCCAAAAATTAGACAATTTGGCACTTGTACAATCACATTAAAATGCCACATGCATCTGATCATGGTTTTAAAAAACGGTAACGGGTGTCGTAACGGTAACGATTGCGGTAACGCGGAAACGGGTTGTAACGGATATCGCGTAACGGAAACGGAAATCGAATGCGTGATTTTTTTTTTTCATATTCACAATTTACCTCAATTATGTAGTTTTTGATATTTTAATAATTTAAATGTAAAAAAAATCAAATATTACTTCACAAATGCAATGCTTCCTTTAATAATTTTTTTCACAAAATTTACATTCCATGTTATGTTTTGTGCCATTGGGTGTTGTAAAATCTAAAACTAATATTATTACTAAGATTAATTCTAAAAGTGTCATCATCACCATCACTGGGAATAGAATCACTACTCTCACTGCCCCATATTTGATTGAAATGGAATTGTTACCCTACAAAATAAAACATTATATTATTTCATTACTTTGTATGATCAAAATGTAAAATATAAATGTTTGGTGTTATATATTTTTTAAAGCTAAGACCTTATTAAATTTAATTAATTACAATAAATTAATTTAATTTAATATAATTTCTAGCGTAACTAATATTTTTTGTTAATATGCTATAATACATAGTCATACTTAATTAATAAATTTAATATAATTTATATAAAATATATAATACATTATTATAATTATGTTTAATTAATACTTTTGTTAATATATTATGTATAACAGTTATGCTTAATTAATAGTGTTTAATATAACTTAAATAAATTATATAACATATTAATATAATAATACTATCAATTATATTAAATTAAATTTATTATAATTATAATTTAATATAACTTTTATTATAACTAATGTTTTTGTTAATATGTTGTGGTATAATAGTTATGTTTAATTAATATTTTTTAACACAAAATACCTAATTAATATTATTTAATATAACAAATATAAATTATATATTAATATAATATAATATATTATTAATTATATTTAATTAAATTTATTACAACAGTAATTTAATATAATTTTTAGTATAATTAATATTTTTGTTAATGTAGTATGATATAATAGTAATGCTTAATTAATAACTTTTAACATAAATGTATAAATTACATAATATGAATGTGTTTAATTTATCAAAAAATATCAAAAAATTTTAATTTTTACTTTTTTTAATTTTTCTTCAATTAAATTTTGTCACGTATTACTTTTACATAAATTTTTTATTTTTTTACCGAACGAGCACCACTTATATCTTAATATAAAAATTTAATTATAATTAAAAATAATGTAATATATTTAACTGAAATATAATATATTATATTTATATTATATATTAATATTATACATATCAAAAACAATTAATTTATTACTTATCTCGGTTAACTAAGTAAACAATTAATGCTACGCTAATACTAAGGAACCCACCCACCCACGCACCGCAAAAATGATAATCGTGCAGCTGCTTCAGTCCTTTACTCTTCTACACACTTCTTCTTCGTCAGGTCCTTCGTTCCGAGGCTCCGAGTACTATTTCAATCTTTTTTTTTTTTTTTTTTTGAATTTTGCAGATCAAAATTTGTTTCAAAATTTTTGTAGCAATCATCTACGGATTCGAAGAGGAGAGTAGAAAATCTGAGTACTTGAAAGCTGAAGTCGGAAAGAAGATGAATCGGAAAGTTGTTTGCTTAGTCTCGACTGGAACTAGAAGGCTTCAGTGGTTCAAAATTTTTCACAATTTTTGATTTTTGGCAAGACACAGATCAGGTGTTTCTTCTCTAATTTAGAACTTTGATTCAGATATTTGTTGAAGAAGTTAGAACTTTATTTTCAGATTTTGGTTTAGAGCTCTTGTTAAAAAATTAGGATTTTTTGTTCGTATACCTGTTGAAAGATCATAGGGTTTTAAATCAAACATTTTCTTTCAGTTTTTGAGGTGTTTTTTTGATTTCTTTGCCACGATTCACCTTCAACAGAGGCGTAACGGTCTGTTTTTGTCACGATTTCATCTTCAACAGGGCCGTAACGCCTTACAGTGTGAGTGCCGCTCCACTACCCGTAACGCGACCTTAATGGTCTCGGCATCTGTCGATTCCATTACGTAACGGACGCTACCGTTACGGAACGCCGATTTTTAATACCATGCATCCGATTACAAATCCCTAATATCCCTTTTAATTCATTCCTCGCTCATAATTGATGTTTGAAGTATTTAACTAAATTATAATTACAAGGCATATTCCATTCCATTTTCAATTTATTTTCCATCAACATCAGTTCTACACAGAAAACAAAACGGAAAAAACTAGGCCAACATTTTTACAGCTTGTTCAAATTTTCATTTCAGATTTCATCCCCCCCGGGGGCGCACGCCCCCGGGGGTTTTCTTGTATAATTTCACATTCTAACATAAATATTTTCTCATTTACAAAAGCTATATAAAATTTGCCCAATTATGATCTTCCGGAAGTTACGACTGTAGGAACAAGTTCGCGAGTTTGCGAATTCACGGTCTAGAACACAGCAAAAAGCCCTAATTAAAACGAAATTCCAACATCACAGTTTGGTCACCGACCATATAGTCCATCCAACAAAGCCAAAATCAACGACAAACAAAACTAGCAGTTAGTTCTATTCAGTGCTTGGTTCGCCATTAACCCAATCACGAAGCAAAAAGCAGAGCCTAAGAAGCTTATATTCAAACAGAAAGCGAACGAATTGGAATAAAATCTTCATGAGTTCGCGACTAATTAAACTGCAAATTAACTTTTCTGAAATAACGCAGATCATTGTATAAATACATACACATATATCCACATAGAGAGAAAGAGAGGAAGAGAGGAGAAATTACTCTGCGGGGGAAGACATTGCGGAAACTCAGTTAGAGTTCAGCGAAATGAGAACAAAAGATTCAGATCTCAGCTGGATTTGATTTGAAGAAACTATCGCTTAACCAGAAAGAAAGAGAACACAGGAAGCGCTGCTATAAATTCAACTTTTAGTTTTTTTTTTTTTTTTTTTTCAAACGGAAAATATAGAGGGCTAGTTGATGAAGCGAATCTCAATCCCAGCACTCGCAACCAGAACCTTCCTGTCGTTGACGGCGTTCGCAGGTGCCAAACATTGTGGGCTTTGGAAGGGGTTTCTTTGTTACTGGGCTGAGATTCACCTAACAATCTATCTGAATGGGCAAATTTTCTGCCCATATTTTGATCTTGTCCAGAGCTGGGCCTGTTCAGATTGACATGGCTCGCCAGAGAAGTGTAATGAGCCGTGTCGGCTCGGACTTTCAAAAATGGGTAATCCTCTCATGGACTCGCGTGGTCGTTGTTTTGTGCGAAGTTTTTGTAATGCTTTTAGTTTCGGGGAAGGGTATTCAGAATTTTTTGACTAATTAGTTTTTCGATTTTTTAAGTGATTAAATTTACTTTTTTTTAGATTTTAAATTATGACGAGCAAAAACATTAAATCAACAAAAAGAAGTTAATAAGTTACTTATTAGGATTCATTTATTATACTTGTTTTGAGTTAATTTTTTATTTTATTTTTTTAAAATAATAAAAATAACTCAAAATGTATTTAACCACCCGAGTTTTTAAATTTGTTTTAGAAAAAATAAAAAACAAATTTATATATAAAATGTAAAATGACTAAAAATAATTTTAAATATTTTTTATTTAAAATAAGGAGAATTTAAAAGCTCGAATAATAAAAATATCAAATCAAATACGTTTTCAGTATTATTAAAATATGTATTTCAAAACAAAAAAAATTATTTTTTTTTAAGAAGGACATAAAAACTAATTTTTTTTTTGGTGGTGATGAAATCATTTTAATTAAATAATCATTAAAAGTTATAATTCTAATCATTTTCTACGAATTATTTTTCTTCTCTTATCTCTCTCGCCTCCACCTCCTTCTTCGGCAACGTTCTCTTCATCGATGATTGCATTTGCACAGCATGCCTAATTAACCACCACTTAGCTTTTGCATTCCTTGCATCAAAATCAGTGCAAATCAAATGAATGGTCATTATTAGTGATTAACAACAAAAATGGTGGGTTCTACATGTCGGTGGTGCTCGTGGTCCTGTCTCTCATCCCCCCAAGTTGATATATCTGCAGATACATTGATACAGTACACCTCCTCAATAGCCTGTCTCTTTGCTCAGACTCCCCGCTGTTATTATTCCGGCCTTGCCTATCTGCATTCTTGTATTATGTTATCTTTTATTATTATTATTATTGTCATTTTTATTTTTATTTTATTATTATTATTAATTTTTTTTTTTTTTTTTTTGTATGTGCGCGCAAGTTCTTTCATGTTTTCACCAACTAGCGGAGTTCCGCTGTCAAAAAAAAAAAAATTATTAAAATGATAGGATAATTTTAAAACTTATTATTTTAAAACTAATATATAACACATTAAAAAAAATTTATTATGCAAGTGCTACTGCCATATTATTATTAACTCATCATTTTAAAACTAATAATCCATTAAAGAAGCATTCTTTAATCATGCATTATTGTTGGAGGTTGATACTAGACATTACTAATCTTCATATGGCTGAAACATTAAAAAAATTAATATAGAAATAATACATGATAAAATTTAATTAAAAAAAATTGATAATTTTTTTATAACTTTTGATGAAATTTGACAAATCAAACACTCATATATATATATATATATATATATATACGAAGAGAGAGAGAAAGAGAGAGAGAACGCAAAAAATATATATATATATATATATATTTAGAGAGAGAGAGAGAGCAAAAAAGATAAACCTAGTGCCCAATTCTAGTGCACAATGCACCCCATCACCAACCTCGCCATCGGGGTCCCCTCCTCTGTGTATACACGACAAATGGAGACAGATATGGGCGAGGCAATATCTTGGTCTCTGCTGACAAAAAACACAAGTATGTTATGCCATGTTGACGTACTCTTGCTAATGATGGGAGACTTGGGTACTACATATTGCTGGATACAGGGATATATCAAGAAAATCAAAGCTTGTATACGAGGTTTAATTTGATGCTCTCGAAACATGTTAATATACAGAGGGTTTTGGTTAAAAAAAAAAAAATTGGCAAAAAAATATAGTAAAAATATAAAAGTTTGATATAAAAGTAATATATGATAAAGTTTAATTAAAAAAAAGTATGAAAAATTAATAAAAATTAATGAATTTAATTGGTTTTGACCAATCAAATAATTCCATAATTGGTGTGGTATTAATTACCAGGTCAATGCATGCATTGGGCCTATGCATGTCTGTGTAAATGGAATCTCAAGCAAAACTCTTAGATCATAACGTGTGGGTTCCTTGGGGGCCGGGATTCATCATCCATGTGCCATTCTGCATTAGTGCCTTCAAGCTTGTTCATGCTTGCTAGCAAGCCCTAGGGGTCCACTCATGCAGCTCGATTTTTCAAATTTTTAACTCCAGCACAACTTGTTTTTTTATGTCCTCGTTGTTGAAGTTTTTTAAGTGCTTTCTTTCCCATTATTGTTTTCATTAATTAGATTATTTGCGAATTGTGCCTTTAATAAATTAGTTCTAATTTTAGGGAACAGATTTTTTACAAGAATTTTCTTTAGGAGAAAATTTTGTTTAGAATAATGTGTACCTGATAAAAAAAATATCTTTATCAATTTTGCAATTTAAAATAATTAACTTACCCCAAAAAATTACGTCATTTTAATACTTTTTGTTGACAAAAAAATTATGATTACATAACATTATTTTATAATTTGTCATCACATGAATTTAACCTTTATAATAGGGGATTGTATTTTATTTTATTTTATTTGTTATTATTGTCATTATTTTTTGGCAAAAGCCTTAAGTGCTAGAGGAAGGTTAGGCATGACCCTTACAAATATATTAACTTACGGCCTGTTTGGAGTTACAGTAGATAAAATGTGATTTTGATTACTTTTCAGCATTCAGAATATAAACCATAAATCATAAAAAATAAAGATGAATATCATAATCTTTTAAAATTTGTAAAAATATTTTTGAAATTTGTAAAAATGTTATTAAAATCTATAAAAATTTAATTAGAATTTATAGAGTTTTGTTGGGATATTTAGATATTCACGTAATTCAAGATTTTGTATCGAATTGTAAAGAATTATAAAGATTTTTAGAGTGTTTTTGGCATTTTTCAAAACTCCAAATGGACCCTCAAGATAAGTAATTGAAGGAAAGAGTAAGATATAAACCTGACCTTTGTGAATAATGACAAGAACACGGTAGAAGCGCAATGATTCACCACAATACATAAAGTAAGAGGGGGATATAAACATGATCTCCGTGCAATAAGTAAAAGAAAATTAATGTGGTGACTCATTACAATATAAAAATCAAAAAAGGGATTTAAACCTGACTTCCTTAAAGCAAATAAATGAATTAAAAAAAAAAATTACTAAAGGCTAACATGTCCAGCATGAAGAGCAAGTATGCGGGAGATAGAAGGCGGGAGATCATGCTGCTCTAGGAAAATCTGATCACGCTAATAGGTGCAAGCCCAATTTGCCATAAAATTCGCAGTTTGGGTAACCTCCAAAAACACACGATGAACTTGAATTAATGGAGGCATGAAGCATAAATAGCACGAACTTGAGTTAATAGATAAATAAATTCGCAGTAGTCAGAGCTCTGAGAAGACACCCAATAAACTACTATAACTGAGTCCAACTCCACAATCTCTAGATATTAAAAATAAATAATATATATTACATTAAACAATATCAGTTTAATTAATTCAGTTTAACTGATACTTCAAACCGTAAATCAAATTGGACTGTTAAATTTTTTTAATTTTCTAAATAATAATGAAATTGTTATATATTTAAAAATGTCCAACCAAATTAATTAATTGAACTCAAAAGCTCATTCAATTCAATTTGACAGTATCACCGAGTCAATTATCCAGCCCTAAATTGCAACATGCAAGCGTGGTCCGTGATGAATTAAGCTCCCTTTTCCATTTCATAATTAATGACGACCGGCCACCAAATCCACTGGACAAATTGTCTCTCGCTTATTTTATACTCTCATTATATTGGTCCGGGAACGAAAGTGACAAGTCCATGAGGTCGCCCCACCGTTGGAAGATTGCTATAATGCGAGATATTTTTAGGATTAGAAAGATGTGGTTATATATATATATATATATATAGAGAGAGAGAGAGAGGGGGTAATTCATTACAAAATAATTATGTTACATATATGAATTATTTTAGCCTTATTTTTTTGATAAAAATTTCTCAATAATGTATTTTTCCTAATATTGCAATTCAATTTTAAGAAGCACAATTGTAATTTATATAATAATATATATGCCAAAATTTTTTGATAACTCATAATATATAGATAAATTTACGTACATTTTGATTAATTTTTAAAAATTTAATAGTGTTATTTTAATTTTAATAATTTAGGTTTGTGTTGAAAAAAATATAAAAAAAAAAGGAAGCAAAATACTATGAGAAATGTTAAGTTTAGTTCAATATTTTTCTGTTAGATTAAAAAAAAAAAGAATAAAATGAATAAGAATCCATTAAAAGAGAAATTGTATAGTGGATAGATGTGAGTGATGACAGTGTGGGTCCACCAAAGTAATCGTCAATCCCCTATTCCCCAAAAGAATCCCTACAGCACTGATGAGTGGTTGGTTTATCGGGCGAGTGCTCAACTTATCGTGCCCGATGCTTGAAATCGAGTTTCCAAAGTCCCTTGGCGAGATTAACCGACCCTTCTTCACCTTCAGGATCCAGAACAGGCACAAGCAATGGGGGAATTGAAACTTTAGCTGACACAAGTACGATGGGATTTCTTTGCATATAGCTACTGTTTGAAGTTTTGAAAATATTTAAAAATAAATAAAAAAATTATTATAAAAAAAACATACGACAAATTTTGATAAAAAGAAAATTAAAAAACTTTGGAAATCTTTCTAACAAAATCTTAAAAGTCCAAACGGAACCATGGTTGTGTGATATTGAAGTACAATATTTTGCGGGCCTACTTGCACTCCATAATTAAATTTTTACACACCATTTTATTTTATTTTTTATTAAATAAAATTATACAATTATTCTCGTTCTTATAAATAAGTATTCATGGTATTAAAATTATACAACATTTTTTAGTAGAAAATTAGGATAGTTATGTAATTTTATTTAATGAAAAAATAAAATAAAGTATAAGAATCTATTTATAGAGTGTAAATAAACTCACCTTATTTTTTAACTGCAAATAGAGTTACCTATCTCGATATATAGTCAATTTATTAAAAATAAATAAATTAATTAACACCTTATCGCAAGAGTCACAATAAATAAATAAATAATAACACCCTGTGAATCTGTGATATATGATGATCGTGTGGATAATAGAGACAACAACTATGGTAGCGTATCAATGCAACAACCATCATGCTGAAATTGATGCTGCACAAACAAACAATTAGAATCGCATGCCTTACATCCTTGTCCCCCCGTGATCCAATCACATACAATTGACCACTTAGTCCCCTGACCCGACCCGTTTAATTTAAAATAAATAAAAAAAGAAAAAGTTTACTGAGGGGTCACCGTCCAAGATAATTTGATTTGTGCAACTGCTAAAGCTACCACAAAAGATTGAAAAGTGCACCCCAACAAACCAACCAGTGTCTTAAAAAAGAAAAAGCGCAACACAGTTAATAGTTGATTGTAAAGAGGTAAATCTTGGAGGACAAAAAAGCAATGGACAAAAGTGATGCAATATATATAGTAACTATATATATATATATACATACATTGGTGGTGGCAAAACATTAGCCAAAAATCACTCTGATTAAAGTAAAGAGTAGAGCGATTTGTCATCAATTAGTTAAAGAAAGATTATTGCTTTATTAAGCTGATGTAAATTAAACGTCTAACACAAGTGTAAGTAAGGTTTCTGACTGTCATTTGTCTAAGACTCATTATCGTTAGTTACAAAAAGTGATATATAGAGATAAATGTGTAATGATAGCTAAGTCAACCCCTCCTCAGTTGGAAAATTAAATTTACATCTCGTTATTTTGATTTCTATTTATTTACATAGCTAAGTCAACCCCTTCTCAGTTGGAAAATTAAATTTACATCTTGTTATTTTGAATTCTATTTATTTAAAAATTACATTTTTATCCTATATATTATTATTATTTTATTGATTGTCCCTATTTATCTATAATTTATACTTCTAGTTTCTCCCAAGTCTTTTTTTTTAAGATGTCTCAGGGTATCCGGACTAATTTGCGCGCACTTCGACTAATCTCTGGGATCATGAAGTTAACGACTGAGTAAACTTCCAGTGGCCCTGAAGAGATTCAAACTAGTGACCACTCAGAAACAAACTTAAGGTCTTACCAGTTGAGTTAACTCTCAGGATTCTCTCCCGAGTCAATTACAAGAAAGAAAGTGATTATCATATATTAATCCAAAATCTATATATATACTACATGAAAATATGGAAGTAAGACAAGCCTTGTATCATTTATTAATCCAAAATCGACACACACACACACACACATATATATATTGCATGCAACTATGGAAGTAAAACAAGCCTGGTAGTACCTAGCTAGCATTCTTTGCTTTAGTTTGAGAAGCAAAAAAATTATCTTTTTTTTTATATTTGGGAAAGGAAAAAAGATTATTTTTTTATTAATTTGATATTTTTACCCTTTATGATTTAAAAACAAAAATTAAATTATAAGAGAGTAAGTTTAATTATTAAAGAAAAAAAAACCTAAAAAGTTGAGCAGTTAAAGACTGAGTTTTTAACTATACTTCCTAAACACACACTTCCCATGAGCTTAGTTTTAATAGTAAGACGATAGCTATAAGTGATGGAAAATTAGTATTAACTGGGTTAATAGACCTAATATTTACAATATGTTTAGTACAAAGAAAATATGAGAGGAAAGAAAAGTCGGAGAAAGAAATAAGGGAAGGAAAGACTTAATAAAAGTGTATCATGAGTAGAAAAGTAAAATAAAGTAAAAAGGATATATAAGTGCACATATATATGTTACAATTTATTTTTTGTATTAAAAATTATTTTAAGAAAAGTGAGTCATACTTTTTTAATTTATTTTCACACTTTTTCTTGCTCTCTTATTCCCCTCCGATCTCTTTTCCCAAATTTAGTTGGACAAAATTTGGTGCGTCCTAATCCCATTTTTTCTATCCCTCTTCTATCCTCTTTTCTTTCATCTCTACTTTTCTATGCAACCAAACAATGGAAAATGGGATATTATCCCATTTTCCCTTTCATCCCCCATATTTTCTTTCCAACCAAACACTGTTAGGTCCATTCTAGTAATTTCACTCATAGCTAAATTTAACTACCACTTAGTCATATACAAAAATAGTTTTTATTTTTTATTTTTTTGTTTTAGTTTTATTAACATTAGTTCTTTTGAATGGTAATTAATACAAGCTTTAACATTTCATCAAAAAATAACAAACCATAATTTTTATTTACTTAGTAAAAACTTAATAAAATTTTGCGAAAAATTAAAAAAATTATAAATTTTATAACTTTAGTCTATGTGATAACTTTTTACGTATTTTGTAAAATATAAATTTTTGTTATAAAAATCGCAAAATAATAACAAATCAAAAATCAAACAAGAAAAATGTATTGCGAAACACACTCTATAGTTAATATCCCCATTATAATTAGAATTAATAGTTAAATTGGAATATATAAGCAATTACCACTGAATAACCAAAAGATATATATAGCGATGTACTATCACATAGTTTACACTAAATTAAAGAATTAAATTGGAAAACACACACTCATCACTGGATAATGGAGGCCTAAGTTATTTTTTAAATTTTAAATTTCCAAAATAAAATCTTATCAATTAATTAATGATTTGATCATTCAATTTAAAAATACAGTTAAAAAGTTCACAATAATTAACGGATGAGATTTAACTCTAAGAACCCAAAATCAAAATTAACTTCAAGCCCTCTCGTCCATCATCACAACTCCCATTAAATTATGGTACCAATTACATTCATAATTGGTAACAAATTTAGTAGCCAATTTGGACTCAGCCAGGGCCATTGAATCGTTGTTGACATAAGGTAAATATTCAATAAGTATTGAATGGCTGGATGAATACAGTTCATCCATCCACAGAGTTGGATGTAGATTTAAGCCTTACTAATGGGTGAAACTTTGGGTCCATGTACAATTGAGAAACCAATTTGGTAAGGGATGTTAGTCAAATATTTAAAAAAGAATAGAAATGTCACACTTTTAGGCATATTTGTCACATTTAAAAGGAAATGAATGTTGTCACTCTTATTGAATTTTCTATTTTTAAAAATTTATTTTCATATATATATATATTTTTAAAATGTAACTAACATGCTTAAAAATTATGAAATAAAAATATTTAATATTTATTTTTAAAAAAATCATATAAGATAAAAAAACTAGTTAAGTAAAAGTTAAATATTCTTTGATTTATCAAACTAAACTTAGATAATGTCATATGCCTTGTTTGGAGGTCGATTTTTTTGGTAATTTTGGTAATTTTTTGGAAAATATTAGCTGATAAAACTTTTTGTGTATTTGTTAAAATAAATAGAATTTTTTTAGTAACTTTTGAAAAATTTTAAATATCTTTTTGGTAATTAAACTTTTAGATATTTGATAAAATAGATAGAAATTTTTGTAATTTTTTAATAACTTTTAGGTATTCAATAAAAATTTTAATAATTTTTTAATTAACTTATAATGAACATTATACTCCAACCAACTTAGCAAAAGTACTTTTTTGACAAACTATTGACAAACTATCAACTCAACAAAAGAAAAAAAAAAGCAAAAAGTCGTAATTTACCAAATTCTTGCAATACCAAAAATTATATATATATATTTTTTACTTTTTCTGGTCCTCCAAACGCAGCCATTAGAGTAGAAAAAATTGTTAGGAAAAAAAAAAAATGCAGAGGAAAAACATATAAGTTAACCAACCGCCTTGGAGATCTAACAGCGCCGTCATCCAACAGCCGTCCGAAAATGCCCTCTGATTGATCAGGACAAGCCTCCAAGGATGACACGTCACTATTCCCCTGTTTGGTAACTCCGGTGACAGGAATTGAAGAACTAGATAATCCAGTTCCAGCTGGGTTCTACGCATGACAACGTGATGACAGCCAAATCCTCGCTGTCGTGGAACCCAGACGCGGGTCCCACCAAATGGCGCAACCCACCCAAACACACCCCAATTTCTCGCCATCTAATCGCAACCTTCCCTTCCGGCACGCAAATAGAGACACGTAGATACGGTATATTTTCCCGTGCCCGATTTTCCCGCGAGAAAGAATTTTCCCATTAAACGAACGAAAAATGGAAACTAGAGAGGGAGTCTGTGGGCACGATGAAATAGCTTTGAGCCGACATTTATTTTTATAAGTCCATAGATGTTTCCGAAGCTGCTGCTCTTAGTAGGCGACTATTCTCAAGCCTAGGCTATAGAAACAGGTATAGATACATATAGATACGGACAGAGAGCGGAGGAGGACAACGACGACGAGGGCGGAAATGGATCCATGTCCGTTTGTTCGGCTAATAATTGAGTCCCTTGCTTTGAAACTACCGGCGGCGACTAAACTGGCTGGTTCTGGGGTTTACCCTTCGACGACGCCATGTTATTGTACTCTTCGGATCAAGAATTTTCCCTCCCAGACTGCGCTTCTCCCGCTTTGCTCCGCTGCGGCGAGCGATACTTCTCCGCCGTACTCCTCCACGTCAGTGGAGTTCCACCTCGACGCTGCCGCTCTCCGCTGCCTCTCCGCGAAGCCCGTCAGCCTCCATTTGTCGGTCTACATGGGCCGCATGGGTCGCACGTGTGGGTTAACCTCTGGGAAGATCGTCGGGAGCGTTGGTGTCGGCGTTAACCTCGAAGGCGCCGAATCGAGGGCCAGCGTGTTTCAGAGCGGTTGGATGAAACTCGGGAGTGAAGTGGACAAACCGACGGCTCGGTTGCACTTAACCGTTCGTGCTGAACCGGATCCCCGGTTTGTCTTCCAATTCGGGGGCGAACCGGAGTGTAGTCCGGTGGTTTACCAGATTCAAGGAAACATCCGGCAGCCGGTTTTCAGCTGCAAGTTCAGCGCCGACAGAAACGCCAGATCACGGTGAGTTTTCATTGCCAAACCGCATATTTTAGCTATTTATCATATCTGGTTCTAATGTGCGCCTGGCTTTCGGATTATTATGCAGGTCTCCCTTACTTTACAGCTTTCAAAATTTTACCCTTTTTAATTTTTTTATTTTTGAAAATTGGAATCCATGCTTTTAAAATTTCTTACAATTTTGTTGTTTTGAAGCAAGAATTTCTTACACGATTCCTTGGAAAAAGACTTGACTTTGATATACTGAATTTTATTTTTTATTTTTGAAACATTTTTGATTGTATTCTGATAGAAAAATTAAAGTTAATATTAATATATAATCATGTTTTAATTTTGTTAAATTATTCATATGTGTTGTCAATTTTTTGGCTGGTCAGCAACTTCACATGTCTAGTTGGGCACTAAGTTTTATTCTTTATGCATTTCAATTCCTTGATTTGTTATGTTTTGTCCTAAATATAATTAAACTAGCCAACAAAAAAAGAAAAAAAAAAAAGACCATTACTACTATTTGTATGATTGAATTCTACAGCAAATGAATCAAATATTCTATAAGTTAATTCTGATCAAACTCGTTAAGAGTTCATTTATTTTTATTTATTAAGATAAATGAACAATTTTAAATGCATTTTTCTAACATATTTATCTTTTGTTAACATATTTGATTATAACTCATGAAGACACCCGTTAAAATGTCTATGAACATATTTACAATTAGATTATTTAATTTGATTGTAAGGTAATAATAACCTAGTTTTTAACAACGATCCAGTTTAGTTATAAATCAGACAATTTGTTTGTTAAGTTAAAGAAGTTTATTTGTTTGTTTATTAAAAAATTATTTATTTCGTAAGTTTGTCTATTAACAAGCTCAAATTATAAGTTCGCGACTACACTTGACTTGATATCTTCAATAAATTTAACAAACAAGGCTGAATATAATAACCTGTTCAAAGTTTGAGTTTATCGTAAACTTAACAAATAAATTTGAATATGCTGATGGTCAGCTCCACTAAACTCGTTTTTAGTTTCATTGTGTTCATGCAATTTGTTGTTTGTCCTCAGATAAATTACATAAAAAAAATAAAAAGAAAATAGACCTACCAAAGAATAAGATGTGAAAATAACATGATTTGATAGGGATCACTGGAAAGATATTTAGTCCTACGAAAAGTAGACCCAGGCAAGAAAAGGGATGGAAAAAAAAAAAAAAAATCATCAATGGCTGGTTCTCTTTGCAATTTCTGCCATTCTTCCTTGGTGATACTGTATTTTGTTGATGTCACAATGGTGGAAGGCAAAAATATATAATAATCATCTCATTATGAACTGGTCTTTGTCCGGTCCTGTTGTATTATGGTTAAAATTCAGACAACTTCTTAGCTTTCACTATGAGAAAAAATTTTGTTTATTATTTTGTACAAAAAGTCAAGAAATTTAATTACATTCCAAAATAAGCCATGAGACTGTTTGGTCAAAGTTGCAACTTCAAGTTATATAATAATGTACGGGAACTTGTCTCAATAATAAAAGGGTTCCCATCAACATATCTTGCTTGGTCAAAGGGAAAAATTCCAAATCCCCACAACTGCCTTTCTCAACTACCATGGAGCCCCCTCCATGTGCACCTATTATTCTTCATATGAATTATGCAATTTGTTGATTATTCCTGTTTGACCTTGTTAATTTATTTGGGCAGTGCATTGGTTGTCTTCTTTTTTCTTTGCAGATCTCTTCCATCAGATTTTGCAACCAAGAACACTACAGGCTGGCCGAGATCCTTATCAGGTGAAAGAGAAAAACCTGGAAGGGAAAGAAAGGGATGGATGGTCATGATCCACGACCTCTCTGGCTCCCCGGTTGCTGCTGCTTCTATGATCACTCCCTTTGTACCATCTCCAGGCAATGATCTAACTATCATTTCCTTTACAAAAAATAGTCGAAAAGTTTCCGTTTTCTAGGAGTCTGGAATGATACACTTGCGGAATAATGGTTCTAATTTTTCCACCGAAATATAATAAGACGTGTGAAAAATTCAATGACTCCGTTTTAAGTGACAAAAAACTCTGAAGAAGAGTAAAAAATATAAAAAAATTTTGAAAGTTATTAACTTTTTATCTCATTGTACGAGTTACAAACTCACAATTTATCTCATTTTGTTCTCAATTTTTGTCACTCTAAATACACCAAATATCACGTATTTTAATTATTTATTATTAAGATTTTCTATGCTTTGATGAATTTTAATAAATTTTGATAATGTTTCTAGATATTCTAATATTTTTGTACTCTCGAAACATTTCTTTATCATCTTTCGAAACGTTTCAAAATATTTCAGTTTTTTTGTCATGCTAATCAAAAAACCTTACTGAATTGAAATTTTAATCCTTTATCGCCAGGCTCAGACCGCGTCTCCAGGTCAAACCCCGGGGCGTGGCTCATCCTCCGCCCCAACGGATTCTCCGTCAGCAGCTGGAAGCCATGGGGCCGCCTCGAGGCGTGGCGCGAAAGAGGTCCCGTTGATGGGTTGGGCTACAAATTCGAGCTTGTCACCAATACTGGCCTCGCCAGTGGAATCCCCATTGCCGAAGGCACAATGAGTGTCAAGAAGGGTGGGCAATTTTGCATTGACAGCAGGTTGAAAGACTCCGCATTGAGCTCCCTATCACCCATCCGAGGATTTGTCATGAGCTCAACCGTGGAAGGCGAAGGAAGGGTGAGCAAGCCGGTGGTTCAAGTTGGGGTTCAGCACGTCACCTGCATGCCCGATGCAGCCGTCTTCGTGGCTCTCGCGGCTGCCATTGATCTGAGTATGGATTCTTGTAGACTTTTCTCCCACAAGCTGAGGAAGGAGCTTTGTCACGATGAACGAGAGTCCTTCCCTTGAACAAGCGCTTAATGTCGAAGCTTTCCTCTTCCAAATCTTCTCTTTCTTTTGCAGTGATAACCCAATGAGTAGCTCACTTGTGGTTTGAGCACACTGAACAAACAACATCACCATCTTTTTTTTTTTTTTTTTTTTCAACTCCCTCCCAACTCTCACCCAAATTTCCTTGACACAGCTAGAAAATTTGAAGTTTTCCCAACGGGGGTTGTGACCATTGATTCGGCTATGGATCTAAACTTGATTGGTTATTTCTGGGTTTTTTTTTTGTTTTTTGTTTTTTTTTAATGGTTTTGATTCTTTCATCAGTTTGGGATGTGTTTTGGTGAGAATTTTCTTAGTTTAATATAAGATTGTTCAATGTATAAGTTCACAAATGACTGCTTGAAACTGTACAGTGGGAGAAATGAGAAATTGCTTCATTGTGCTTATATAGTTCTTGGGTGATCACTTTTGGTTGCTTAGATTTTTGGTTTGGATTATTGAATCAAATTGGATCTTAAAACAATATTCTTTCATTGTATCTTTGCAAGAAGTAATATATTCTTTCAAGGGGTCCATTTGCTGATCTGTCATCTTGTTTTTCACATTTCAGCAGTAGTATGGTACCTTGGACCACCTCTTGTGAGCCGAAAGGACTAAAATAAATAAATAAATAAATAATTACTTGGTATTATTCTTTTACCGAACTTGATGCTCAAAAGACTAGAAAACAAAAGCACATGGGGCCAATGGAATTGGGAAATCTAAAGTTGATTAACTGCACTTACAAGATCAACTCAAGGGCCTAGCAAAAAAAAGTAAATAATAAAAGTTAATATCTAAGCTAAGTAAAGGACATTATTTATTCCTTGCCCTTGTCAATACTTGTAGCTGAATAGCAATTGATTCAAAACAAATATGATGTTGAAACCTTGAGTTTCATTAAGATGAGCTTATAAAGAATATGATTTATTTAAAATTGAAAAATGATAAATACACTTCTTTGTTAAATTATCCCCACTATATATTATTCTTTTTCATTAACATTATTGTGAAATGAGGGAAATTAATGAAATAGTATAAATATTCCCATCCTTCAAAATTTCAAGATAGTCTGATTAGTGACAAAATTTAAAATAAGTGTTAAAATTAGGGGTAAGCACAAATTTGGACTTGTCCGATTTATTAATCACGTAGAAACCTAACATTTACTCTCTAGGCAGGGGTCTAATGTGATGCCTCATTACAATTAAAAAAAATTAAAATTTATTTTTAAATATAATATTTTTGATCACTAACAAAATTGTTTTTATTTGGAAATAAAGTTTGCCGTATCGCACTCAAAACATTTATTTTTATTAATACAATGGCATGTCATGTCACGATTTGGGTTGTGACTAATAAATTAAATTCTATCTTTAATTAAAAAAAAATGTATTGAGCACTCTAAAATTAGAAGAGCCATTTGTTAGGTTTTACAATAAACATTTGTAATTTAATTTGTAGACGCATCCATGTAACATATATTTTTTATCATTTGCTTTGGCATTTATTATCATTCAAATCTAAAGAAATAATGCACGAGTACCCTAAATTGGGATTGACAATATTCTATATTTTAATTAGATTAGAAATTACTAATTTTTATTTGAAGAGATTAGCATGCATTTATTATCATTTAGTTTGGCGTTTACTATTTTATCATTGACTGTTTTTTTTTTTTTGGGTAATTGAGAGTGTTCGAATTACCTTGCGTGTACGTCAACGAATCCCTGAAACCTATCATTGATCTCTTACTGCACACAATTAAGGAGAGTTCGGTGACATTCCAATTTGAATAGTTGGATTAAAATCTAATGATTCGAGTACATTCATATATTTTTAAATTAAAATTTTATGAATTTATGTATTGAGACCGTTTAACTTTAATTCAACGATTCATATTGAAGTTGTCGGGAACTAAAACAAACTTGTTATCCTCTCCCAATTTTGATGCACCTAATAAACCATTAATGAGATAATTTTATTTTCAATATGATTATTAATTTTGAATAAAAATAATTGCAACAAGCTATAGGCATTCAAAATTTTTCTTTATTATAACTATTCAAAATTTAACGGTCCAAAATGATGCGCATGCGATAAGATTAGGTGTGTTTGGTACAATAAAAAAATAAAAAAAAAGTTTTAAAATCTTTGAAAACTTCTAATAGCTATTCACTTCTTATCTTATCCAAAAATTTGAGCCGTTTGTTTGGTTGAATCATGCTTTATTTTTATCTTGTAATTGGCCTGTTACATCTTGTGATCTTATTGAAACTTAACTGGTGGAAATTGAATATATTTTTTAGAATTGGTTGATTAAATATTAGGCTATGAAATGGTTGGTTCAAAGCTTTATCATAGAGTGGCCAAATGGTGAGGGGGTAGCTTCATCTTCCTATTGTGTCTGGAATTTGAAATCGGGAGAGAAAAAAAAAAAAAAAAGAAGAAGAAACGAAGTCACAGAGAAAGTTGCACGAGAAAGTTACATTCATTTGTGCAACTTTCTTTGGTTATTTTGGGGGAAAAGGAATAAGTTGTATGGGTTGAAGAGATATTTTTTGTCCAATTTGTGTAGTTGCTTAAGTTATTATTATGTAGTTGCTTAGGTTTAATGGAGAAAGAGTTATTACGCTAGTTGAATGGAATATTCCAAATAGAACTATGATGTCAATTTTCGCGTTCAATGTGTAACCATTTAGGTCCTAGTTCGTGAACAACATGGGGTTAAGAGGGGGTCCTTTCTGCTTGAAGAATTACTATGTGGCTAGAATGTGCTGATTTCAAGTTCTGTTTTTACCTAAGACAAAGCATACCAAAGAGTGGAATTCTTTCCATTCAAGAATTTCTGTTTCTATTTCCAAGTTCCAACACGTGCCCAAACATCACGCAAATGAATCCTTGGATGTATAGTGTATATTCTAGTATCACACAAAAGAGAGTAACATTAGCAATTTTTTTTACGGAACTCGTATGCCACACGTGTTTTGTCCACGAAATGTGCTATTAGCACAACTCCACAGCCATGGATGAGAGAGATTAATGGTGGTTGATTCTGATCCTATTTTATGTGGATTCCTTCCGTTTGCGTATTCATCTGATGACACCTTCTTGTTAGGCCATTAAACCTAGTAACCAGCTTTTATTAGATTTTTGAACGTGGATCCAAAGAATTCAATGAGCACTCTTTCAATGAATGGGTGGATTCGGCAGAGTCCCCTGCCTTACCAGCAAGTTTGAAGTTGTACGAGGAGCTTAAACAGCTGGGGTTTACAATATTTCTATTGACAGGGCGGGGTGAGTTCCAAAGAAATGTCACGCAGGAAAATCTTCTATTAGCTGGGTACAACAGCTGGGAAAGGCTCATTTTGAGGTATGTAGGAAAATTTGGTGATTGATACCCACTTTTGGGGAATATGGAGCTTGGTTGTAAATGTTATCCACTTATACATTGCTTATTTTATGTTAAAAATATATATATGTAAAATCGGGTTAATCAATTTGATTTATGTCTAATTACAAAAATACGCCAACTAAATAAGTGTGCTGATTAATGATTTAACATTTTTTTTTATAACATTTAACACATGAATAACCCAAATCCCCACCCCCTCATGAGGCTCAAATCTACTATCTACTATGTGGGTGGATGAGCGGATGAGCTTTTATCTACTGAGCTGTCCCTTGATCTCAATGGTTTTAACATTTTTATTAGACTTAGAAAGAGCATAACTGAACTAGTGTCCTAATAGAACTGGGTTTGGTTGGTTTTTGGGTCCTAGGTACCTTGTGCATTCCTCTGTTGATTGGCAATAAGTAATTTTTTGGTTGGATGAAGCAGGGGATCTGTAGATTCAAACAAGCCGGGGATTGTGTACAAATCGGAGAAGAGAAAGGAGCTAGAAGAGGAAGGCTTTACGATTCACGGGAACTCTGGGGACCAATGGAGTGATCTGTTTGGGTTCTCAGTGGCCAGAAGATCTTTTAAACTGCCGAATCCAATGTATTACATCGGATAAGAACCAAGGAAAAAAAAATTGGCAATTGGGTTGTAAATTGTTACTTGTTAACAGTGATTTTTTTCAATAATTCAACAGCTTGTTAATGTTCATTTAGTGGTTTATCCTATGCATTACCTTTCAAAGGAAAAAAAAAAAAAAGAAAAAAAAGGTTTATCCTATGCATGCAGCGGTTGAATGGTTTGTTCGTCATTTGGTTCGGTTAGGATATCCATTGCATCAGCTTAGTTTCGCATATTTATTGGACAGATTAAAGATTGGTCCAACATTATTACAAAAACTATATCGAAGAAAGTATTTAAGGTCCAAATTTGGAATAAAATTTTTCATGGGTTACGAAAATTAATTGAAAAATATTACTTTGCCAGAATAATGTTACTTTACAAGAACGTTTGGTAATATGGTAGTAGTACGATTGTAATAAAACATTATTTTTTATTTAAGAGTGATTATTACCTCAAAAAAAAAATCACATCGATCATTTTAGTAAATTTTTTTATTTTTTTTGGTAAAAATCTTTAGTTGCGTAGTGTTAGGTGCCCAACCATTACCTAAGGGGTATCTATTATGAATTCATTCGAGAATTGCAACCAACTGATCATTAGTTTTTGGATGCTGAGTTTTCTCAACTGGTGATTTACTCTCTAATTTATTGTTTATAAAGGGAGAAAGGGTTGGATGATGATTACATCTGGTTCCAAGAAATTCAGAGAGAGATTGCGAGTACAAAGTGGAGATTAGTTTTTGTCTGTGAATATAGATTAAGAGTGTTAAATTACGTTTTTTATATATATATATATATATATTCTTGTGTGTTAAACTACGATATTTTTATTTTTATTCTGATTGATTTTTCTTTTAATCTTAATACATATCACTTCTCTATTTTTATCACATCTCAAATTGAGGGTCCAAAATAGACTTATTTATGCATATTCATGTGATTAATTAAATGATTAATTTTTGTTTTTTTTGGTAAGTATGATTAATTTTTGTTAATAAATATTTATTATTTCTTTATTTTCCATTCTAATAAAATTAATAAAATAAATATAACTTGCATTTGCTTTTCTTCTTCTTTTTCTTCTCATGCTCTCTTTTTATTGTGTTTAATTTTTTTTTTATATTGGGACACAATTTGAACAAGTCGCAGATTCAATTTAACTTTACGAAAATTAATTTTTTATAATATTTTTGTTAAATTTTAAGATATAAAATATAATTTATTGTCATTTTTTTATGCAATGTAATCATTAGTTAACATTTTAAGATATGAAATGTATTATTTTTAATTTTAGTTAGTATTAAATTAAATTATTTCTATGGTATTTAAATGCAAATTATTGTTCAAGATACATAAAATTTATCTTAGAATTAAAAAAAAAAACTTTTCTTAAAAAAATAACAAATATATCAACCTATAATAGATTATCCATGATTTGGCTGTCTTCCACTGATATAATTTACCAATTAAACAACTCTCATGATCAACCCCAAAATAAAATAAAATAATTACCCCAAAAAAAAAAAAAGTAAAAAGACAAAACAGTCCTTCAGTCCAGAACCACGAAATCCAGAGCACGCCTTATAATACCTAACCATACCTAACCCTAGCCACACCTTTTTTTTTCTTTTTTGGGTAAGTAAACCCTAGCCACGCCTTGCCAGTGCTGGTGCACAGAAGCTCTACTTTCTGAGTTTTCCGCCAATGGAAGCCGCCCGAAGCGTCGTCGTAATACTCATCTTCAGTCTCAGCCTCATATCCAGGTGCTTTGGTCGACCGATCATCCTAATCGTGCCGGAACATTACAGCTCCGCCGTGGCAGATCTTATCTCCGACGGCCGGAGTGACAACAGCTTGTACTGCGACAGCTGGAGACTCTCCATCGAGACCAATAACGCGGGAAAGTGGAGTCAGATTCCGGAGAAATGCGAACAATACGTGGCCGGGTACATGACCGGAAAGCGGTACCTCTCGGATTCGGAGGTCGTCGGGAACGACTCTCTGGCCTTCGCGAAGACGGTGAAGATCGCGGGCGACGGAAAGGACGCTTGGGTGTTCGACGTGGATGAGACACTGCTCTCCAACGTTCCGTATTACAGGGAACACGGGTTCGGGTGAGTAAAAATTGCAACCGGTTTGATTGGTTCCCTCAGCATTGGCTATTGCTTTTGGAAGTTGCTTCTTTTATTTGCTTAAATGATGGAAGAAGAGAATCATTCTCACCAAATTTTATAGTTTTGGATTGAATTTTAAATACTAAGGAAATCTTAAAATTTGGGTCATAAAATGAAATCAAATTCAACATATAAAAACCTCATTTTGATTCAAAACATAAGAATTAATGAAAATTTTCAATAAATAAAATCTAATCACAATAATTATACATTTTCAAACAAAATGCAAGTACATAGGGAGGCTACCATCGCTACTTTTTTATATCATCCCCGTAACATTGAGTGTGAATCATTTGATTTTCACAAAAAATAAGTTTAAATATATAGAATTTTTTTAACTTATTTTTATGTAAGCTTTCAATTTTAATTGAATAGTTCACATTCAGTATTATGGGATTGATTTTGAAAAAAATAAAAAAAATGGGTCAGCCCTCTTGCCCAAGTACAAAGCCTTTGGGGTCTTGGACGAAACTTTTAAGGAGGCCTACCTGATATGACTCCTTTATCTCATTCTTTTGAACTTTTTGAGTAAATTCATTTATTTTACTAGTGCCTTTTTATGTTTTGATTTGTAATTGTGCTAACTTTTGCTTTTCTGAGTGTATGTCAAATATAATTTTAAATGAAATTAAAAAATAATAATTAATACATTAAATATGTGATAATTATGATATCTGTAAGTAGAGTTAGAGTAGGAAGTTAATTTTTTTTATTTTATCATATAGAATTTTAAATAAAATAAAAGATAATAATTAATTCATTAAATATGAGATAATTATGACATCTACAAAATGGAGTTGTAAAAAGATCAAAAGTTGAGAATTGAAAAAAAAAAATAAGAAGTTTCATAAATTTATTAAATTTTAATTGGTTTAAAATATTATTTAATATTTTTATTCATAATAAATTTTTTAAAAATTTGAGGTCTTCTTTTCTTGTAGGGCTTAAGCAACTGTCTCAAGTATTATATGGATGAGCTTCTTTTCTAGTTTGTAGTCTTATAAAATTTTGACAGAAATTTTTGAGTTATTTTATTTTTATTATTTATTTTGTGATCAAGTCCACCCAATTACTTTGTTGTCATTCCAAGTTTCAACTTTCAACATAATAAAAGGGGATAAAATCTTCAACTTTGAAATTGGGTTTCTTCTACTTGTTTGAAAGTTGCCCTGCACACAAAGAGTGAAAAACCACAATGCTTTAATTTGGACATAAATCTTGGAGACATTTCTTGCCACGAGGCTAATTCAATGGTTCAAAATTCAACATTCTAAAGTTGTGTTTGGGTTAAAAATTTGTCAAGAAAAAAAAATGTAAATTTAAATTTCATTTGCTTGTTTGATTTGTGATGAAAAATTAAAGAAAAATGAAGAAAACATGTCATTTGAGAAATTAAGAATAATTAAATTTAAAAATTAGTTAATTGATGAATATCTTTTATTTCATTATATTTTTTGGATTCATGCGAATAAGAATATGTATGTTAGATTGTATGTTTCATTTCCCTTTTTTCTATATACAGATATATTTTTTAACCTCTCTCTTCCATTTGTTTTTCCTCAAAAAGTGCATGCTCCAAACACACTTTCTCTTTTTAGAATGCATGTAAAATTATGTGGTGAAATACTTGGCTTTTTTTTTTTTTCACAAATATTAAATGAATATTCATGTGATGATGATACCTTGTTCTTATGTTATGGTAAATTAATGATTTCAACTTGTGATTCCAAGTTACCAACACTATCTTTGTTTTTTGATCATATATTTGCATATATAGATCAGAAATATTTGATGAAAGCTCTTTCAACAAATGGGTTGATAAGGGGACGGCCAAAGCCTTACCTGCAAGTTTGGCGTTGTACAAAGAGCTTCAAAAGCTGGGATTTACAATCTTTCTTTTAACAGGGCGGGTTGAGGAGCAAAGAGCTGTCACAGAGGAAAATCTCCGGCAAGCTGAGTATAGCAACTGGAAAAGGCTTATATTGAGGTAGAAATGTACCATGATTGAACCATCGTGGTACAACTTATATAATTTGTATATTTTAATTCTTTTTTTAAGTTGTGAATTTTTCTTTTTAACAAACTGATCAAATTTACCATCCATATTTATTTAATCCCATAATAAATTGGTGTGAAGTTTCCATGAATGAGCGATGAATGGTTTTTGGTGGATGAAACAGGGGAACTTCGGACTTGGGCAAGCTGGCCACTGTCTACAAATCTGAGAAGAGAAAGGGGCTAGAAGATGAGGGCTATAGGATCCATGGGAGCTCTGGTGACCAGTGGAGTGACTTGTTTGGATTCGCAATGGCTGAACGATCTTTCAAACTACCAAATCCTATGTATTACATTCCCTGAAGTTGGCAATTTCATGTACTCTTTCTTATTCTTTTGGGATATGCTCTTGGTCCATCTCTGAAGAAATAAACTCTCTTCACTGAATATTAATTATCAAGTAAATGATAATTCAGGTGTTTGTTCTTAGCTCAATGATTTTGTGTCAAAATTGTGTTGTCCATATTTAATAATAATAAAATGTCAAAGTTGCTTTCTCTTTAATCTGTAAGTAATTATATATAATTTATGGATATATCAAGAGATATAAATTGGACAAAAAGATTATCCACGTAAAATCATGTAGGATATAAATGTTCCAGCAAAATAAATAAAAGAAAATAAAATAAATTAACTTACGTGTATAAACTCCGGTGACCCTAAGGAGGTGGTTTAAACTGATGATTATTGGAGTGTAAATTTAAGATCATATTAATTGAGCTTTCATTCAAAGATTTATTTTGTGTCTCTTTTTGAATTAAAAAAAAAACCAAATGTTATTTATAGAAAAAATAATGTCTATTCAAACTCATGAACAGTCATAAAATATATCTATTAACGAGAATAAAACTATATATATAATTATTTATTTAAACAGTCATTTTTGTTCATTAAAATTGATTTAAGTTAAATATACATAATTATTTGTTTGAACAGTCATATAATGTACTAATGAACAGACATCTCTGTTCAAGCAAACTATTGCATAAAAATGTTTTGACCTTATTTTTTTTTTAATTCAAACTACAATTTGATTTTTTTCATTACTAAGATACTACTTAGAAATCAAATTTTATTCACATCATTCATGATTTTAAACAAATAAATGCAATAAATTAATATCCACATAAAATACTTTTAAATTTCACTATAGACTTACATTGACACTGTTTGGAGTTAAAAAAAATACAAATCTCTATAAATATAAATTACGAAACTGTAAAATTTAAATTTTTTATTCACTGCACAAAGTTAATAAAATTAAAATTTTTTTATTAACTTTTATAAATTTATACAATTTCAGACATACCAATTAAATAATATATAGACAATATTTTAATTAAACTTAAAAGTTTATAGCTATTTTGTTTCAAGGCATGAAATTTCCAGCAAGTTGTTTATGCAGTGGTAGCTTTCGATTTACTTTGTCTTTAGCTATGTTTGTTTTAAGGAATTTGATGATAGGGTATAAGTAATATCGTGAGATAATATATGGGATTTGATATAACATGAGATTAATTTTGTATGTGGGATTATTTTTTTAGCGTTGAGTTAGTAGGATATAAAGTAGGATAAAAGATATGATTTGACATGAGATATGATAAGAAATAATTTTGAACTTTTAGATTTCGACCAAAAACAAATCCGAAAGTGAGGTATAAGTAATACCACTAGACTAATATTATTCAAAGTGAACTACTTATCCTTAATTATTTTACGAATCTAAACAAAGAATATTGGGCTCCACTAAACTAATAGTCCAATCCCGCTTGTTTTTATCCCGTAATCAAATATGACCTTAGAGATTAATTTGTGACATGTCTTGATACTAGCATTCTTAAATATATGTGCATATATATTGTTTATGCGCGCATATCCGTCATGATAAAGGATTATAAAGATTGAGACTTGAAAAAGGGATTAGGATTTACTCCATGCATTAGAATGGGTGTTTGCATTTTGCGAAATGCTGTTGCAGTTCTATGTATCACCAGTATCAAGTTGGTAATGACTATAGGTAATGACTGTAGCAGTAGATGAATTTTTTTAATTGTTCTTTTTTTGAAATAATCAAATTTAATCTCTTCAATTTAATTTTTTTTTTTTGGTTAAAATCATAAAGGTCAAAAATGTCAAATTAAAAAAAAAAAAACTAGAAAGTTAATCTCTAAACTATTGAGATATGTTTGAAAGAAGGGTAGAGTAGGATGGTGTTGGGAGTATGAAATTGCTATTATGCCATTTTTTTTTTTGTAACCTAGAACTCCATTAGTTTATTACAGTACTTAAACGATCGTTTAGTCGATAAGTAAATTGGAGGTATGTATACTGTCCCCTTGCACATTCCAAATGAATGAGGAATCGAATTCGAGTGAGTACTGTACGGAGCAAACTCACGTGCCACTCGAGTTGACCCCTTGAGACCTATTATGCCATTTTTCTTTTAGTAAAATTACTGGAACATTCTTGTAGTTTATTTAAAACAAAAATGTATAATCCTAAGGCTTCGTTTGGCGTCACTAGCTAGTAGCTGCTATAATGGTCGACCAATTTTACCTTCTTACATTTTAATATTCTTTTAAAATTTTAAGGACAAAAAAGTCAAATTAATCAAAACTAAAAATTCACCTAAAAAAAAGTCACATTTTTTTCTTTCCCAAATACAAAAATAACTTACTTATTTTTAATTAATTAGTAACTAGTTAAAAATAAGCCATCCCAAACTTAAGCCTAAAACCTCATACCTCATCCCTTTCCACCAACTCCAACCTAACCCAACTCAAATTTTTGATAAAACCGAGCTTGAATAAATTTGATTTGACTCGTTTATCATAAAAGAATATATAATATATAAAATATAATTTTTTATATTTAAATCAACCGAGTTAAAGTTCTAACTTAAAATCAATCTTAACCTCATTCCTTTCATAATAAGCTGAGTCTAAACATTGTCGGTCAGGAAATGAAAGAATTTAAACACAATAAAATTTAGTTCGACTCATTTGCACCACAGTGAAAACTTGATTAAATATATAAATCAAAACAACAAAAATAATGCAATATATTAGAGAGAGCTACCATTTGGTAATTTTTGACTTTTTTGTTTTTTTTAAATAATCCAAATTATTTACCTACAATAGGTTCTTTCAAATTAACTTATGAAGAATAAATATGTCAAATAAATTAAAAAAATATTAACTATAAAAATTTATTTTTTCTTACATGCTGAAAAAGAAGGGGAGGGGGGGGGGAACTTACTAGTTTCTAGCTTAAAAAAAATGTTTATTTTCATCTCAAACCAAATCTAAGCAGACCATATCTATTGTTTCTGGACGTGTCTTGTCAGATATCACAACGTATAGGTTCACTCTCATTCTTATGAAGAAATAAATGAGAAAGCTAGCTTTTGATCCATGGCTTCTCTCAATTAATGAGAGACAGCCATCATCCACCTGTTTTACATCACTGGTCACTACACACACACACACACTCTCTCTCTCTCTCTCGCGCTTGCGCTTGCGCTTATGGAGATGGGGGCGTGGGGCTGGTCTCTAGAGACCCAACCAACCCACAAACAAGTGGCTGTACTGCAGGAATCCTAAGACAATTCAAGCCACTCCCAGGGATCACAGAGCACTCTGGTGGGGGTCTCTGCATATCCTTCCCGGGAATACAATTCAAAGAGAAATCAAAACCCACATTCCTTAAGAACAAATCGGCACATCCTTGGCTGAGCCCGGAGAAGAAATTGTAAGAAACAGTCAAATTCACGAGGTTCTTGAGTGAGCAAACCAGGTCGGGCAAGACCCCAGACAGCTTGTTGTGCGCCAAGTTGAGGACTTCAATGTCGGTCAAGCAAGACAGAGAGTCTGGCAACTGACCCATCAATGAATTGAAACTCACATCCAAGACTTGCAAATCTTGCCAAAGCCCAACCCCCTGGGGAATACAACCTGTGAGCTGGTTGTTTAGGAACAAAATCTCCTTCAACCTAGGACCCATGTACCCAAAGCTAAATGGGATGTTACCACTGAACTTGTTGTTGGCCAAATTAATCGCAGAAGCTGGGGAGTTCCCCAGATTTGAAGGAATTTGACCATCAAACTGGTTGTTGTTGAGGAAGATTGCATCAAGCTTTCTGTTGAAGAGATCTTCAGGAATAGGCCCTGAGAAATTGTTGAATCTGAGGTCTAAGTAGAGGAGATTTGGAATGAGAAGAGTTGGAGTGGGGAATGGACCAGAGAAGTAGTTGTTGCTAAGGTCTAACTCGGTGAGAGATGAGAGGTCTCTGAAAGTGTGAGGAACTGAGCCTGTGAACCTGTTGCTGTTGAGGTGGAGAAGGGTCATGTCTGTGAGGAGAGAGAGTTCATTGACAAGAGTGCCTTGTAGATTTGCATGGTTGAGATCTATGCCTGCAACGACTGGTCCAGTTGGGTTACCCAACAACTCATCATCATCTTGAGGATCTGCACAGAAGACTCCTTTGTAAGCACACACGTCAGAGCCAACCCAATTGTCCAAAATCCTCAGTGGGTCATCTGTGATTGCAGATTTCCATGCCTGGAGAGCAGTGTAAGACTTGTTGAGCTTTGAATTAACTGATGATGAGGAGCCAGATGGGTTTTGGCTGTTGATTAATCCTCTACCAATCCAAACGCCTCCACCACCACCCATGCTAGAGGAAGCTTTTGCTGCAACTATTTGGAGGAGGAGAAAAGCTAGAAGAAGCCAGCTCTTCTCCATTTTCAGTTGAAGATCTCAAGAATGGCCGGTTAATTTCCTCGAAAGGTTGTCAAAATTATAAGGTTTGCGATGCTGTGTGGCAATGAAAGAGAGACAGCACAAGATGGTTGGATTAAATTGGTTTTCAATGTGCTTTATTGTTTTTCTGTGATGTATTAATTTAATTTAATTTTTTTTTTTTTTGGGTTAGATTGTTATACTTTGTGGTTTATTACAATAGCGTATATAGCAGCCTTTTCTACATAAATGTTGATTAGTCACCGATGGGGACCTTTCGCGGTCAAAAACTGTTTGGTAATTTTGCAATGACTCAAAGTCATCGCACTCCCTGTTGTATATTTGACAACTGGTATCTGCTAAGCTATTGCATTTGGGTTCAAGAATGAGGAAGCCAGAAACCATATATTATTCCATTCTTAATTTTACTCCTGAATTTTCCTTTGCCCAACCCAATTTGGGAAATCAAAATTTTCCTTCCTCAGTGCTATGTTTAGAATTTGGTGCAGCAGGATTAAAAGGGAACTTTTTCCTCTCTTTTTTTATTCTCTGTTCGGGAGGGTAGAAAGGAAAATGATTTTTTTTTAACTTCTTTTTTCCCCCCACAATTTTTCTCACATCATTTTATTTTCCTCTCTTGCAGCTTCAAACATACTCTAAATTTTTATTTCCATAATGTCCAAATGGAATTTCTGTAAATTGAATGATTTTTTTTTTTTTGATGAACTTTGAGCGCCTGAAAGTACTTTTATTTGTCACTTGGTAGCATCACGCAAGTGTTTCCAATTGTGAATGCCCAAGTTTGAGATGAGAATGATTGATAGTGTGAAGATTGCAAGCGCATGCAAATCATCCTTGTATGTACTGGGTGGCGGCTAGCGCAACAAAAAATAATATATATATATATATACATATCAATTGATGAAATGGGAGGAAAGACATTATTCACTAATTATCTTGGCCGGTTGATGTTGATATCCGTACATAAGCATGTGGGTTGGGTTGGGTTAGGTTTAGTTTTTAATCTCTGAACTGGAAAATCCATGAACAGGTGCGGGCACCATCTCTGAGTTTCATCCACTACTTTGATCTACAAGGTAACTTGAGTGCCGCATTATGTGCTGGTCTTAATGTTGTCTCCCACCTCCCCCCTCTCTCTCTCTCTCTCCAATATGAACCAGGCTGGCTGCAGTGCTCCAAGAATAGCACACCACCAATCTTTTACGTTCACACTGCAGCTAGAGAAATTAGTGTAGCATTTAAGAAGCCAACTCATTGGCCGGGCCATATTTTTTTTATTTGGATTAAAAAAAAAATTCATTAGACCAAGTTGGACATAAATTTAAACTTACGGAGTATTAAAGCAGTTAGTTAAGATTGTGTTTGGAGTTGTATAAAATTTTAAAATTTATACCAACTTTTATAAGATTTAAATTTTCTATTCATTGCGATTATAATATTTACAAATTTATATTAATTTTTACAACTCCAAACACTTTCTTAAATTATTGAGTGAGGCACTAAATTAAAGGAAAATATTTTTTATTTTAAAATTATGTTGGAAACGGGTTGCAGTGAGAAAATTCACTGCAGAGACTACAGTAGAAAATGAAGGACTGAGATCTGTTGCACTTTAATCCAATGATTCTAATTTAATGTAATTAAAATTATTATTTTTTTAAAATAAAAACTTAAAAAATTTAATTGGAACACAATTAATACAGAATATAAAAAGTCACAAATCATTAAAATATAAAAAATCTCAGTCTTTTATTTTTCACAATAACTCCTATAGTAAATTTGTTCGTTACAACCCCCTTAACCCGTCTGAAACCGTTGCGTGGCCACTTGTAGCGTGTTGGGGGTAAACAAATAGTTGAGTTGAAAAGCGTGCTAGAATAGGGGTAGCATTCATTCATCCGTCCATTTATCCATTCATAAAAAGATATCATCTTATATTATGCCGTCACTGTCTCAAAAACCAATTAAGGAGGATGTTACTCCTCATTTCGTGGACTGCAATGATTGTTTGCTTGGCGTATCAAAATAAGTAAATAAAATAAATAGACCAATTAATTGGCCTAATATTTTAATTTATTAGTCTCGTGCTCTGTTATTGTTATGGCCTTGCATTGACACTTTTGGCTTTGCGGAGACTTTTGGGTTTGGGCTTAAATCAAGTCTCATTATCTTCCTTTTAGATATGTAATAACTTAGACTTGGAGGGAGGGAGGGAGGGAGGGAGGGGGCCATAGTAGTCCTCGCGTGCCAGTAACTGTCGGCATCTCGATTGCGATTGAATGGGCCTTCCGTCCGCATTTCTCATCATTCTAAATTCGGCACAGCTACAATTTTTGACCGTTAGCTGAAAAAGTTAAAAATTTTAGAGAATTGAAAATTTTATGTATTATTTAAAAAAATAATAAAAAATAATAATTTTTTTTAATTTCTATGTATATAAATTTTTTAATTTTTTTATAATGAATACAATTAATATACCTAAAGTTTTAAAAAAATTTAGTGAAAAAAGTCATATAACATAATTATTTTTTAGCTGAACGAAATTTGAACCTTATTTTTTTTATTTTTTTAAAAATTAAAGTTTGTGCAGTTACGTGTAAAAAAATAAACATGGAAAGAGAAATTGAATCTCGCTCATCCTCTCATTCATTCTCTCTCTCTTGTTATTTTTTCTTTTATTGTCTATATATATATATATATATATATATAAATCATACTTAGATTCTTTGTTTGAAACCCTTTCAAATAAAGAAAATAGACATATACCAAAGTTAAGGATTAGCACAAAACTCGAATAAGATTAAAAAAAAAATTATGATTTTCTTTCTTCAGTTTTGATTATGAGTATAATAATATAAAACAATTACGACTTTTTTTTCCAGTTTAGATGCAAAGATGAAGAATTCTGTTTTATTTTTTCATTTTTTTTTTTTTGGTTGGAATTGTATGTTTGGGTGTAAAGAAATAGAGATTAAGAAAAAAAAATCTTATCAAATTATCTCTTTCTTTCTCTCTCATCATCATTTTTGATTTTTGGAATTTCTCTCAATACGAAATATAAAATGTAGACTTTATTCTTCATTTGAAACCATTTAAAAAAATACCCAAAGCTAAAAGTTAGCGTAAAAATACAATAATATTAAAAAAATATGACTTTTTTAGATTTAATTATGAGTAATTTGGAAAAACAAACTTATCAAGATGAAAGGTTATCGCAAAAATGCAATAAAATAAAATGACAAAAAATGATTTTATCCTATTATTCTATGATTTCATAATAATATACACCTATATTTCATTAAAAAAAATATTCTATGATTTCATAAAAAAACATTTATATTTAAAAAATTATGCATATTTAATTAGGAATTAAGTTTTTAGATTTATTTTTTATTGATTTTTGCGCTAACCTTTCATTTTGAAAAAGTTTTTCTCTTTCTTTTTCTTTTTTTAAATTACTTATAATCAAGACTGGTGGAAAAATCATACTTAATATTATTATATTTTGTGCTAATCTTTAACTTTGGAATATTTTTTATTTTATTTTTTAAAGAAAATGGGTTTTAAATAAGGAATGAATGTATTTTTAATATCACATTTATATAGTGAGAATCAAAGGAAAAAAAAAAATAATTAGAGAGAAAGGAAAAGAGCGCCTAGTGAGGTTTTAATTTCTTACTCTATATCTATATCTATCTCTATCTCTATCTTTTTACAAACGACACGCATGCACTTTGAAAATTTTTAGAAAAAAGCTTAATTATCACTTTTACGTTTGATGGTTAAAAACTGCATCGAAGTGGAGTCTTGCTCTTAATCATTCTGAATTGAATTAGGATACAATATACATGTTCAAATCACGCAAACTTTAATAACGAGAAACAATATTTGTAATTTTTTTTTTCAACAACAGCACTGTACAATTATTACTGTACATGACATAAGTGATTAAGAGCCCGTTTGGCAACTCAAAAACTAACAAAAAAATACCAAAAGTTACATTTAGTAACTTTTGGTGTGTTTGGTAAAACCATAAATTTTTTTACTTTTTTAATTTGTTATAGTAAAAAGTAAAACAAAAAGTTGTTACTTTCTTGATTTGGTACAGTGAAAAATTTATCATACACCCAAAAATTACAAAAAAGTTAAAAAATATACTTTGTTCAACCAAACACAAAAAAATGCCAAAAAAAACACAAAAAACTACCAAAGGTCAAGCTTTTTATCTTTTTTTTTTTAATTGCCAAACGCCCTCCAATACAATTAATAATTGTTTTAACTGACATAAAAATGACTGTGGCACTATCATTTTTCTTTTTTTTGGTAAAATAAAAAAAAAAAGAGGTGAATTAGTAAAATCTTGTCTTAACTCCTTAGTAGTTATTAGTTCAATTCAACTTAGGATTACTAAAAAATTTACTTAATCATTAACTCTAAAATATCTAAGGATTATTTGAACTGCGGGGAAGTTGAGTTAGACAATCTCAATTTAAACAAAAAAAAAAAAAAAGAAGAGGTGGGTCAGCTCGACAAACCCCGCATGAACATGATTGTAAAAAACTTGCGTGTGTTAAAAGATTGCATGTAAGCCAAATGGAGTTGGTGTGCAGATTGTCAAATCGGTGAAGTGTCAGATTCCATCGATCCCCATGCCAAATTCCATTCGGGTCAAAAGGGAATACAAATGGGCTGCTTAGCAATCGGGTAAGAGTGTGTTTGGGTCCAACTTAAAACTAGCAGTCTTTTAAGTTTTAAACTCTGTACCAAAGTATATACAATTAAATCTAAATAGGCCGAACGTAATATTCTTTTTCATTAAATTCAAATAAATCCCAAATCACTCTGAAAATTAAATTTAAAATTCCAGAAATAAAAATTTAAGGTGCTTTATAACTATTTGACCTTTAATTGTTGGGCCTCAATCGCACGCTGTTAGCCAATTTTCACTCGCTAGCGCAATCATGCATTCATTTTCGATAAAATAAAGAATTGGCAACTAGAAACATAACAGTAGAAAACATTAAAAAAAAATGAAATGAAATGAAAATTTATATCATATATATTTATAACTTATCTTATTATACTCTCTCTAGGCATTAAGTTTTTCACCCTTTGAAACTCATCTATGCCAACCTTCCGGCCCAATCTTGTTTTACTTTTCTATAAAATGAAAAAAAAAAAGTATGGCAATCATAAACGTAAAAGTAAAAAAATAAAAAATAAAAAATAAATAAAATAAATCTCTCTCCCCCCCTCTCTCTCTCTCTATCTATATATATATATATATATATATATATATATATATAATATTTTTAAAACATATAAATCGTTTTGGACTTTGAACAACTCCATCAAACAACTGTCCTATTTTTATAAATGGTTGTAATTTTTCTTATATGTGTATTATATTATTTTAATAAAACTTCAAAATATATATTTTAATATGAAATATATTTCTTTTTAACTCATATAATGTTTGTCGATTAAATTTTGCTAAAGTGATAAAAACCAACGTAAGAAATGTCACACTTTATTGTAAATTAATAGTTTATGAGTTATATGTAATATTTTTTTTAGTTGAAGGGAATAGTAGAAATATATCATATATAGTTAAGGGTCATAACAGTTTAGGAGTGATCATGTAATTAACTCAATTGAGAATAATCATCTTTAACTTTAAAATTAAAAAAAAAAAAGAACGAAGTTGTTTAATAAGGTTCTCATGCATGAGTATTATGTCATAAGCAAATCACGTTTCATTAGTTTTGGATAATTTATGAACTTGATTCAAAGCGATGATGAGAAATTGATTTTTTGTTTGTTTGAATTATTTATTTCATATGCATTGGACAACAAATTTTGGATTATAATTTTATACTTTTAAAAATATTTAGAATTGAGCAAATTTGGAAAGTAGGCAGTAGAAGCTAATCTACGCTGCTTGTACTCTTGTACTGCCTGTTTACAGCAAACCATTGATGTGAACAGCCAAATCTCCGCCAAAAACATTGATGTCACCCAAAGAAAAATACTGTTTTTGAAAAAAGAGTTTGATGGTTCGAGGCATTGAGCCTTAAAATATGAGACCACATCTTATTCTCGAGAACCAAGGGATTTTACAGAAGCTATTGGGAAAATCTTAACCCAAAATTATAAATGTAGGGGCATTCTTATTCCTTCTTATATTATTTTATTTGTAAGATTTCTAAAAACAAAATAACCCCAAAATGCAGACAGTTCTGACACCAACAAATGGAGGGTAAATTCAACTACTTTCTTGATCAGTTTTGTTGGGGTTGTATGAATTCCACATTGCAGACCTATCATACAACTTTATTTCTTATAATTTGCTTTTAAATAACCAGGCGGTCTTATTGCTTACCTTCCACTGTGAGGGAGCCAAAAGCACTCGGGCTCTTTTAGAACGCACATATATAATCCAAGGCAGCAGCAGGAGAAAAATGCTTATACTCCACCTGCACAACGAAAACAAATTAACGCATTTCCACAATTTCCATGTGATCTACCAGGAATTAGAACACCTAGACCAACCTACCAGGCACATTGTACAAAACAATAAATAAATAAAGCCATTACCAGAGAGCAAAGCACAATAGTTGTACTCCTTCCTCTCCCTGCTTTACAGTCGACATAAGTAGTCCTGCCACAAGATGCATTCTCTGCATCCAAAGATGAAGCAGTTACATCGGCAAGTGAGAGACACTATGAATACAGATGTATCCGAAGAAGCCTTACCATGAATGAAATCCACAGCCCGATTTATATCCACAAACGAAGGAGCAAAGAGGTAATCTCTGGTAGGAATGACCAGATGGTCTATCCCATGAGCCTAAAAACAAAAGAAACATGATTAGGTGAATCTACAACTGGGAACCAGAATAGCCTCAATATTAGTCCTATATGATTCAAACTCTCAAAAGAAATATTTTCTGGGAAATTACCGTTTGAAAAGAAAAGCCCTGCTACGCAAAATTACTGTAATACTCTTCAATTAGACATAGGAGATATAAGCTCTGCAAACCAAATGGCAATAGGACATTGTCAAGCTACAATCCATTTTGGAAAACCTACCCTAGATTTTCTTATTATTTTTTGATCTCTAAAATCACAGACAATTGACCAGACCACTTCTGCTCATGCCTGCACCCTCCCAACCAATTCCTAATTAGGGGAACTCTTACCACCCTACCATGAGAATGATCTTAGATTTTATTGTAGATGTCTCGAGCCGCTTCCCGGAGAATTTAAATTAGAAAAGCACGTGTCATTTTTTGGAAGTAGGATAAAAAGGTCAGATACAATAGCATTTCCAAGTACCAGGCAAAAGTCATGTACCAGTTTCAGATGCATGAAGAATGTCAAGCCTCGTATCATTTATGATTTGCAAACAAAACTAGCATTTTAACTTTCAGGCAAGGATGATTTGATAAATTCCAAATATTCAAAAATTGAAGTCATTCAACAACAACCAAAAAAAAAAAAATTGTAATGATATAAAGAAATCACTCACATGATAGAGGGATGTAGGAACCAATGTTTCATAAGGCTCATTAAGGGTGATGACACCGCCAACACCAAGCTGCTTCAACCGCGGAACATCCTTAGGGAATGGAACAGCCCCCAGCAGAAGACACTGATTACAAATCAAAATAGAAATAGAACACAAGTCAATTAATTATGCTTCCTTTAAGATAACATTCCATCTAGGTACCAAGAACATAGAAAAATTGAGATAAAAGCAACTGATTGCATTTCGTCAAAGTTTCATTAAGGTCTACATTTTCTTCAATCAAGATAGTTACAAATCCAAGGATAACAGACCCATTATCCTCCACCTTCCACATTTCCTCTACTAACTGAGGCTTTGTTTGGCACACAAGTTCGCGTGGGTTCGTGAATGGATGGACGGTCAGGAAGATTTTTGTCTAATCCTAAACATCCATCACTGGGTTTGCAAACACACCTGAATCAATGTGCCAGCCAAAGTCCAAAATGCAAAGAAGCAAAAAGCATATCCTGATTGAGTCACATTCTATTTTCTCAACAACCAAATGGAGCATAAAGAACTATTTCAAAAAGAAAATAATCCATCACTCATCAAAACAAACAAAATTCATTCTTTTCTTTCTTCTAATTACCGCAACAATCCGGGGAAGCATGGGGATATAAGCACATGAATGAACAAACATGCAAAACACATAAAAAAACATGCGCACATGTATATGCATAAGCATATATATACACACATATGTAAGTTGAGTCAGGCATTCTCAATTTAAAAAAAACAAAACAAAAAATAAGAGGTGGGTCAGCTTGACAAACCCCGCGTGAATATGATTGTAAAAAACTTGCGTGTGTTAAAAGATTACATGTAAGCCAAATGGAGTTGGTATGCAGATTGTCAAATCGATGAAGTATTCCATCGATCCCCATGCCAAATTCCATTCCGGTCAAAGGGGAATACAAATGGGCTGCTTAGTAATCGGGTAAGAGTGTATTTGGGTCCAACTTAGAACTAGCAGTCTTTTAAGTTTTAAATTCTGGACCAAAGTATATACAATTAAATCTAAATAGGCCGAACGTAATATTCCTTTTCATTAAATTCAAATAAATCCCAAATTACTCTGAAAATTAAATTTAAATTTTCGAAAATAAAAATTTAGGGTGCTTTATAACAATTTGATCTTTAATTATTGGGCCTCAATCGCACACTGTTAGCCAATTTTCACCCGGTAGCACAATCATGCATTCATTTTCGACAAAATAAAGAATTGGAAACTAGAAACATAACAGTAGAAAACATTAAAAAAAAATAAATGAAATTAAAATTTATATCATATATATTTATAACTTATCTTATTATACTCTCTCTAGGCATTAAGTTTTTCACCCTTTGAAACTCATCTATGCCAACCTTCCGGCCCAATCTTGTTTTACTTTTCTATAAAATGAAAAAAATAGTATGGCAATCATAAACGTAAAAGTTAAAAAAAAAAAGAAAATAAAGTAAATCTCTCTCCCTCTCTCTCTCTCTATATATATATATATATATATATATATAATATTTTTAAAACATATAAATCGTTTTGGACTTTGAACAACTTCGATTGTCAAACAACTGCTCTATTTTTGTAAATGGCTATAGTTTTTTTGTATGTGTATTATATTATTTTAATAAAACTTCAAAATATATATTTTAATATGAAATGTATTTCTTTTTAACTCATATAATGTTAGTCGATTCAATTTTGCTAAAGTGATAAATACCAACGTAAGAAAAATGTCATATTTTATCATAAATTAATAGTTTATGGGTTATATGTAATATTTTTTTAGTTGAAGGGAATATTAGTAATATGTCATATATAGTTAAGGGCCATAATAGTTAAGAGGCCGATCATGTAATTAACCCCATTGAGAATAATCATTTTTAACTTTAAAATTAAAAAAAAAAAAGAACGGAGTTGTTTAATAAGGTTCTCATTCATGAGTATTATGTCACAAGCAAATTACGTTTCATTAGTTTAAGATAATTTATGAACTTGATTCAAAGCGAATTTGAGAAATTGATTTTTTGTATGTCTCTGAATTATTTATTTAAGATGCATTGGACAATAAATTTTAGATTATAATTTTATACTTTTAAAAATATTTAGAATTGAGCAAATTTTTTATAATTCCCTGTGCTTCCATTGAATTAGATTTTGTTAATTAGAATTAAATTCAGAAATTTCTACATTTCGTTCTCGAGTTCGAAATCTTTTGATTTTTTAATCTTAAATTAAAAATATTTTTAGCACCTAATTAAATGTATAAGATTTTATCTTGACTAGTAGGTTTGAATATTTTAGACTAAAATTTATTTAATATTTATTAATTGTCTACTAATATACTGTTCCAATCTAGAATTATTGAAATTTATTTAAAAATTTTTTAAATCAAACCTTTTGATTTAGTTTTAATTGTGTAACACTTATTAACTAAAAGGAACAAATTGTGAGTTGATTGACCAGTCCTCCTCACGTGAATTTGAGTATCGACCAAACCTTGCAGCTCGTGCACTTACCATTAGAGTACACTTTTTGAGTATTGGCCAAGCCTCCACCACTCTTTATTGCAAGGTTAGTAAAATTATCCACCACCCTTTATTGCAAGGTTAGTAAATTTAAGAGTATATTTTACGCACTAAAAAATATTAAAAAATTTTAAAAATTTTTAAAAATTATTAATTTTTTATTTTATTGTACAAATTACGAACTCACAAATTATCTCACTTTTATCTCATATCTTGTCACACCAAACGCCCTCTAAACTTACAATATACAAATATCTTATTCCATTTCTTAGGCACAAAGTTAACTCTTTCACCTCTTATTGTTGAACTCATTTATACTAGCTTTATAAACTTTAAGGACGTGTTTGTTTGGTAGATGTGGACGTTGGATGACTTTGTTTATCCGTGGGGTCCACAAAAATTAGTGTTTGTTTTGCACAATAAAGAAGCGGATGAAACATCCGCTTGGAGTTATTATCCGACTTTTTGCGGGATTTGGCATCTGATCATTGATGAGGTATTCATATCTGGATTTGTTTCCCTTCAAAATCTAAAAATTTAAAATCTGGAGCTTTAGGCTATATTTGTTTTGAAGGATTGAATGATGGAGTATAAGTAATACTATGAGATAATATATAGGATTGGATATAATATGGAATTAATTTTTTGTGTGGGATTATTTTTTTGGTGTTTGATTGGTGAGATATAAAATATGATAAAAGATATGATTTGACATGAGATGTGAGAAGAAATAATTTTGGACCTTTAGATATTGGCGGGAAACAAATCCGAAGATAAGATATAAATGATACCACCATCTCTCTCGGATTAGCAATCCACCCATTCACTGGATTGCATATCCGGAGCGGACAATATATCCCACAGCCAAAAAATAAATCAAACCCTACTTTTGTGGTACCCACGGACAATATTGTCCAATCCCGTGTTTTTGTTCGGCAAACAAACGTAATCTAAGGGTTGACTCAACTGGTAAGATCTTGGATCTCCTCCTAATTAATTATTAGTTCGAGTTTTCATAGGATCACTAAAGGGTTTATCTGATCGTTAACTTCATGACCCAGGGATTATCGAGTTTTCACAGGATCATTGGAGGGTTTATCTAATCATTAACTTCAGGACTCAGAGATTAGTCGAGGTGTGCACAAACTAGTCCAAATAACTTGCATTAAAAAAAGAAAAAAAAAAAAAAACAACACCAACTTTATGGTTAATCAACTTAATAAAGTTGGTTAAGTTGATCCACTGGCCAAGCTAATTTTCATTTCTTTCGACAAAAACAAAAGAAATTGATGACAATTAAAAACATAAAGGTAATAAATTATAAAAATTAAATATAAATATAAATCACGTTTGATAGTTATGAATTTTTAATTTTGATTTTTATTTAGAGGTTATTTATTTAATAGAAAATATTAAAAAACATATTTAATTATATTTTAAGTTTTTCAAAAAGTACTTTACATTAAACAAAAAGAAATATTTTAATATGTTAAAATTTTATTTTTGATTACATAAACAAATCAAATGGAGCCTAAATATTTGTGAGTACTTGTAGATATTTTATTTCTCCAAATTCAAAAATAATTTTCACTTCAACTTTGTTCAGCTACTATAAATTTTTATTAACTTTTTATTAATTGACAATTTTTATTAATTTTTTTTAATTTTTTGCTAAAATTTATTAAATACATCTCTATCGTTTATTAATTTTTTTTAATTTTCTTCAACTTTTATCAATTTTATTTTTTAAACTTTTTTTTAATGTTTACAGATTTTTAGTAAATACATAATTTTTTTTTTAAATGACATGTGACGGTACGAGATTAAAAGTTGAAAAAAATTACATTTTTTTAATACTTTCATCGCACCAAACGCACCCTAGGGATATCTGTTCTCTGTGCCGCACTTTTGACTCCACGCCAGTGCTCCCTCTCTTCTACTCGTCAAACGTCTCAAACTTTCTCCAGACACGCTGATGATGATAATCACAGTACGAAAATTTCCATTTTCGTTCCGATAATTGCCAAACCATGAAAAAGATCTCCATTTCCGCTTCCGATCGATGTAGTTTTCACCCAATTTCGTAACCCTTTCAATTTCCGCACCTCATCTGGGGCTGTTAATCCGATCCCAATTATCCGATTGCTAGCTTTTAAATCTTTCTCCGTTAATTTGATCAGAATCGGCGTTACGATTTTGGATCTGTTTGATTTTTGGTTGCGATCCATGACATGAAGATCGAAGAGTTGGAGGAGGTTGAATCTGATGGAAGTAGTTACAGTCGAGATCGGGGTTCGAGAAAACTGATTGTTCGCGTCGATGCGAAGAGAGCGCTAGTCGGAGCTGGAGCTCGGATACTGTTCTACCCGACCCTTCTGTATAATGTTTTCCGGAACAAGATTCAAGCTGAATTCAGATGGTGGGACGAAATTGATCAGGTTTTGGTTCCAAGCCCCTTACATATGTGTGTATATATATGCATATGCATAAACATGTGCGCATGTTTTTTATGGGTTTTGCATGTTTGTTCATTCATGTGCTTATATCCCCATGCTTCCCCGGATTGTTGCGGTAATTAGAAGAAAGAAAAGAATGAATTTTGTTTGTTTTGATGAGTGATGGATTATTTTCTTTTTGAAATAGTTCTTTATGCTCCATTTGGTTGTTGAGAAAATAGAATGTGACTCAATCAGGATATGCTTTTTGCTTCTTTGCATTTTGGACTTTGGTTGGCACATTGATTCAGGTGTGTTTGCAAACCCAGTGATGGATGTTTAGGATTAGACAAAAATCTTCCTGACCGTCCATCCATTCACGAACCCACGCGAACTTGTGTGCCAAACAAAGCCTCAGTTAGTAGAGGAAATGTGGAAGGTGGAGGATAATGGGTCTGTTATCCTTGGATTTGTAACTATCTTGATTGAAGAAAATGTAGACCTTAATGAAACTTTGACGAAATGCAAGCAGTTGCTTTTATTTCAATTTTTCTATGTTCTTGGTACCTAGATGGAATGTTATCTTAAAGGAAGCATAATTAATTGACTTGTGTTCTATTTCTATTTTGATTTGTAATCAGTGTCTTCTGCTGGGCGCTGTTCCATTCCCTAAGGATGTTCCGCGGTTGAAGCAGCTTGGTGTTGGCGGTGTCATCACCCTTAATGAGCCTTATGAAACATTGGTTCCTACATCCCTCTATCATGTGAGTGATTTCTTTATATCATTACAATTTTTTTTTTTGGTTGTTGAATGACTTCAATTTTTGAATATTTGGAATTTATCAAATCATCCTTGCCTGAACGTTAAAATGCTAGTTTTATTTGCAAATCATAAATGATACGAGGCTTGACATTCTTCATGCATCTGAAACTGGTACATGACTTTTGCCTGGTACTTGGAAATGCTATTGTATCTGACCTTTTTATCCTACTTCCAAAAAATGACACGTGCTTTTCTAATTTAAATTCTCCAGGAAGCGGCTCGAGACATCTACAATAAAATCTAAGATCATTCTCATGGTAGGGTGGTAAGAGTTCCCCTAATTAGGAATTGGTTGAGAGGGTGCAGGCATGAGCAGAAGTGGTCTGGTCAATTGTCTGTGATTTTAGAGATCAAAAAATAATAAGAAAATCTAGGGTAGGTTTTCCAAAATGGATTGTAGCTTGACAATGTCCTATTGCCATTTGGTTTGCAGAGCTTATATCTCCTATGTCTAATTGAAGAGTATTACAGTAATTTTGCGTAGCAGGGCTTTTCTTTTCAAACAGTAATTTCCCAGAAAATATTTCTTTGAGAGTTTGAATCATATAGGACTAATATTGAGGCTATTCTGGTTCCCAGTTGTAGATTCACCTAATCATGTTTCTTTTGTTTTTAGGCTCATGGGATAGACCATCTGATCATTCCTACCAGAGATTACCTCTTTGCTCCTTCGTTTGTGGATATAAATCGGGCTGTGGATTTCATTCATGGTAAGGCTTCTTCAGATACATTTGTGTTCATAGTGTCTCTCACTTGCCGATGTAACTGCTTCATTTTTGGATGCAGAGAATGCATCTTGTGGTAGGACTACTTATGTCCACTGTAAAGCAGGGAGAGGAAGGAGTACAACTATTGTGCTTTGCTATCTGGTAATGGCTTTATTTATTTATTGTTTTGTACAATGTGCCTGGTAGGTTGGTCTAGGTGTTCTAATTCCTGGTAGATCACATGGAATTTGTGGAAATGCGTTAATTTGTTTTCGTTGTGCAGGTGGAGTATAAGCATTTTTCTCCTGCTGCTGCCTTGGATTATGTACGTTCTAAAAGACCCCGAGTGCTTTTGGCTCCCTCACAGTGGAAGGTAAGTAATAAGACCGCCTAGTTATTTAAAAGTAAATTATAAGAAATAAAGTTGTATAATAGGTCTGCAATGTGGAATTCATACACCGCCAACAAAACTGATCAAGAAAGTAGTTGAATTTACCCTCCATTTGTTGGTGTCAGAACTGTCTGCATTTTGGGGTTATTTTGTTTTTAGAAATCTTACAAATAAAATAATATAAGAAGGAATAAGAATGCCCCTGCATTTATAATTTTGGGTTAAGATTTTCCCAATAACTTCTGTAAAATCCCTTGGTTCTCGAGAATAAGATGTGGTCTCATATAGGGGTGGAAACGAACCGAGCCGAGCCGAGCTTTAACATGCTCGAGCTCGGCTCGAGCTCGATTCGAAATTTTATATAGGCTCGAGCTCGGTTCGATAAAGAAGAATTTAGGCTCGATTAGGCTCGCGAATAGCTCGATTAAACCAAAACGACGTCGTTTTAATTTAAAATATAATATATTTAAAAAATATAATAAAAATATTATTAAAAATATATATATTATTCTAACCGAGCCTGCTTGCGAGCTTTCGAGCCGAGCTTCTCTAGGCTCGAACTCGAATCCAAAACGAGCCAAAAACTAAGTTCGGTTCGAGCTTGTTTAACTTACGAGTCAAGCTCGAGCCAAGCTTTTTTCAAGCCGAGCTCGGTTCGTTTCCACCCTTAGTCTCATATTTTAAGGCTCAATACCTCGAACCATCAAACTCTTTTTTCAAAAACAATATTTTTCTTTGGGTGACATCAATGTTTTTGACGGACATTTGGCTATTCACATCAATGGTTTGCTGTAAACAGGCAGTACAAGAATACAAGCAGCGTAGATTAGCTTCTACTGCCTACTTTCCAGCTGCCGATACCGTTTTGATTACAAAAGCAGATCTGGAAGGGTACCATAGCTCTGGTGATGAGGATAGCAGCAAAGAGCTGGTAATTGTTCCCAGAATGCCAAGGCCTAGTAGTCCCATGATTGCAAGACTGTCCTGCCTTTTTGCATCTCTGAAAGCTTCCAGGGTATGCGCACCTCTACCTAGGCAGCTGACTGAGGCACGAGCTTGTTAACGGCGCCTGAAGCAGGTTGGTTGCGTGCTTGTACACAGGAGCATTACATGGGAGTGTAATTTATGTCTATGTTTCCCCTTGTTTATGTGTTCAAAAAAGAGACAAAATACTGAATAATGGTGAAATTTGAATAGTCACTGTTAAATCTGTGTAATCTGGCAAACATATTGTCATCTGCAGTTCTATCTGCAATGTAGTTTGTGCATAACTATTGCATCAATTCCTGAATTCCTGTTATTTGAAGTCTTGCTACTGCTGGTAATGTTAGGCTGACATTGGAATTTTTAGCCAAATCGGATGGTCCCCTGTAAAAATGGGTCATGTGACCTTTTAAAGCTCACATGAGCATTTCTAGCTGGCATTCAAAATTTTTGATGGTGAAATCTGATTTGTCGATTACAAATTTTGATTTCATGGTGAAATCTGATTGGTCGATTGCATCGGATGGTTAGGGTTCAATAAATCAAAATTTTTGGTGGTGAAATATATCAACGATTTTATTTGGCATTTGCATGCATGCATTTGGTAAGACTAGACCTATGAATATGTATATTAAAAAAAAAAAAAAGGAAAAATACATTTCAAACTTGGTTTTCTTTTCTTTTTTTAAATTCCATTTCAGATAAGCATATGGGTGCATCTGCTCTTGCATATATATATATATATATATGTTCAAGTAGCAATCAGTAGAACAACCTTAGATATTTATATATTGTTAACATCTCACGGACACTTCTCTGTTTCTTTATAACAACCTTTTGTGTCATTTTGGACGACGCACACGGAATAGTGTGTGTATGTTTAATTAGAACTCAACAAGTCGGGTGTCTATTCTCATCTTCTTTGATCATCCCAACAGCAACCTATTCGTCTTTCTTTCTCGTGCGGCTTCCAAACTCAACAGCCATCAAACATATATCTCAGGCAACCAAATTGTCGTTCCTACCAAGAACCAAGAATCCTCCATGCGCGCATCTGCATCTGCATCTGCATCTGCATCTGCATGTGAAAAATAGTGCATAAAAGTTGCTTATTAACTCCTATATATAAAAACCAGAAAAATGCTATTTTATCCCCCCCCCCCCCCAAAAAAAAAATCCCTAGTACAACGACTTAATGAGGAGAGGTTAATCTTGTATTTAAAGTGCATTTTGAAAAATTTATTATTTTTAAAGTAATAGGCTTACCAGTCTTTTACATTATTATATATATTTTAATATTTTAGAAAATGTTTTTTTTTAATCCTAATTACGTAGCCAAAAATAATTAAGAACGAATTAGTTAATTTCAAGTCATGTTTGTTGAAAAGTTAACCATGCATGCATTTTTGGGATAATTCCATTTTACTCCTTAACTTGTTTTTGTTTAAAAGTCAATATATAATCTCTTTGCAAATTGGTTTAAAGTGCAAAATTGATAAAATTTATTAAAATTGATCCCTCACATGCTTTAGAGGATTATATGTGATTGTACAAAAAATATTTTTAAGAAAAATAGGGACAAATTTGTCTATAATATTTATACATATTCTATTCAAAAATAAATAAATAAAATAATGAGTTATTTTAACATAAAAAACAAATAAACACGTACTTTTATTTTATGAATATTTTTTCCTCTAATCATTTTTCACACTAATCAATATATATATATATATATATAACTAAATGTAATAAGTTCTATTAATTTTGTACTTTAATTCAAATTATTAAAAAATTATGTACTAGTTTTTTTAATTAAAAGAGGATAATGTATTCAGTTTCTTAATTTTTAGTTAGAGTTTCTATTTAATTGTAAATCTATGAATTTAGCAGTTAGATTATTAATTATTTTAAGTGTTATACATTTTTTTAATTGTTCTGAGTAATTTTGTAAACCTAACAATAGTTTTCTTATCGGATGTGATTTTTGTTTATTCTAGAAATTCATCATGCAGAAAGTATTCGACTCGTATTCCCTATCATTACGCTCTTCATCAATTGATATTAGAGCCATTTTAACTATCATGCCTCATGAGAGAGAATCTAGCTGAAATGCACCTCTAAAAAAATACTTTAAAAAAAATAGAAATTTATATTGAGTCTCTTCAAAATTATTAAAAAAAAAGGTAAAAGATAAATTGTGAGTCTTTTTAACATAAAAAAACAAGTAAGCGCGAACTTTTTTTCAATCAATTTTTATGAATATTTTTTTCATTAATCATTTTTTTTATTGGTAAGTGGGGTTTGGGGGGAGCCCGGGGTCGAACCCGGGCAAGTAAGGAGGCCGAACGAGAGATCGCCAATTGAGCTACGACACTCATTAATCATTTTTCACACGAGTCAAAAAAAATAACTAAATGTAAAAAATTCTATTAATTTTATACTTTAATTCAAATTATAAAAAATTTATGCACTAATGAATTTTTAACTTAAAAAACGGGATAACGCTTTTTAAATAAAAAATTATAAAGTATGATTACCCTTAAACATATATTAATGAGTTCAACGGGCGATTTTCCTCCTCAACAGACTCATCAATCAACCGGAAATGCAAAGAAAATTAGTTGCGCAGATGTATCTCTCTAATCATCATTGGACACTAATATCCACAACAACTCTCAAAACCTAACACCAACTTAAGGTAATATCCACACTAACCCCCAACTTCAATTAAATGACTTGCAATCAGAACTATTGATGTATATATATTTATTTTGAATTAAAATAATATAAATACATCAAAATTGTTAAATTAAAATCTCACGATTCATAATTAATCTTCTGATATAATAAAATTATGTCAGCGTCTCTTTTTTCTATAGAAGTAGTACAATCTTCTTGATTTTTGACTCTTTGTAATAAGCCCCACAGTGGGAACCCCTGTACAAGTAAAAATGACTTTAACATGGAATAATTTAATTTCTAAGTAAAAATGAAAGCAGAATGACTCTTTTGAAAGCCCAAAATCCCACTGTAAGAGGAGGCACCATTTTCAAACTATTCACCACCTCCTCTACTTTGTCAAAACTGCTAATCTACCAAAAGAATCCATGAACAATAGAGGGTCCAAGAATTGAAGATATAATCAGCCCTAGTAGATATATGTGACAAGAAAATTATATTTAAAAAAAAAAAAAGAAAAAATTATACTAGAATTTTTAACTAGAATAATCTGGCAATCTTGTAATTTAAAAAGTCGTAGTCCACAACTCCGATTCATATAATTCTGGTTGGTAGTTTCATTGTGTGTATATATATATATATATATTTTTCCTACTCATATATATATATATATAATATATATATACACGTATATGATATGATTGATGCAGTGAACCATGAAGAGAGATGGGTATTGTATGTGAAAGAAAGCAGGTGAGAGTCCCCTTTGTTGGGGGAATCCATAAAAGGAGTTACGGGCCATGTTGTGATATTCCCCATTGCACTAACACAAATTCCTTCTGCAACTTCTTTACGGGACCGAATCTTCACTTGGAGGAGCTCTCTCTGCACTAATTAATGCTCTCCTCTCCCCTCCCCTCCCCTCCCCTCTCCTCCAAAAGCATCCAAAATCTTCCATAAAAATGAAAGAATTTGAATATCAACTTTGTAGGTTGAAGAAGATATGTCACTTCTTTTTCTCATTTTGCATGTGGAAAGAGACACCTCTCCTTCCCCCACCCTTCCCCCTTGTTGGATTTTCCCTTTCTTTTTGTTCATTTTTTAATAGAAAAAATATTGTTGCACCCAAACAAAAAAAAAAAATCCAAAAAAGTGACAAGAATAATGTAACAGCAACAAAATTATAATTACAATAGAACTTTATAAATCAATTTATTATTTTTAAATAATAAGTCAACAAGTCTTCCGTATCATTTTAGTTACTTGTTCTCCCAAATATATTTTATGATTGTGTATAAAGATTACTCCTTTTGAATTATATCAAACCAAAGCATCTCAGCACAGTGCTTGGATTCTCCATCACGTCATAAAATGACCTAAATCTCCCCCGCATTATTCATATGTATACATACACACCATATTCGTCATTGTTGGACTCACATTTAAAATTGACTGGGCATCATTTTGTGCCTTTCATTACGTTAATTATCATTGATCAATTATTAGGGGTGGCAAAATGGGTGAGTTGGGCGAATTGGTGACCATTTTAAATGAGTTGAAAGTTAAATTGATGCAATTTAAATCAACCCATTTAAAAAATGAGTTAGATATAGGTGGATTGAATATGAGTTAATACAAATTCAAGAATTCATATCCAGACCATTTATTTATGACTTAGCAGAGAGAGCTCAGATGATAGAGGGAGAGGCCTCATTGCAGATTGATTGATTGCTTTTTCTCTCCTTTGTCACCATATTTTCTAGAGAGAGATAATAAGAGACGTATTCTCGAGCTACTGATTCGATTATGCCACACAACAGAGGCTCGTAAGACAGTATTTGGTTTCTCATAATAATAGAAAGAAAAACTTAATTTTTTATCGAAAATGACAAATAATGCGTTGAGGACAACCTCCCAATAAAAGTGCTCATTAGCTACATTTTGGAACATAATTTTTTTAAGGAAAATAAACGAATGAATTCAAAAAAGAATAAATTTATTAATGCATTCATTTATATATTAATTAGTTTTTAAATTATATATATATATATTTTAATCACAATTCAAACAAAAAAAATTTAAATTAAATTCCTGATCCTTCTATTTTCCTCTACAAACATTTCAGCCAAACACTCAAAGTTCTATACCTTTTCCATTCCTCGAGTTTCCATAGTTGGCTGGCACTGAAACGATAAATTACTTATAAAAATCCCTATGAACTATAAACTATAAACCATAAAAATAATAAACTATAAACTAAACAAATCCCTGAATATATATTAGATTATTTTTTCTTTAATTTAATTAGATATTTTAATGGATTCGTTTTACCTACTCAGTTGCACCCATTTATAAGTAGCTGTTTTATAAATTAACAAATAACAACTCAATTAGTAAAATAATAGGACTCAAACCTAGTTATTATATATTTAATTGGATAGGTTGATAGGTATAAATTAATTTTGTCACCCCTATCAATTATGTATATTATCAGTCCCCATCTAACTGTTTCTTGCAGGATTGGTTAATTTTTTAAACCACATCTACCAATTAGAAAAATGAAAAGGTGACGTACTTGTATAACAAATAAAAAAGAACAAGACAAGCAAAGAAGCCTAACCAATGTGATGTGAAAATGATGGAAAAGAAAAATTAAATAATGAGAAACGGGGCAAATGCGATGCAAAGTGACAAGAGAGGACAATGAACGGGGAAGTTAGAAAAATTATATATATTAAATATGTGAAATACAATGGAGTAGCAATTCTATTTATATAGGTGCAAAGTAGAAATAAAATAGAAGACAAACTCTACTGTTATAAGTTTATTCAAACTCTATTATTGGTTATAAACTCTACTCTACTTCTAATTATTTGAGAATTATAGATATATATTAACATCCACTCTCAAACTTAATATGGTAAAACATTAATTAGTTTGAGTTTGGAAATGAGATCAACAAAACATCCTGGAGGATGAGCCTTGGTAAAAATATCAACTGTCTGGTCTGCAGAAGAGATTGTCAGCTGTCTGGACTACAGAAGAGATTGCTTAGCGATAAACAATATCACGAGTAATATGTTGGCGAATAAAATGATAATCAAGTTCAATATGTTTAGCGTTATCCAAATTACTCATAATGATGTCTTTGTTAAGAGAAAAGAATGAATAAAAAAGTTACAAAAATTATATATATTTAATTTATGAAATATAATGAAGTAACAATCCTATTTATAAAGGTGCAAAGTAGAAATAGAATAAAAGACAAACTTTACAATTATAAGTCTACCTAAACTCTACTACTAGTTATAAACTCTATTCTACTTCTAATTATCTGAGAATTAAAGATACACATTAACACAAAGTCATTTGGATATAATATATATAAATGTATCTCTATATATACATATATATATCATCTAACGTATGCAACGTTTTGAATTAGAATTATAAGAATGTCCTGGTTTTGCAGGAATGCAGCTAATATTACAACAGGTGTGTGGTAGAAAATTAACTGAATATCAATTCTATTTTTTTTAATTTGTGTGAAAAAAAAAAAAAAAAAAAACATACACCTAGCTTATAATCCTAAGTAGAATTGAGCAATGTAACATTGATTTAAAACGGCAAATTGTTTTAGCAGGATTCCTAGTGCAATCTTAAGAACAATCCAATAATATGACTGAAAATGAAACAAAAGTACATGCCAGTGGGTATGTATGTCTGCATGCACGTGATTCTTGGAAAAATGCATGGACTGAGACGGATGCTGCTTTAACTGGTTTTAATCCTTAACAAACTATAACAAATATATACGTGAAAGAATGAAAAGAAATTAATAAAGAAAAAGAATATACATTTAACATGATTTTATGTTGTGCTTATATGGACCATATTTGTCATTATATGGAAATTTTAATATAACGAATATTAATCACAATTTCAACAAATGCAATACAAACTATTTGTTCATTGTAAATTTGTGTGGTACATTAAAAAATATGAATTCTGGGAATCAATTAATCGTAAGAAAAAATTAGGATCCAATGAGGTAGGAGATGGTTGTCATTTCAAGGTCTAAAGCTTATTCTTGTCTTTTTTCTGCCTTTATTCCCTTCCCTTGAGAAACTACTATGAACCTGACTAGCTTTATTTCATGCATGTCCCATAAAAAGAAAAGTTAGCATGCACGTTACTCTCTCTCTCTCTCTCTCTCTCTCTGCGTGTCTGGTTTAGCATATCTCTATTCCAATGCTGCCGAAAAGTTTACATCTGGAATAGAATAAAGCAATAAAGAGCTCTCTCAGCTAACAGACTAACACAATATTGATAAGAGTGACTTAAAATGTGAATTCTGTTAATAACGTATGAAGACATACAACAAATTTCCAGAAAGGAGATCTTAACCAAACCCCGCATTCCTCCTTCCTTTATGCTAGTTGGAACCAAATGGGTATGAAAAGAAAACATTTGAAAGAGTATTAGAATAGAATCATGTACAAAACGTTGATTTGAAGTTCAGCCAAAAATCTGACTATATATGCCTCTAGAAATATTGATCGATTCAGGATTTGAATATTAAGGAATGGGTTGAAAAATTATCGACAAAAAGAAATTGATTAAAAGAATTTTGGAGGACAGAGACTTGAAGAGTATTTAAAGTTTCTCTTGATAAAGAATCTAGGCGAGAATACCAACAAGTCACAAATCATTCATAGATCTTCTGATTTTTTTAATCTGTAAGGTTTTACAATGACAAATTCATAAAAATCTTAAATTAAATATAACAGATTTGTATATTTCCTAATTTGAAGAGGAAAAAAATTATTCCAAGTTCAATATATCTGTAAGTTTTCAAAAGAAAGCAATATTGCAATCCAAGTCTAACTAGAAGTGAAAAAAAAAAAAAAAAACTGCATTGATTAGGAAACACACGAAAAATTTTAATACGTATCGCAGGCAACACGCAAAAAACACGTGACTGTGTCACGTTGGAGTTGGGAACTCGCAAGATGTAAGAGGGTTCGCCTATGATGATTTCTAGCCCAAACAAATTCCAATAGACCTCATAGCCTAATCAATGGGAGTGCAATGGTTTGAGTGAATTATTTTATGGAAGATTTTGTTTCCGTTTAGGAAATCTGTTTATATATTTGAATTCTAATTAGAATAGGACTTCGTAAGTCTATATATATGCACTCAAGCTTAATATAAAATAGGAAATTGAAGAGGTATATTATAAAATCTTGGGAGAGAGAGAGAGAGAGAGAGAATTTTTTGTTTATAAGCTTATAGGTTTTTCTTTTATTCTTCTTTGTATTCCTTCTTTACTTTTTGTATGATGCAAAAAGTCTGCTTCTAGGGTTAGTCGAATGATTTAAACAAAATTAGTGAAAGAATTTGTACGAGTGATTCGTAAAGAATTCAAGTAGCATCCTGTAACTCATTGATAGTGGGATTTGAAATAGAGGTTTTATTCTTGTGAGAGGATTTCCTCGTTATCCTCTAATGTTATTATTTTTGTGATTGCTTGATTCGAAAAATTTTCAATTGGTATTAGAGTAAGTCACTCTACGTTCTTAAGTGAGATCAAATTCGAATCAATGGATCCACTTTTTAAATATCTAAGTGATGCCAAGATATCAAATCATGAAAATGATGACTTTGAAGATGAATTAGAGAATAACCTTCAAGAAACCTACATTTAACTTTTCAAGGAATGCTGTGGACTGAAGAAACAAAGAAAAGCCCAGTACCAAAGAAATAGTATGCTAAAAAATGAAAAAGATGTTTTGAAGATTAAGAATGAAAAACTCTTAGGTAAATTATCTTCTTTAGAATTTGACAAAAATTCTCAATCTCAAATTGTTGAAAAGATGAAAGTGAAACTTGACGAGAATGACAAAAAACTTAAAGAAAATGAGAAAACTATAGAGAAACTTCAAGTACATATCAAAGAGCTGGAAGCAAAAATAAAGAATGAAGGTAAGATTCTTGTGAAGATGAACACCAATTCAAACGTGATTGATGAGATTTTAAGCAAGCAAATGGCACTTGGACATAAATCTGGCTTAGGATGCACTGGCGAGCAAACCATATTAGCAGCATCTTCATCATCTCTAGAAGTCCCAAAGATTGTTCCAAAGCAAGTAGCACCACCAAAGAGGAGTGTTCCAAAATTCAAACCACAATCATTCCCTCCTCCAAAGGTGAAAGGTATACAATTTTCTAAATCCTAACCCTGTGTATCTGTGTGTCAACATTGCAATATCAAAGGATATATTCTTCCCAATTATCACAAACTCTATGAACTTATTGTAAACTATGTGAAAAGTTTTTCAAAAATGCAAAATCCTAGAGTTTTCGTGACTAATAGGTTTCAAGCTGTCACTGATTTCATTGAAAAATCTTTTAAAAATCCATGTCTATTTCAAAAGTCAAAGAATTTGAATTCTTCAAAATCTAAATATGAAAAGTTTTCAATGACAAATAATTTAAATTTTAATAAAAAGTAAAAACGTGAGAAAAATACTATCAAAAATATTTTTTCAAAAATTAGGACTGTTTCGGTTCGAAAATCTAATCTTTTACGTAAACCTTTGGATGACTTCCGCTTTGAATCTCTTAGGAAGTCTTCGGGTATTTGCACGCATCGTTGATTTTTACAAAAATATATAAATAAATAAAAGAGGGATGGGAGTTCATTATTTGTTTTAAAGTTATTTATGATTTTTATCTCCTTATATGTGTGTCAATCATTCAATCAAATTATTTGTAATAGATTAAAAATTTGTACTTCCATCTAAATTGAAAAAAATTGTTTTAGTGAATTTTGTCATAATTTTGATGTGCTTCTTTAAACATTTGACTAATTTTGCATATAGTTTTTTCCTCTGTAAATCTTGAATTACTGTTTGATGTGTTTAAAAAATATTGAAAAGCAAATAAATATATATATATATATATATATATATACATATGCTGTCTTGAAAAGGGCTACTAACGGGACTAATGAGACGTCACTTAGTGACTCATTAATTGTTAAGAAAAAAACTACTTACCCATAAACGTGTGAAAGTTGTCAGGACCTTGAAAGGGATATACATAAAGAATCGCAGCTGGATAAAAAAAAAATTACGCTCAATTTATTTGGTGCATCAAATATAATCTCTTGATCTTATGATTTATTTAAGGGGGAGTATATATATTTGATTAGTCATAATTTCACATGTACACAAATATATTTTTTTAAATTTTATGGGTTAATTCATCTGATGATGTAGACATAGAAATTTATTTAGAAAGATGAATTTTAGTTCATTTAAATTTACAAGGACTGGGTGATAAATTTACATATTTAGACACTGGTGAATTAAAATTTTTTGATCCATTTTGTGAACTTTCATATCAATTTTTAGCATTTGTTTATAAATATATTCGAATTTTTCTTTGGTGCATAAAATTGGCTCTATAAAAATTTTTAGAGAGGTTCGCAGGAAAGATGTTGACTTTTTTTTTTTTTCCATTTTGTTTTTCTTTTATTATTTTGAGACTTGTCAATTCATATAAAAAATGAGGAGTAAAAAATTTTAAATTCTGTGATTTTATTTTATGGATATTTTGTTGGCTTATAAATTTAGAAAACGAACTTGGAATTTGAACTTTAATATTATGTTATGAATGATGCTGTTTTAAAATTTTTGTCATATGATGCCTTGATGTGTTTGTTCAAGTGTTATAGATTTTTAGGAATTTAATTTGAATTTTGATATAAAACTGCCAAGCGGGAGATTATAAGCTTTTATAATGGCAAATCCTTACAAAATCTTAAATTAAATATGACATATTTATATATTTCCTAATTTAAAGAGGAAAGTAATTATTACAAGTTCAAGATATTTGCAAGTTTTCAAAAGAAAACAATATTGCAATTCAAGTCCAATTAGGAATGAAGAAAAAGACTGTACAGATTAGGAAACACACGAAAACTTTCAGTACATATCACAGGCAGCACGCAGCAACACGCAGGGAGCATGTAGTTGTACCATATTAGCGCTAGAAACCCGCAGGATGCACGAGGATTCGTCCATGATGATTCCTAGCCCAAAACAAATTCTAGAAGACCTCACAGCCTAGTCGATGGGAGCGTGATGGTTCGGGTGAATTATTTTATGAAAGATTTTATTTCTGTTTAGGCAATCTGTTTACATATTTGAGTCCTAATTAGAATAGAACTTTGTAAGTTCATATATATGCACCTAACCTTAATGTACAATAGGAAATTAAAGAGGCATATTATAGAGTTTTGAGAGAGGGAATTTTTTCTTTATAAGCTTATAGGTCTTTTTCTTTATAAGCTTATAGGTCTTTTTCTTATTTTTCTTTGAATTCTTTCTTTACATTCCGTGTGATGCAGAAAGCCCGCTTGCAAGGTTAGTCGAGTGATTTGAGCAAGATTAGTGAAAGAATTTATGCGGTGATTCGTAAAGAATTCAAGTAGTGCTTTGTAAACCGTTGATAATAGGATTTGAAATAGAGACTTTTTTCCCTGTGAGATGGTTTTTTTATTATTCTCTGGTATTATTATTTTTACATTGTGTATAATTGCTTGGTTCAAAAAATTTCACAATCAAAAATATGGATAGCCCAATATGAATGAACTTTTAAAATTTGCACCAAATATATATACATATATATATATACACACACACAGACACTAAAAGAACTTAATTAGCAACTCCGACTGATGTATATTGTCCTAATATATTTTCTGAAAACTATCAAAAGCTGTGAAAAAAGTGAGGCAATGTGATAACATTATAAACAAATTCCTTGATACATTTTTCATTTCTATAAAGGGAATTCACATTCGAGTCCCAATACATATTCTATATGAAAGTGACAACCCACAACGCATTTGACAATGTTTCTTTTGCATGCAATTTGCACAAATCCTATTGCTGTTCTTTTTTTTTTTTTTTTTTTTTTTTTTTTGGAGAAAACAATAAAAGAAATTATACAAATAACTAAACATAAACAAATTAATAATAAGAATAACCATAAAGATGATGTTGTAATCATAACGGTGATGATTTTCGTGCAGAGATGGGATTTGCTTTGGGTGGTCTTTGGTTTCCCTTCTATTTGTCAGGAGAGAACAGCCTTTCTTGGTCTCTTTTCTTTTCTTTTCTTTTCTTTGGTTCCTCTTTCTCTTTCTTTTTTCTTTTGTATTCTTCAATTTCCAACATGGATTGTTTTACAGTTAGTTCAGTTGAGCCATCAGACCTTAGCTAGGCCCCCACAGAAGAGAAGAGAAGAGAGAGAGAGAATTGGAGACCACGTAGATTGTTCTTGGCTTCTAGCTGAATAGAATTTCAGTGAGGCTTCCAAAGTACTGTAATGATAGAAAAAAAGTTATTTTATTAGAATTTTTAATAAAAAAATAAAATAAAAATGATGTGACGATAGTATTATTATAAGAAAAATATATTATAACTGATAATTTGATTTAGAATGATAATATGTCACATCATTTAAATTTCAAATTTTAAAAATGAATTTTGATTGTACATTACTCGAACAATGGTGCGCACTCTGTTCTTTTTTTTTTTTTTTCTTAGGAGGCTACCCATGATGATGATCCGGATTGTCAGGATCAGGCCAGAAGGCGGAGTACTTCAACCATTCGGCCTCTTGTGGGTTTGTGATGGATGACTCCTGCAACAACAATGCAAGCATGGCGCAGGTTCAGGTTTGTAGGGTTTTGCATAAAAGCTACAGAATGAGAAAAAGCACATATGAAGAGAACCCTCTCTTGTCCTTTTGGGTATGCAATCAATTCTTTCTAAAGAGGTCACACATGGAAAAGTTTTTGGGTCACTGTCTGTCTCCCTTTATTATTAACATCTTTTAAATTTTCTTGTCATTCGTTGTCTTTTTGGTTATATGTTCAATGATATCATGGAATAGTGTGACAAAATTATGCTAAATATTCTTTTATTTTCTTCTTTTTCATACAAATTTGAAAAAAAAAAATGTTCTCCGGCCTCACTTCTTTTCTACCCATTCTAGTCTCAGTTCTTTTCTACCCATTAACAGATGTTACATTTTGAAGAAATAGATACACTTATCCTACGTTTATTTTGGTAGTTTTTTTTTTCTTAACAGTTTTACATAGAGCAGCATTACTCAACCTACTTTAATAATAATGTTACTGTTAACTAAATTTTTTTGGGTTTTTCAGAGTTTTTCCTTCTCACGTACAAAATCAATATACATCACCATCACATGAATGTGGAAAGAGTAAGAAAAGAGATAAAGAGGGAAAAGGAAAAGGCTTCTAGTTCCTCTCTTTAATCTAGAGCTATATATATTAATACAGTAGCAGATAACTATTCTTTTATGTATCTCCTTTTTTTTTTTTTTTTCTTTTCTCACTCCCTCGTTATGCCTTCTCTTTTTTCTAGGCCGAATAGTTGGTACGGTGACACATAATGCTCATATATTTCAGGGTCAAAAAAGTTGGCACTCACTTCTTTGATATCAGTGGTTGACGTGCAGCCCATTATGAGTTCTTCCAATCCAGACGCAGACCTGCCTCCCATTTTATGATGCAGCTGCTGCTGATGCTGTTGATGTTGCTGCTAAAAGATCATATCATATAAGTCAATTTAGAACAAAAACAAGACACAATCATCTCAATGATCATGCATTGTCCATAGAAAGTGAATATATAAATACTTGTTTGCAACTTGGCTCTGGCACTAAAATATACACTTGAGTCACTGACACGACCCCGATAATTCATCGGTGCAACTCAACTCTATGGCTCATGAATTGCACCATTGGCCAGTGAATATATATATGTGTGTGTGTGTTTGAAGGTGAAACTCAACCCATGAGGCACCAACTCATCAGACTTTGTGATGGTTTCAAGGATAATAATGATATGGTAGTAGTAATAATAATGCTATATCACTAGAACTTTCTTTGATAATTATGTGAAGAATGTTATTTTATAAGATAATATAACTCGAAAATCTTATGAAAATAATGTGGTGGTCGCAATTTTGTAAACAGTTATCTTTGTAGATAGTTTATTTTAAAATATTAAGTACACACTTTTTCATAATATTCCACGTTTCCGCTGTAGAATAATGTAGCTTTAATATGGACTTATTTAAAAAATAATAATAATATTCTACTACTAAAGAATATTATCATAACGTGGCTTAATGTGATGTTTCATTTCAAAACAAAAACCCCTTAAAAGTATGTTTAGAACATTGTCACTAGTTTGAAAGTAAGGGTCCGTTTGGAAAGAGAAACCATTAGCTAAGGTTAATGGTTATTTTAACAGTGGTTGGACTTTTTTACTCTTTTATATTTTAATTTTTTTTTAAACTTTCAAGGGTAAAAATGTCAATTTAACAAAAATAAGTTAGTCATCTAAAAAAAGTCACTTTTTTTCCTTTCCAAACAAAAAATTAGTTATTTTTTTTAGCTAATTACCAGCCATTAGTCATTAGCCACTTTTTTTTTCCTTCCCAAACACAAAATTAACTAACTTTTTTTAACTAGCTACTAGTTATTAATCATTAACCAATGCTAATTGTTTCCAAACGGAGCTTAAACTGTACAATACACCATACTTACTCTTTTGTACCATTTTGGCAGAGTTTTCTTGCGTATTTTCTGATTCCTTTTAAAATAAATATTTCCACGACAATTTATTTTTAATGCGAAAACTATAACTATCATATCAAATCATTATGGTACCATTTTCTATAAAATATAAAAGTTTTTTTTTTTCCCATAAGAAAATAGGAGATGGATTAATTTGGTTAATTACCTGGAAATTTTCATTCTGGAGCACGATTCTAGGGACGTTGAAGGAGTCATCTTCGAGAATAATGGAGGTGTGATGGAGGGGAGGAGGTGAGATGATGGTGGACATTGGGTGTGAAGGTCTATTGATGTGGAAAGCTGTAGTAGCCATCTGGTGCTGAGGGTGGTGATGTTGTTGTTGATGCAGCTCGTGGATGTCCTGCTCTTGGCACGTGCCTGTTGCCTGCGCTTCTCTTACAGTAGTTGAAGCCTCACCACCTACAGCTCCAACCTTCCACAAAATGAAAAAAAAAAAAAAAAAAACATTAAAAACATTTTGGTAACTAGCTATACCTAGCCAGACCATTCTCGCGCGTCCTCCCTCAGCTCTCTTTTCCATCTTTTCCTCTCCATCTTTCTTTTCTTTTCTCTCTTTCATTCTGCACATACATTGCTTTAGTTTTCTCTTTTCTTCTCTTTTGGTGCGTATAATAGGGATGTTTTTGTTTTGTTTGATGACATTTATCCCCAAGTGAGTTCCAAATGGTTGTCATGCTGTGTGTGTACATAAACAAGAAAGTATATATTGAGGAAAAGCAAACCCTCTTGAACTCTTTTGTGTTCATACCTTTATCCTATGTTATTCAACATTACACGGCTCCTAGTAATGTTTGTTTCCAAATTCTTACCACAACACAATTTACCCACAAACCCGAAAAAAAAAATGAAAAAAAAATAAAAAAATTGAATCATTCGTACAAACTTTGAAACATGATATATTTTTGACTGGTGTGTATTTAGTTACTACCGTTGAATTCAGAAACAATCTCTGGTTATCATGCGTACGTTATTTCTCTCTAACGCAAGAAGAATGACTATATATATAATATACCTCATCAAAACTTTTCCTGAATGGGACAAACCCAAAATGGTCGGCTTTCAATTGTTGAATATCAATGGTACTGTAACTCGACATTGCAGCCACAGACAGTTGATCATCTCTCTGATTGATCGCTTCCTTAGAAGAAGAACAGCTCCCACTTCCCCCACTGTCTCTCCTGCTATTAGGCTCGCTGTTGTTTCCCTCTCCGGTGGTGCCGCTCCTATCGGACGTCCAATTGCACTGCCTAGGCTGAGTCTGATAGAAAATCTTGGACACCACGAGCTCTCCTTCCTTCTCCTCCTCGTGCTGTCCGAGGTGATACTGGTGCATCACCCAGTTGGTTTTCTCGGGCTTTCGATTCTTCCCAAAATTCGTGTAGAGTACGAGGATTTTCTTGCAACCTTTCTGTTTTCCGTTGGCCATCACCGGCCTCGTCTTGCCGGTCTTGTGCCACCGGGTCTCTCCCCCTTGGAGGTCGCATTCGGTTTGAATTTTCCTTCTTTTTCTTGTGCCGGTGGTGTAGGCCTTGGAAGGCCTGTGAAAAAAATGCCTGCTCAAACCATCTCTTGTGACTCCTGATCATTGATATCATTCCCCCAGGGAGAGAGAGAGAGAGAGAGAAGAGTGCAAGTTTTAATTAACTCATCGTATAAATCAAAGTTAGGTTAACTTAGGTGTAACAAACTGTGACACAATAAAATTATTCTTCAAAGTCGTAACAAACAAAACATATACATACATGCATATATATGTATGGAGATGATAAATTAAACCAACTTTAGAAAAGTAATTAGCCATAATAAGTTATTTTTGAGAGAGAGAGAGAGAGAGAGAGAGAGATAATTAATTAAGACCAATTTATTTTGTTTTTTTAGTTTTCTGACCTGGAAGTTTTTCGGGATGAGTATAACAAATCCCATCTTCTCCTTCAATGGTAGGTATGAATTCATCTATCAAAGGGTGAGATTTAGAGTCTTTTGCCTCTACCTTTGCTTCGAGATGATCTATCAATTCTTGGTCTGTTGGATCAAATTTCACTCCTGCTGGTAGACCAACCCAGTCCTGCAAACTCTCTCATATATATTCAAGTACTTCAATAAAAATCAAATAAATAAATCAAAAAACAAAAAGAAGAATAAAAAAAAGGTAAGAAACTATAAAATAAGAAAAAAAAGAAAAAATACTAACAAAAAAAAAAATGTGCTCTCTCAAAAATCAAACAGCAAGCATAATTCTTTAAATCTGGATTTGATTCTGATTTTTTTCCCCCTTCTTTTTGTGAAAATCTTAATGTTGAAGCCAAGAATATTAATGAGATAATCCGTACCGGCTTTGCTTCAAGTTTGTGTCCGCAACCAGGGCACTGCTTGGATCCACACAACTGATGCTCTTCAAGCTTTGCATCAATGAGATCAGAGCTACTTATGGAACCCAACTGACTACTACTACTACTACTCTTATTATTATTCATTCCTACCTAGCTGCTACTACTTTTAGCTTATTGTGGCGGTGCCTGCCTGCCTTCTTGATCTCCTTCCTGCCTCCTTGATCTCCTTTTTCTTCTTCTTCTTCTTCTTAATTATAAGCTGAATTGAAAATCTTCCATAAAATCCTTTTAATTTCCTCTATCAAAATCCACTTCTCATCATCATGCCCCAATTTAGCTCTCTAACAGCTTGAACTTTTACATCAAGATCAGATAGCCTTCCACAAGAGATCCATCAGATTTTTCTGTTTATGTAGAAAAACAAAATAAATAAATTCAGGATGCACATAAAATCACGAAAATAATCTAATCCAAGTTATTGAAAAAAGGAAATTTTTATGAAGATGAATCAACAAGAACAATATGAAAGGAATATATATTGACAAAGAGAAATAAGTTAAATTTATAAGGTTATATATATATATATATATATATCCTTTGCCAGGAAAATTCAATCTTTCAATCTAAAACAAGAAATTGAACAAAACCCAAAAGATAGATTACCCCAAAATACCAAAATATTCACCAAGAAAAGCTTGTAAAGGGAGGGAGAGAGAGGAGAGGTGATGAGAAGAGAAGAGGAGAAAATAAAAGAGAGAAGAGGTGGAGTAACGAGAGGAGAGGGGAGAAAGGAAAACAAGAAACTGTGAGAGTAAGGGGGTTTGGGCTATAAAACTGCTTTAACCATGGACGACACCAGAAGTCCTCCACTTTAGCTGAAGCCAGTCATGAGAGAGAAGGAAAAAGGTGCCTCATACCCTATATACCACCACCTTTAACTCTCTTTCTTTCCTAATTTAAGCGGCGAGCTCATGTAAGCGGTTTTGAGAGAGAGAGAGAGAGAATCAAGTATTATTTATTTTTCGAAAAATAGTAATGTTCCATAAAAATATTTTAAAAAATTAAAATGATGTAATAATGGTAAAATTAAAATTAAAATTAAACTCTATGAGTCTATTTTTTTTAAGTAATAGCCCTATTAATTTTTTATTTTATTTTAGCAAACTTTTTAATTATAAAAAATTAATTTCTTTTTAAGAGGGTTGAGGGAGTCTTGCACCTTTGTTTTGAGTCTCCTTGACTAGCTAGTAAAGCAAAAGTTAAGCAACGGCCCTGATGACACCCACAGCTGTTATTCCTTAAGGCACACAGACAGATCACTCAAAAGCACAGCAACCCTATCTGTACTAATTAATTTATTCAAACTAATCATATAATATGTAACTATATTCCTTGTTTTTTTCATAGTAAAAAAACAAAATGTTTGATATCAATATCAATAAAGTTGGTTATGAAAAAAATTAATCTTGTCTAGAGGAAGAAGAGAAAAACACAAACTTGGCAGCCTACGTGGCACTTCTGGATTAGCTTTGAGTAAACAACACGAAAAACCGGGAAATTCTTGCAGTTTGTTAATCTGAAATATATATTATACATATATATATATATATATGTATGTGCATGATTTTTAATCCTCCTCATCCATATTCATTGTATTTCATGTGGATAAATCACAATTGTAAATATATATGCTAGACAGAGAAAGAAGAGAGGGGTTTTGGGAGAAATTGGAGAACAGAAGAGAGAAGATGATAGCCAGGAATTCACATGGGTGTTTCTAGCTGGAGTGCTGATCATGATTCTACCACCATGAATGTTTCAGAGAGAGAGAGAGAGAGAGAGAGAGAATTATATGATTGCTTGATATGCAAGGCAAATGAGCAGTGTACTTGATGGACCACCACCACCCCTTTCTAATTAAACCATATTTAATCATCCATCACATATAAAAATCAAGAAGACTTCAACAAGAAGCACCCAAATTATAAATAAATCAACAAGAAGCACCCAAATTATAAATAAATAAACCAGTTCATCCAAAAGCTGGACTCATTACCAAAGAAAATTGTACTGCCAATTTTTGGACGTATAGCTATTGTGTATAGGTCACGCTACTCTCTCTTTCAGTCTTGGCAGTGTGTGTATTTTCTTCACTTGGGAAAAAAAATATAATGCACACTGCTGCCCATTCCACACATGATCACATGCAGTGCACATGAAAGAGCTGGACCCTACCCCCATGTGGGTCCACCTCGAAGATCTTATTTCCGAAAAAGTATTCCCATCGGATGATGGTTAAGCATTCATGTCTGTAGGATTAATCTTTTTTGAATGGTCAAGAGTGGATGATGTTGGGGTATAGGAAAATGCTTGTCGATTAGCAAATGGCATGATTGCTCATGTGGCTCTTTGACATTTTTCTTTTTTGGTGGAAAGAATTGCTTCATGTCATTCAGTGTAAGTGTTTGATATCCTAGGAATGGACTATTAAAATTCTATATATGTCAAACATGAAAGAATGTTTAAGACCTTCGAAAGGAGAAGGGAAGAAAATGATAATTTTTTTTATTATTTTTCTTTGTTTTGAAATCAAATAATAACAAAAATAAAAGTAGCGAATTTCTTACTTTTATTTATTTATTACCCTTTATTTTTATTTTTTATTTTTTTTTTAGTACACAACAAGAAGGAGAGGAAAATTCAAACCTACAACGGGATGAAATTTAGAAAAAAGTAAAAGTCACTTGATCTAATCCTTAACTTCTTATCTATTACCCTTTAATTCACTTGCATTTTTTCTTTTCTTTCCCTCTTTTTCCTTCTGCAAGGACTGAAAACAAGTGACAATGAAATGAATGGCTAAAACACAATTCAAACTTGTGAAAATCGTTCTGATTATTACATTTCTCTTTTTTTGTTCAAAAGAATGATCAGAGAATCAAATTGAGATGAGAGACCATCTAAATAAATTCTTTGACTCTTGACCAGCCCACTAGTGGAGTCCACGTATCTTAAATTTGTTTTCTCGGTCTTTGATTCTCCACATCTGTCCATTTTCATGTTGAATTTTTTTAAGAATTAATTAATAGGTGAAAATTCTTATTTTATTGAATTAATTTGTTTCACTAAATGGCGTAACAACTTTATATATATATATATATATGCAATTACTAAATTTAAAAGTTTTTTTTCCCTTCTTATTTTCTTGATGCACAGTCATGGTTTCATTTAATTTCATGCATTCCTTCAGATATATGTTTTTGCTAAAAAAAGATACACATGCAAATATATATGGGCCTGATTTTGATTATATTATGGAGGCCCTCTTGAAATTTATATTTTAACTCTATTAATTGTTGAATCGTGACAAAAATATTCTTCTACAAATGAGCCATGAATTGACATGTTTTTCGTTGGATTTTATCACACTATTTCTTTTCAAAAATAATTCACTTTTAACATACCAGTTATCATGCTCACTTTTACCTTTCAAAAACAAAATGCTCACTTTTCCTTGCAATGCCCCTTTTTTTCCTTACAAAATTCAAATTAAAATGAAAATAATAGTAATTAATATCAGGACAAACGGTGTAATGTTTTTTAAACAAGCAATATCCAATTAGGAGTTTGGAATTACTTGCATTTCCTTGATGCATTTTGTCCGAGATGTGTCCATAAAGGAAGGCCTAGGCTTTTATTATACACATATGTAATTAAATGGTTTATACTTGAGAAAGCCCTCGAATTTACGTAGCATTTTAATGACATAAAGTTAAGAAACAAGTGAGGACAAAAAATATCATGAAGCCGGGAAATTTGCATTTTATATTTCACGAGTATGGGCATCAGTCCACATGTTTTATGCCATTTGACCTGTGTCATGTTTGGATGTTAGTAAAGAGCATCCCAAGAATTTATACTTCACAAGCATATGTTTCTTTTGTATTTACTTGGAATAAATTTGAATTATACCAATTAAGCTTTTAGGATACTAAGCATAAGTATATTTTTCAAATACTATATTCTTGATGGAGTCCTTTAAGGAACTCATAAAGGATGAAAATTAAAAGAAATCTTCTCATAGAAAGAGAGAGGATTTGTTTAGCATAAGTACATTTTTCAATTGCTATATTCCTTAGGGAACTCATAAAAGATGAAAATGAAAAGAAATTTTGGGAGGGGGGGAGAGAGAGAGAGATTTAGCAATTATAAAAAAAAAAGAGAGAGAGATTTAGCAATTTAGACCAAATTGAAATCCTTCAAATAGGGGATGTGGGTAGCTTAGAAATTGGGGCTTGTGCAGGTTTTTGCCATTGGAATTAATGGGTATGACCCCATTTAATGCTAGGATGTAAAATTCAGGTTAGGTTCATCTAATTCTATCGATCTCCTTTGCTTTCTGTTCACTCCATCCTCTTCACAAGCTTTGACTGCCACTTGTCTCCATCCAAAATCATCCCCTTTCTATGCCAAGCTAAACAAAACTGGTTTCATGGTAAGGGTTAACAAACAGGTCCGGGAATTAATTTCCAGAATAAGTTATCTAATATGTTACATCCATATATATAAGGAATGAATAAAGGCCGATGCGTACAAGGTAGGGATTATACAATGTGACACGGCTGCGAAACCCACACACCTGGTCAGAAGTCGATTCATGACGAAAGCCAAACACATATTTATGTCACTAGTTTAGTTTTGACTCTTAAGATCAGCTCAAATTCAATAAATTTAAATTTAAATTTATGCAAAATAATTAAGGTGGCATTTAGTTTATTTTTCTGTTTTCATTTTATATTTTAAAAATCTCAAAATAAAGAAACAAAAAATGCTTTATTTTTATTATTTTTAAATTTTCTTTATTTTAGATTAAAAATGCTCAAAATGACTTTTTATCATTTTTCATTTTATGTGCAAGCTCATTTTTTATTTTCTAAAACAAAATTTGAAAATACAAGTGACCAAATGCGTTTTTAGCTTTTTCCTTGTTTTTAAAAGTGTAAAATAAAAAATGAGTTCAAAACAAAAAATAGAAAATAAAAATAGAAAATAAAAAATAGAAAAATAAACTAAATGAGCCCTAAATTACTCAAATTCAATTGAATTAAAACTCATTCAAAATCTATTAAAAGTTTCACAAGCGAAACTTAATTCACATTTTCAATAAGAATTTCAAACCAAGTTAGTTCAAGCTTAGAGTCGATTTCAGCTCCCCATAATAACTGTACTGCACCGATCAAAAAACTAATCTATATATGTGTGTGTGCGCGTGTTTGGATGTCCTTGGAATTTGAATGCCGACTTCATACCCTGTTTCATGATATTTTTAATTAATATAAACAGTCTTAATAGATATCCTGCCAAATAAAAGGTTTAAGCAAAATTCCACCTTTCTCAACTTAGTAACCTTTTTTTTTTGGCAAGTATAATTTGAATTACTTGGAATAAAAATTTTTATATCATCTTAGGGGTACACACCCGTATACTATTAATTACAAAATGAGATATCCCAGAAAGTACAAAAATTAAAATTTTTTACGATATTTTTAATTACAGAAAGCTGAAAAGTCTTTAGCCTGACTTCATGCTTAATAGTATTAACAATACTTGTAGTTGAGAATGAGATTCTTTTAAAGATTCATACATTACGCTTATGCCATATGTGATACACAAGGGCACCCGATGCAAGTTTGCATATAGTGGTTTTGAAACCCTTTCCTTTGAAGTTTATCAACTAACCATAGAATGAAACTATGCCTTAGAATAAGGTAGGGAAACCAAAGTTTGTGCCAAGATACCTATCGAGATCGCCGCCTTAGTGAATTTCACGTAGAAGCTGCATCATAAGCTCCATCTTTTAAAACAAGCCGAATGAATTGATCTTGAATATGTGATTGCAAGGCACACTCAAGGGGTGATTCAAGAGCTTCTTCTCTAAACTTCCATGTGTGATTGCAGGCCTACTCAAAAAAAGCCACTTCCATTGACCATTATGCATAACACTTGAAACTTTGAATTCCCAGGACAACCCAATATCATAAGCAATTCTTGAAAAGCACTTTGAAATTAGGGGCTCCTTGGAATGCCAATTAGAGTACCAAAAAGAGACGGATTCACCATTACCTACTTTGTATTTAAAGATATGGGTAACATCCTCCCGAAGTTTGAGTAGTTTGCGCCAAATCCATGGTTCCCAAAAGCATTTTTTCTTTAGGAGGTTGGAGTGACACCATTGGACCCAAAGAGATGGATTTCTTGAACATATTGCACACAACTCTCAGTAACTTTGTATTAGGTAACGCAATTCTTCAAACAGTTCCAATTAAGAAAGTGTCCAAACACAACTGAGCTTCAGACCAATTTACCCACAGAGATGGACCAGAGCATATAGGTGGTACTTGCAAATCAGCTGTAACAACTAAGCATTCCATGGTAACAATTGAAGAGACACCGCCCAAGCAGTTTTCAGATTGGTCTCTTAGAATAACATTTTCAGGCAATTGAGAATATGAGAGAGAGACAGAGAGAGAGGGAGGGAGGGAGAGTATATTTCATGCAACGGCAAGCATAAACAGAATCGGCAAATCCTTCTTGGTGTAAATAGAAATTAACAATTACACTGTCAAACAAAAATCCGTTGTTCAGAACGAGGAAGAACCCCGCACCCAAAAAATACAACGCCTACAAGAAGAAATTACGGGACAAAATTCTCCCTGCCAAGGTCACTGGATTATTTTAAAGCAAGTGAACTTTCTTCTTATTTTCCAGTATTAGCCGCAAGACAACTCAAAGGTCGGCAGTTCCTAAGAATCAAGGACGGTAGGTGGGGCCTCCACAGCACGAAGCAGTTTCATTTCGAATGGAACTTGCTACTGACTGTATCATAGCTTGGCACATAAATTACTGGCAGAGAAGGATTAAAATAAAATAAAAAAAATGAGGAATCAAATCACCACAAAAGGTGCTGAAGAAAATTGTAATTGGAACTCCCACGAAACAGGCAATTTACCGTCTCCATAAGATGCCATTGTGAGAGGGGAAGAAATCAGCTTTTGAGCTACGGAAGCAATATCCTTCGCCGACACTTCATCCACAGCCTTCAAGAAATGCTCCACAGGTTTCCTGAGCATACAAAATTATAAAATTTATTAAGAAGAACAAGAACACGAGTCTAGTTTCCGCCTATTTTCTCTGCAAAAGATGTTTAACATCTGTCCACGTTGGAAGTACAAACAATGAAGAAATTGAGCCCGTCCTCAGTTAAACTATTTGAACTAAATCATGGTATCCAAATTGTTAGCTATGAACAAAAACTAGGGATGCGTGTTAATAAATTTTGGGCAGATGCCATAACATCAGTAGCATTGCCTTCAAAATCACTCTGTTCAGTCATGAGATATCCATTGGATTGACTTCACGTGCTGAGACAACACATTTACAATCCAGCACCAGAAATGGAGGTTCAAATTTCTGGAGCTAGGTAAGACTCCATCAAGAACAAACTGTGGGGACCAATTATTCCATTGCCAAAAGTCCTCAATATTATTACCTCCCACATCTAGGAAGAATCTCAAACTCCACTAAAGATAGAGAACATGTCCGGTGTGACTGTCCAAATCAATCAGTAGAATCAAGCAAAGAAGACTAGCCACTCTAATGTACTGAATTTTAAAGTGTTAGTTTCTATTGCTCTATGAAGTCAGATTGCCACAATCTATGTTCATGCCAATCCCAGCTAAAAAGACAGCAATCTGTTCTTTCCAATCTAAAACAAACTTATAATTCAACTAGATTTTGTTTGGAAAATAGTGATCATATTTAGTTACAACATCAGATTCTGTGACGTATAATAACAACAAATTGTTGTTATTTTTTTTGTTTGTTATTGCTAGCAATAACGCAAACCATAAATAAGAAATTCCAGTCAAATAACGTTTTCATTGTTACCAAAGAACACAAACCAGTTAAATAATGAGAAAACAATGTCAATGCATTGTCAAGCTCCCAGGAACAAACTTCAGAGGTGGTTTCAAGATTTTGACAAGTAATGTGGGCTTGTTTCACCCTATGTTTCATGAACTTAGGTACAAGTATTGAGTGTGAGTATGTATCCAAATGTCATACCTCACTAAACCCCTAATCTTGGGATAGTGGATATGTATCCAAAAGTTAGCAATGGGTACATGACCACGTTGTAAATATTTAAATATATTGTATCATATAATAATAGCATGAGATAAAAGAGCAACCCAATGCTCAAGGCTCCCGCCTATGAGGGGTTTGGGGATGAACAACGTGCACAATCTTATCTAACAACTAGATAGACTGCTTCCAAGTATTAAACTAATGGCGTCCCTGTCGCAAAGGAACAACAATCTTACCATTGCGCCAAAACTCACCCTCAATATACTGACACAAGATACAATTATTATTTAAAAATGTACTTGAAATTAAATATAATTGACAAGACAGAATTTTTATTTGTCATTCATTTGAAAAGGTAAAAAAAAATTGTTTGTCATCAAATATGGGTTGTCTCTTCTTCAAACATTATCCAATTAAAAGATTAAAGTGGTTGATTGGGGTATGGGTGTTGAACACAACAAAGATATGGGTACGTTAGAGGAAACAGAAGTAATGTAACACATACTACATAATTTAGCATGACAGATGATGGAAGATCTTCCAACTAATCAGCAGGCTAGAAAACATGTCATTAATTCATACACACTGTAGCATGTAGGTCCAAAAACCAATTCAAAACCAAATATTTCCAAAAAACTAACAGCCTAAATACTCCATTAGAGACTACATATGCAAAGACAACCACAATAAGAGACTGTAGCAATAGAATGCCTACTCAGGGACAAAGCTATGTGAGGAATATAGGCCGCCACCCCCCCCCCCCTTAAAAAAACTGTGTTAAAATTTATTGTAGCTACTATACCAGGTTTAGGCATTTTTGCCCCCCTCATCCAGCAATACTGGCTCCGTCCCTGTGCATACTGCTAGGAAAACCTACTGCACAAATAACTATAAAGAATTACAAGACATGCTTCAAGCATTACCTCTCCCCGTATGTCAAAATTTGTCTACCAATATCTTCTGATACGATCATCTGCAATATACACCTCAAAGTAATGCCTGATGGAGAAAAAAGGAGTCCAGAGCAAAAACAATTAAAGTTCATCAGATATAGGAATTAAGTTGCTTACTCTGGATTCAAGATTCATAAGAATTGCAGACTTTGTCGACTGTTTAGCACGATCTAGCTGTGTGTGTTCAACTGGCAGACAGTGGAAACAAATAGGACAGACAGGGTATGAATCAATAATAAGGTTCTAAGCAAAATAAAACAGTAGTTTTATTCAATTAAGTTGAGCAAGTAACTGAAGAACCTCCCCAAACAATTCTAAAGATATATGGGATATGGAATCCCCAAAACCGAAGCAGAGGGAGGATAAAAACAAATATAAATGTATCTAAGCATACCTTCTCCAGGTGTGGCAACTGCAATAAGTTCTCTAACTGCTATATCAATGGCCTTTGAAACAAAATCAGAGCTCTGAACCACAAGAATAAAAAAATAAAAAATGAAGCACCCTCAGGTTCAAAGCAGGATACTGATGAAGACAGGACAAAAATAGGATATAAAACTTACAGACAAAGCTAGCCAGGTAATTACATGACTATAATAATATAACACTGCTTTCATCTCAAGTTACATTTCATGCACAATATAATTACATTTACTCCATTGCTGCGCGCAACACAGGATAAAAGATGAGGATGGAAATCTTATAAACCAAAATAAATCCCCCCCCCCAAAAAAAAAAAACAAATATGCTCTGTGAATCCCACAAGTTTTTCACTTTTGACAGATGCAGCATGCCAATCAATTTTAACAATATGTATCGAAGCCTTATTCCAAGGTGAAGTAGAATAAAAGAAAAAATCTATGGAATCAATGATAAAACCCTTATATGGCTAAGATAATATGCATAGAAGAGGCTTACAGTGGTAGCCTGAATTCCAAATAAGCCAGTATGGTTGTAAATGCTGTTGAACGCAGAAAATGATTGAATTTGTGGATACTCGTTCAAGACACGAAGATCTACTCATCATATCAACAAACATATAAATCCCAGAGTCAGCTTTCCAGGAATAAAATTGGATTCAGAAACTAGTTCACAATGTTAAAGCAGAAACAAGATGGGAAGGACGGGATGACAAATGATAAACTAAGAATATGTATGATTACATAGCCAAGTAACCCTGAGCCAAGCAATCATAAACCGTGGCATGATCTGTATACATACAGTCATGCATTCTGTTGGTCACTAAATTTTTGTTATGGCAACTTACATAGCCGTGAATACATCCCTTTTCCAGGACCCCCAGCTGAGAAAGATCCACCTCCTCCCATTAGCATCTACAATAAAGGAGTAATTATTGCTTCTGAATTTTGCATCCCATCAACAAGAAAACAAGGGGAAACAAAGATGTAAATTTATGTTTAAAAAAAAAAAAAGGATTTGCAACGGTATCCACTCATCACTGGGGGAGAACAGGCTGGATCACAATAGAAATCCTACAATGGGATTCATTACCTGAAGAACAGTTAAAGCCATAGCTTCCTTCTCCTTAAGCCAGCCACCAGGAGCTTCAAAGGCAAGGGCAAAATGAGTTTTCTGGCAATACAGGAATACAAGAGAATAATGTCATAAAGCCAGATGAAACAAATCTAAATGAACATACGGTCCAAAGAATTATATCAAGATTCTGGAACTAACAAATCGTAAATGGTATGCCATGCGAAACAAGTGGAAAGTAGATAACAAATTAAAACATCAATCTTACATACCCCAGAATCAGCTTGACAACGATAATCACCTCCAACATAGACAGACTTCGGCTCCTCAGGTCGGGGCTTACTAGGTAAGTCAGACAGAAGTGGTTCTGCGAATTTTAACAGCTCCTCATGTTCAACACCAGAAGCCGCAAGGACCATTCGGGGAGCAGTATAGTTTTCCTGAAGTTTTGAAAAATAAAATTAAGAAATGGGGGAAAAAGGGGAAACCAACATAAAAAGAAGAAATGAATTTTTGTGATGATTGCTTTTAGAAAATAACAAGTGTATTTCTCAAAAAGTAAAAGTAAATAACAAGTGCAAAGCATATGTAAGGTTTCCTCCGACTCACAACCACAAATTCCTCCAAAATTGTACTGTTCAATCTGTTTATTGCAGACTCCGAGGCCAAAAGAGGATTTGCCAATGCACCAGAATAACCAGCTGAGTGAATTGCTTCCAAAAGTAGGCCATGTGGATTGTTAGATGCCTCTGCAATCTCAGCTTTGACCATCTGAAGCTGTTGGAAGGCAAAACATCAATTCAGTACAAGCATAACACTTGACATGGCAAGGAAGAAATACCGCAAGAAGAAGAAAAAATTACCTGCTCATTCACCTCCCAATCCAAGAAGACAGGATTTCTCACACAGTCAATGAGCAGTTCTACCATTTCAGGAACACAAGTCTTGAGAGCATCATAGGTGTATCCCATTTGCTCCCGAGAAGCCGAAGCCGTCACGTTGCCCCCAATTGCTTCCACTTCCCGGACAATACGCAGGTGACTCCTGTTTTCCGTGCTCTTAAAAGCCATACGTTCTAATAGGTGTGTGGCTCCGAATGAGACTGGTGTCTCATAGATTGAGCCACAATCAACATACAATCCAATTGAGGCAGCAGGATTCTGTCCAGTCAACCAATTCAATTAATTACAACAGAAGCATAACATGTGGAAAGATCAACCAGCAGAAAGTATGTAGTCCACACATACCGCATTTGGTTCTGATGCTATTTTGACACCATTGGGGAGTGTTGTTATCTTGGTCTTACCAGGTTCAACGTAGTCAGGCAATGGAGGTGGAAGGGTAACACCTTGAAGTGGGACTTGTAGAGGGGGGAGTGAACTAGACCTCTCCCCTGTCAACCAGCTAAAGAACCCCCCTGAAGAAGATGACTTTGTAGCAACTGCACTTGAATACCTGATCAGAGACCTATTTCCAGCACAGCCCTTCTCTCACAAAAAAAATATCAAAACAAGGCAGATTTCCACTTCTATCAGTCTAGCAAAAAATTCTTACTTGACTAGATAAAAATAAAATATTAAATACAACAAAATTACTAGTTATGTTTTGACACTTTAAATTCTAGTCTAACAAACACTATTTGGGCGAAAGCAACCAGCTGTTCCAGAAAAATCTGATGTCAAAAAATGGTTACAATAAACATAATTATCACACAATAAAGTTATTTCCAGTGGTACAAGCAACCCCATGTTGGTATTGCCGTCAACTTACTAGCCAGAAAGAAAAGAAAACAAATGCCCACTAAGGCTATGATTGGAACATGGATTTGTGGAGGGGAAAAAAGTGAAGGGACAATAATTTTTTTTTTTTTTTTTTTTTTGCGCTTAACTAAGTAAAAATTAAAATTTTCTAACAAATATCTACTAATTATCTTCTCATTTTTCTAACTCTGCCGCAAAAAATTAAATAAATTCGAATTTTTCACTTCATTTTGTTTTCTTATCATTTTCTTTCACTTTTCTTTTCCCTTCACAAATCCAATCCATGTTCCACAGAAAACATAAGTGGAACCTATCGTTCGGACAGGGAAAAACAGAAACGAAAAAGAAAATAAATAAAAATTAAATTCTTTTCATTTCCAACATTTTCTCAGCGACCAAACATGAAACACCTACTTCAGATACAATAGAGAACTCGTCAGAACAAGCATATATACAGCGCCATTGAACGCCAGTCAGATCTACAAACTAAACACAGAGGCAATCAATTGGATTCAATCATTAGAACTCCAACAACTACCGAATCAGAATACCACGCGCCAATAAAACAGTCGATAAACATTCCTATATATAAAAAATGCGTTCATATACGCACATATATGTATATATATTGGTTTCAGTTAGGGTTATGAATGACTGACCTTGAGAGCCCTGAGACGTGACGCTGCGGTTCTGTACATGGTAATCTGTCGCAGTGAAGAAACCCTAGAAAGAGAGTGGTATTTGTGTTTCTCCCTCTAGAAATGGGATGCAGAGGAGAAGTCGACTACGATGGGCTGTTTGTGCCTTTGATGAGGGAGAGGGTCGATGAACGGCGAACGAGGCCAGACACGTGCGAGTGTTGCCAAGGCAAGTGAGAGTCCCCATCCCGTCAGATGTGAGAATATCCCGCATGATTGAATCTCGTCCGTCAGTTTGATAAGTGAAATTCTCCGTGGCCTCGTTTATTAGGGGCCGGTTTCAAAAAATTTATCTTTTTATTTTTCTTAGTTTTTATTTTTTATTTTTTGTTTTTAGTTATTATATTTTCTCCAAAATAAAAGTAAAAACATATTTGATAACGTAATTTTATTTACAATAATTAACTTATCTTAATAAACTATTTTATAATTTATTAAAATATTATTTATAAAATTAGGTAAATATAATAAATTATATTTAACTAATTTAATTTTATAGAAAACTTATTTTTAATAATAATTAATTATAAAATGTATAGTAAGGAATATAATTTAATAATAAATTATTATTTTACTAGTGAAAATTTATTTAATTTGATAAAATAAATCACTTTAATAGGAATTATTATTTATTAAAAATTTAGCTTAATAAAATAAAATATATTAGTTTAATATGTAATTATTATTTATTAAAAAATTGAATAATAACTTATTATTTTCATTATAATTAATTTTAATAAAATTAATTATTTTAATATCTAATATTTAATTATTAAAAATATTTTTAATTAAATAAATCATTATAATTGTAAACTATTATTTTAATAATTACAATAATATATTTATTTTCAAAATAATTTAATTTAATTAAATATTTTAATAAAATAAATTATTTTAAAAATTGACTACATGTTTAATTTATGAGTTAAAATTGACAGAGTGTTTATGAAACAAAATAATAAAAAAAAAAGATTGAAGTTTATTAAAACATAATTTTTTATTTACGTTTTGGATCTCAATTTTTAAATAAGTTTTTACTTTTTGGCAAGTTAAAAAAATATAAATAAAGTTACTAAACATGTTTTTGTTATAACTTTTCAAAAATTTATAAACATAAATAAATAAATAATAAACAAAAACGTTGTCAAACGTATCTAATTATTGGATATTAACTAAAAATTTGACAATAAAAACAAATTAAAAGTTCACAAAAAATTAGAAAATTGTCTTAATAATTGTTCTTTTTTTTTTTAGGTCCATACTCTAATTATTTTTATCCTCCAATGATCACAATGAGATTCCTAAATTCTATTATTATTTTTGGTAGATTCCATTTGGTTTACATTAAAAAAATAAATATGAGGAGTTGCTTCCTCCTTTTATTTTTTTATTTTTTATTTTGGTTTACATTAAAAAATTATGAGGAGTTGCTTCCTCCTTCTATTTTTATTATTTTTTTTTTTTTTTTTGCAAAAATAAAGAGGTGTTACTCCCATTGACACGCGTCCTTTATTTTTTGGGCAATTAACACGTGTTTGATTTTTTTAAGTTTTTTTTTTTATCTGATTAGAAGAAAACATTTTTATAATACGTTTTCATTTTCAGTTAAACTTCCAAAATTAAAAATAATCAAGTATATAGAGTCTCTAAACGTATTTTCAAAATATGTTTTTGGGTTAAATAAATGAAAACATATTTTGATTATACGTTTTTATTAATAATAAATTTCTAAATTATTATTTTTTGTAAGCATTACATTGATTTTTTTTTTTTTTCTTTTCTCACATCAGAACCCAAAAAAAAAAAAAGGCAAACATTCTTGGTTTCCTCTTCTATTTGTCAGGAGAGAACAGCCTTTTTCCTTCTGTATACTTCAATTTCCAACATGGGTTGTTTTATTCAGTTGAGCCATCAGACCTTAGCCAGCAACCCCCCCGGGAAGAAGAGAAAGAGATAAATTACCAAATCACTCAGTTTCAATAAAAGTGTTATATCTAAAAAAATATCTAGAGCGATGAGCTCATATATAATTGTACCTTATTATTCTGATGATTAAAAAAAAAATCTAACACATTTTTCTCATTTTATAACATTCACTACTAGAAAAAGTTTGATTACCAACTGACAAAATCAGTTGGTAATAAGCTAAATTCGGTTGGTAATTATGAATTACCAATTAATTACCAACCGATTTTGGTCGGTGGCAAAAACCTTAGTTGGTAATGTTTATTAACCAAAATTTTTAAGGTCGGTTGGTAATTTATCAACTGAATTTCGGTTAGTAAATTAAATAAATTTATTGGTAATTTCTTATTGGTATGAAATTAAGTTTCAAAATTTTTGTTCGTAATTACCAACCGAAGTTGTTATTGCCAACTGATTCTTCAGTTGGTAATTGCCAACCGATTTGTTAGTTGGTATTGTTTAACTTTTGGTTGGTAATTTTGTTATTGAATATTAAATTGATATTTCCAACCGAAATTTGATTTGTAGCAATCGATATTGTTAGTTGGTATTTTGCCCACCGAAATGTCAGTTGGTAATATACCAACCGAAATGTACTTGGTAATTACCAATTGCTAAAAAAATAAAAATTCAAATGTGGCGCCATGTGGCATCATTTGCTGACATGGCAACTTGTGTTATGCCACGTGTCAACCTATGATTCAAATTCAAATGTGGCGCCATGTGGCATCATTTGCTGACATGGCAACTTGTGTTATGCCACGTGTCAACCTATGATTCTGCCACGTGTCAGCCTACGATTTCGCACCACATGTTAAATCTATATTTTTGAGATTTTGATTGTTGCTGCTGAGATTCGAACTCGAGCCATTTCTTTGGAAGTTCATGTGGTTGGCCACTAGGCCAACCTATTATTTGTATATATATTTTACACTTTTTTGTATATATAAACAAACCTTTATCACTTTTGGCGACTAATTGGTTGGCAAAGGTACCCCTTTAGCGACCAATTGGTCGCCAAAAATGATAAAAAATTTATGATTTTTATTTAATTACTTTAACTTTTTTGTTATAATTTTTTAACACTTTTGCTAACCAATTGGTTGCAAGAAGTGCCCCTTTATAGACTAATTAGTTAGCAAAAGTGATAAAAAAATTATTATTTTTATTTAATTATTTTAACTTTTGTTTCAATAATTTGAAATCATAAACAATACATGAAACTATATAGATATTTAGTAAATAATTTATGAATAACTATTATATTTAACTAAAAATAATTTTAAATATTTTTTTATTTTCCTCCAATTCATATGTGTAGCACATATTTAATACATATCTTTAATTTAGTTATATCATGACTCACTATATATATTTTTCTCTTCATTTTATATATATATATTCTTAAAAATAATTTGGTCGCATTTAGTTTTAGTTTTAGAAAATTATTTTTAAAAAGCAAAATTTTTGAAAACTATTTTAAGAATTTATTTCTAATAAAAAAAATATTTTAGGTGACTATATTTGGAAATAAGTTCTAAAAAGATAAAGAAATGAAATTACTAAAAATTAATAAATTATATTTGTTATTTTTATTTTTAAATTTAAAATAATGTTACTTTAATATAATTAATATTAAATTAAACTAAATAATTATTCTAAATTTTATTAATTTTTCTAACTTTTATTATATTTTCACACTAATTTTTATTTTTATTTTTTTTAAACCAAGCACCACACATTTAGGTGGTGTTTAGTTGGCAAAATCAACTAAAATTTACAAACAAAATTTTTTGACCTTTTTTCTTCTGGCAAATAATTTTTTTTTATAATTAAGATAACGTTTAGTCAAAAAAACTAGTCACTTACCTTTTTAACTTTTTTTCTTAAATTATTAAATTTATTTTTTTGTTTTAAAAATTGTTTAAGCTTTAAAAGAGTAAAAATATTAAATTAACAAAAAATTAAAATGTTAACATTTTAGTAACTAGTTAGTATTAATTACTTTAAAAAAATATTTGAATAAAATAACTTCTTTTTATTTAACGTTACTAAAATAGACAAAGTTTTAAAATTGACAAAATATTGGCAACAGAAAAGAAAACCAGAGTGAAAACATCTTTTTTCTGTTTACGTTTTTCTGTTTTTATTTTCATTTTTTTTTTTTTTTTTGTAAACAAAAAAACGTAAACAGGTTTATCAAACATGTTGTTGTTGCGAGTTTACAAAATTTTGAAAACATAAACAAAAAAATAGAAAATGGAAACGTTACCAAACAGGATCTTACTAACTTAGGCGTTTACACACGAATTCTTACAGTAAAAAATATATACAGGGAAAAAGATTAAAAAAATGGAAGTAAATTTTAGAATCCATAAACGATTTGATTACCTAAACTTGTCCGATTTTTAAAATCATATACCTTAAACCCTGTGTCTTAAACAATTATAATCCTAACATGCATTTATCACTAATTCATTAATATGAAAATTTAATATTACCAATATAAATTGTATAAAATCTTTTCCTCCTAGTCAATTAAATTATATGCAATATGTATGAACCATACATATAATATATTTACATATATATATATATAAACATCGAACCCAATATGTATGAACCATACCATGTTATCAAAAAACGCATAAATTTACTTATCTAAAGGTTGTATCACATGAACCAAATAAATCATGAAACAATTTCATGCCATATATAAATATATATAAATAATTACAAATATTTCTTAATATAAAATTAATTATAAAAATATTGAAATTAGAAATTTCTTTTTTTTTTAATGTTCAATGCAAAATGTAAAATTTTTGGTTGGTAATTAGTTGATAATTAGTTGGTAATTTGGTTGGTAAAAATATTTTCTCACCCTATTATCAACCAAATACCAACCGATGACATTATCAACCAAACCATTCCGTCAGTAAGTACGTTGGTAAAATATTTTCTTATTGGATTACTAACTGATTACCAACCGATTATATTACTAGCCGATAAGCTCAGTCGTTAATTTGGTTGGTAAATATATTCTCGCTAGATTACTAACTGATTACCAACGGAATACATTATTTTGTTGGTATATATATTCCTAATAGATTACCAACCGATTACCAATAAATTCCCAACCGAAAAATCCAGTTGGTATTTTGGTTAGTACACTTTTTCTGCTTGATTACCAACGGATTACCACCAGATTATCAACCGACTACATTACCAACCGCTTAAGGCCGTGGTTAATGCAGTTAATAAATATATTTACACTTCATTACCAATGGATTACCAACCCATAACTAACCAAATAAATTAATAAAGGATACTGTCGGTTGATAATTGGGTTGCTAAACACATTCTCGATACATTGCTATCGAATTACGAACGGAATACCAACTAAATACTAACTAAATAAATTACCAACTAACCGACAAGTTGGCAATACGGTTGGTATTAATTTGCCCATCAGGTGATTACATGACCAGCCGAACATTGCAGTTGGTAATGCGGTTGGTAATAATTTAACCATCAAACTACCAACCGAAGAACCAACCGAAATATCTAACAACTACACTATTCAGTGGGTAATCCATTGGTAATTTGGTGGGAAAAATCTTCTCTCCAGGTTAGCAACTGATTACCAACTGAAATGTGTACCAACCAGTTGTGAACAGTTGATAATCGGTTGGTAAAAAGTTTCCCACCAATATAACAACTGATTACCAACCGATTACCAACCGAAAATTTAGCAATCGAATTGGATCAGTCCGTAAGGAGTTGATAATTATCTAAATTTTAGCAATTTTTACATCGGTTGGTAATATGTTGATAGTCGGTTGGTATTTATCAACCGATTATATTCGGTTGGTAATGGTCAGTTGGTAATCAGCTTTTTTCTAGTAGTGATTACTATATCAAATGATAAAAGTTGCATGCAATTGGGCAAATTATATACCAGTGGCCAAGCAGCATACACGAATATACTGCATGCAGTAGTGTTTAAGAAACTTGAAAGTGAAGATAGAGAACGCTGCTGCAAACCAATGGTTGGAAATGAACGAACGTGTAATTTCAAGATCGTCAGAGCGATCACATGTTGGAATATTACTATCCGAATATGTTAATATATATTCCTTAGCATGTAAATACAAGGTTCGTGGGGGGTTTTTCGGATTAGGCACAGAGAACATCCAATATCCCAACAAAGGCTGAAAGATGAGGAACACTCTCATCCATTGTGCAGAGGGAATATGGATGGGCAGCATACTAGTGGAATTGATGTTTTGTGTGGTTATTGATTAATGATTCACTTGTTTTCACATATGCATTATATAATATACATGTATATGTTTATGCTGCTTTTGAAATATTTTCCTTCCCGTACGTACTAACCAAAAACGTTCAACTATTTTTAATTTTTGGACCTTGTGGCATTTAGTTTGGAATTTGTTGAGGCAAAATATTAGGAGTTGGTGAATCTGAGCAAGGGGAATGACCCATATTACCTCTCCATATCATGCGTTCAAGTCCAAAAGAAACCGTCACCTCTTTCCCCGCCCCCCTAGCTACTTGCGCTGCAGGATGCTATTCCCTTCTCATTTTCAATTTCTTTCTCTTTTGCAGACCCCTACACATTCCCTTGATTCCCTATATATATATATATACACACATACGTATAGATGAACCATATATATACCAATGGAAGCAATTGCCTTTGTTACAATCTGTCTCAAAGCAGAAAGTACTAATTTGCAGCAAATATGGAGGTGTTGCAATGGCCAGCTTTCCAGTATTGCAAATGGACTAAGAAAAGTAGTATTTCTCAGACCAAACGCTGCGGTTTCCCTGGATTTTCAAGAAGTAAGTAACCTCCCCCAAGTCATGTAGTTTGCTCTTATACATACATATGCATATACATATACTGTAGAAATTAAGAAATGGACTTAATTTTTGAATTTTGCAATTTTTTTTTTTTATCCAGGTATTATCTCACGGAAGGAAATTCCCTCGGAATCACCTCTGATTAAACTCAACAAAGTGCCCAAAAAAGGTGGAATTCGAGTTCTGTCTCCTAATATAGCATCACCTGGCTTGACATTTGAACAACTCCGTGCCTGGGATGATGCTTATGATGGGGTCATTATCGCTCCGGACAGCTTACCCTCGAGCGCAAATGCTTTCGCGTCTGCACTAAAGGCTTCTTTATCGAACTGAAGTCCAAGGTTTTATACACACTTCTCAAACACGATCCTTCCATATCGATGCTCTGATCGCTCCGTGTCAAGACCTTTTGTTTCTCATTTAAAGCATAATAATGCAGGGCAAGAAGGGGATATGATTGAAGATACTGCTGGAGCAAGCTGGGCTTGTTCCCATAGCAATTCAGGTAACACTAATCAACATCAACTAGCTTAAAAATGTGTACTGGTAACGAGTTTAATTTTGATACGAGGTTTCAACATGACAAGTGTCTATTATTATTTTTTGATGTTTTAGTAATTTACAAAATAACGTTGTGTTATGTTGCAGTATGCTGCTTGTGTAAAAAGTTATCATACTGATAGTGTATCAAAATTAAACTCAGACAAATTAGCCTTTTATTTCAACTTGTGAATACTGATTAATTAATTGGTAGGAGGGTTTCGACTACCACCACGCTGAAAGCGGGTATGTTATGCTTACACATTGGATTCCCAGTGAACCCTGCACTCTCCCTGCCAGCCCTTCGCATCAAATAGGAGTTGCCGGGTTTGTGATCAATGACGAGAAAGAGGTATATATTGCTGAGTTATTATTTCAGGAAATGGCAATAAGTTTCATGTGTAAACCTTTTTTTAAATTCCCCGAGCCAGTTTTCTCCCAAGTCATTTCAGTGTGTGTAATAAGCTAATTAATTCCAATTGTTGTGGCATATTTAGATCCTTGTAGTGAAGGAAAAGTGTTCTTGCAGTTGCTTAGGGGTTTGGAAGTTGCCTACTGGTTATATTAACAAGGTGCTTGCTCTTATGTTTCTTCTATGAATGCTGTTTCATTTTTTTTTTAATTTTTTGTTTTTCACAATTTAAATGCTTCAAATGAAGGCAAAGAACACCTAGAGGGTTTTCAAATTATCAACTTTGAAGCTAGTACTGATTTGTGATTATTTTGATTTATGTTAGTCTGAGGATATATTTTCTGGAGCTGTCAGAGAAGTGAAAGAAGAAACTGGGGTGAGTAAGAAAAACCCAAATTCAATTTCATCACGTTGTTTTCATTCACACTGTCATCAATTCCTATATGCTAATCTTTCTAGAATTCCGTTACTTTTTCTCTCATTTTCAGGTTGACACAGCTTTTCTGGAAATAGTTGCTTTCAGGTAACAATTTCTACAAACCCATTAATTCAAACTACTATAATAAGTAATCCATAATTTTTTCTCCCTCATAAATCAGATTGAGGTTCTTAAAATTGAAATACAACTTTTAACAGTTTGAATTGTAATTTTAACTTTTGAATTATTATAAAAGTTTAATCTAATGTCATGTAACGGGTGAATAAATTAACGATCATCAGTAATGGCAACGGAGGTTTTTCTTAAAACCATGAGTCTTGTTGCAGACATGCCCATCTGGTGGCTTTCGAGAAGTCAGACCTCATGTTCGTGTGCATGCTTAAGCCCTTGTCCTTTGAGATCACAATTGACGAGAAGGAGATTCAAGCCGCCAAGGTAAACAAGTTAACAACAATTCAAACATTTTTACACCATCTATGAAACTGCTTTATTATTATTATAAATATAATTACTATTATTATTATTATTATTATTATTATTATTATTATTATTATTATCCTGATCGATCTGTTACGTACTTGTAGTGGATGCCACTTGATGAAGTCTTAGGACAACCATTTTACAGAGAAGACCACATGTCAATAAGCATCATTGAAGTCTGCAATGCAGCGCATGAAGGAAATTACAGCGGATTTATCGGCCATCAATTGACCTCCAAATTTGACGGGAACATGTCCAGCTGTTTGTATTACAATAATAATATTAGAACATCATTTTAATAACTTTGTTTCCCACTTACTTTTATTCGAATAATTAGATGTTTTCATGTATCCTCGTGAAACAAGACTCAAAAGCACAGAATAATTTGGATTATGGGAAGTTTCTTTGTCAGGGCCAGTTTCATTGCAGACCAAAATAAAGGATTTGGACAACCATAGCTACAACTGGAGCATGCACAACTAAACTCATATTTTTCCCGGAAAGAAAGGAGAGGGGCAGCCCGCGACTTACGACTAGATTGCGCGCAGATGGAACCAATGTGAATTACCCATGTCTAAAATCGAATCAAAGTTCAATCGGGTCCAAAATTTTGAACCCAAAATCAATTCTATGCTCTTTTTATTGGGTTCGTACACAAAGTAACTGTAGAGTTTGTGTTAACCATAGAGTTTGTGTGGAAGTACAATAAGTAAGATAAAAAAAAGTAAAACTGACTTTTAAATTGTTGGAATATATTGTGCCGCCCTAGCAACAACTACTAGTCTGCAAAGTTATGGTGAGAAATTTTAAGTGATGGGGGCCAGAGGAAAGTTCCATCTAACTAAACCTTGAATTTTATTTGTACTCTTAATCCCGCCAAGGGTCAAAATGGGACAAAACCGGGTGTATAAGATATACCTAACCTGAAAATTAACCTTATTACTCTCACTATCTGATCAGTATTTGAATGGTTTTGCGAAACAGTTTGTATGTTATTATAATCTCAATTAATAATCAAAAGCAAGAACCCAATCATGATTCCCCCGCCCCCCCCCCCCCACCCACGTCTGAAATTTTGTTTGATCTCATGCCTTTTTGAGTTTGGACTCAATTTTTTTTTTAATGCCCTTTTAATTTACGCGCGTCATGCAATCCTTACGTGTCTTTGGCACGCCTCCCTTCTCATTTAGAAAGGAACTTTCAATTTAGTCCTCCAAAACTTCTCCTCCCAAAAAAATAATAATAATAATAATAAATAAATAATAATAATAATAATTTTCAGGCCGGAAACTTGTGTGGTGATTATGTCACACAAGTGACTCGAAGAAAACTAGAGCATTTCAACGTATCAGACTTCTGTTGAGAATGCAAAAGCAGACAATAAAGTTCTGATTTAATTTCCACACATGGGGAATTCAGAATTTTCATTAGGGGCAGCCAGTATCAAACACCAAAAAATAAGACAGTAGGCCAAAACATTGTATTACATCGGAATTAATAGCATGAGATAAATTACGTTGTTTTTACGGAGAGTTTAAATTATTTTTGAATATTAAATTAGTTATATTTTTTTATAATTTAATGATTAATTAGTCTTTTTAACAACACTTGAGATTTATTAAAAAATCTCTTGTTAGTTAAAAAAATTATTATTAAGTTTTTACTGTTTATAAAATTTATTATGTTACATATTATATTTCTTGATGTTATGTACCAAAGTATTCAGTAATATAGTGGAAAATGTACTTTATTTCACAAAAAAAAAAAAATACTTGAGTTTGATTCTTGTAAACCCCATATATATTAAAAACTTTTAAGTTAACCTTAATTCCTTAATAAAGATAAAATACCCCAAGTTTATTTTAATTTAATTTTTTTAATAAAACTAAAATACCAAAGATATTTTGATAATTTTAAGTCTAAAATCAAGAGGTCACTTGTCTCCTCTTGTCTCAAGGTAAGTTCGCCCTTGCACACGCGTTTACATATGCATAAATGAATATATAATTTGTTATTTATATACTGCATTAGGGATGGAGGCAAAAACTAACGATCAAATAAACCTTCAGTCGCCTTGAATCTTGACTAATCTTTTGAGGCCCTAAAATTAGTTGTTCTAAGGAAACTCGAACTAATAATCATTGAATAATAAATACAAAAATATTACAAGTTAAGTTATCCTTTAAGAGATGTTTAGTTTGGGGGTAACATAGAGTAAATTTTACTAAAGTAATTTTTACCTGATGTAATGGATGGCAGGGGGTAACAATTACTGTGGGTTAATAGTTACCCCCATATGGGCCTAAATTTTGACTCTAGGGGGGAGGTGGGTAATGGTGAGTAATAGAAAAATTTTATCCTTTTTTTCATTACTCCCGTGAAAATATTTATTTACCTTCTGTTAAACCTTAAGTAACATTCTTCTATAAATAATTATAATAAATATTATAAAATAATAATTTATTTAATAAATTAAAATTAATTAATTATTAATTTATTTTATCAAATTAATATTTAATAAATAATAGTTTATTATTAAAATAATTTATTTTATTTTATTAAAATAATACTATTGAAATATTAATTTATGACTAAAATTATTTATTTTTAAAGTAAAACTAATATTTAATAAATAATAATGACTCATTAAAATAATTTATTCTATTAAAATATTTTATTAAATGAAAATTATGTCCCATAAATTGTCACACCCCGAAATTCCGATGAGTGAGTTTAAATTGAAAATTTAATAACCTTGACCCATTACAGTCTCACTATTCACTTTTCAAAACCATTGTCTCTCCTTTAATTGACGTAGACAATTAGTAATTATCATTTTATTAATAAAATACATACCTAGATTTAAATTTAAAATCTGATAATATAAATTTCTTTTATTTCTAAAACGGTATTTTTGTCTTTATAAACTTTTAAAGTTATCATATCTAAATCATGAAAACGGCTCAATAGCACCATAGGACTTCAAATGGTTGTACCGACCCTCCTAGATATCAAGTTTTTCACCCTTGCAACACAATCTGTGGAGACGTGAGCATTAGATCACATGTACTCACGATGTATAGAAATATACTTTTTGTAATGCTTTTTAAGAATCATATAAAAATAATATAGCAAGAAATTGTTGAATATATCAACACATAGGAAAACAAGATAACATTAATTCATAACTTTTATTTCTGTTATCAAGCTTTCTTCGTTTATCACTTTCTTTTCCCAAGGTGGGGAAGGATACTTTGCATGATTGTCCCACAATTATAGTGGTAGTCCAAATCCATCGCAGTTCGTATAAATATACGGTTGTGAAGCACCCCTACGTCGTTGGTTATGGATCCGAATCTAAGGGTCACGATTAGCCTTTTCACCTCCGTCGTCATTTTGGATTACTAGTCCACGGGCACGATTATCTGATCCTGTACAGGTTTAGGGTCTTTTGACCCAAGGGTATCTATTGACCATTCCTATTTTGTATAGTATCCTCACTTTCCCCACAAAATCAACATTTTCTTAAATTTTTCCTTTACATTGTTAACGCTTAGAAATATGTCCATGAGTGTATATCAGCTTCCACAATTTCATATCTCTATTTTATCATCCGCTTCACAATAAACACATATTCACCATGTTTCAACATCTCATAGTATGTCTCAGTATTAAATAGAAAATTTTGTAAATCTAATCACAATTTCAGTACCACTAAAAATCTAACTATCAAACTTAATATTAATTTAATAATAATATAAACTTAAATTCACAATTATATCTGTATCAAAATAAGCATTACAAAAAGTATAAATAATACATTAATTTTCCTATCTCGTTCTCCGTTCAAAATTGAAAATTCATTGTACGCGTAAATCGAATCTCTTTTTTGTAATTAGACAATACAGCACATAGAGAACGAGTTTAATTAAAGAACTTAAAAATTAATTTAAGTTTGACTAATAATTTTTTCTCGCTCTTCTCTCTTTCTTTTTTTTTTTTTTACTTTCTTTCCTTTCTTTTTCTTTTCTCTCTCTCTTTTTTTTTTTTTTTTCCCCTCTTCCTCTCCTCTTTTTTTTCTCCTCTTCCCGGTTTGCTCTTCTGGCCAACACACAACACACATATATATACCCATATATGCCATCATGGAGGCTAAGAAAGTAGGGGTGACTCAATGGGTGTAGGGTGCCACCACACCCAAATTATGCCACGTTTTTCTTTTCTTTTTTTTTTTTTTACACGGCAATACCAAACTCCACGTATATATATATATATATATATATATATACATATGTTAAAAGCAAAAAGGGGCTCCGGGTGGTTCGGCCAAATGAAATCCTCCTTTTTTTTTTTCTTTTTTTTTTGCCACGTGTCTAGTAGCCTTGCGGCTACTTACCCTCCAAGCATTTTTGTAAGGCCATATTTGGCCAAGGAAAATTAGAAGTATTCATTTTAATTAATTAATTATTTATTTATTTTATTTTATTATTTTTTTAAATGTTAAAATTTAAAATTTCAAGTTATCACATAAATAATGATTTACTAGCTTATGTATTGTATTAATATAATTTAGTAATATCAATAATTTATTTAAATAAACTAAAATTACTTGTTTTATTAAATTATTCTATTAAAATAAAAATAACTTTTAACAAATAATAATTTGCTATTAAAATTAATTACTATTGAAATATTAATCTATGGTAAAATTATTTTTTATAATTAATATTTTTATTTAAAAGTATATTTTTAATAATATATATTTTTATTAAAAATAATTATTATTAAAACACAATGATTATGATGATTTATTCTATTATAATATTTTATTAAAATTGAATATTAATTTTTACTCTTGATTAATTTATCTTCCTTTCAAAAGCAATTACTTTTTACCACTTCAAAATTTTTACCATTTCAAACATAATATAATTATTACTGGATAATATTTACTCTCTCATTCCAAACATAAGTACCACAAACTTGTGACTCTGATATCCATTATAAGGATAATAATTACCTTGTAATTTTTTACTTTGAAAATTTTCACCCCTACCAAAAATATCCTTAAGGTTAGCAATGGTTAATAAATAAATGTGAAATTAAAAATGTCACGTATTCATCAAGTGCGATCGATGCATTGCATTTTTTTTGACAATACATTTGATAAGAAGGTCACATTAAAACTTTATTATAATTTGAAAGATAAAGACTATTGTGACTTAAAAAAAATGAATCTAGATAAGACGTCATATAAAATGCAATTCTTTCATTATTTTATGAAAAAGCTGATTAATTATAGACCAAAATTTTCCTGCACAAAGGTAAACGTCTGAGTTAATTTCTTTTTGGTTGTGGTCCTCTTTTCGTGGTGATGAAGCGAGGGAGCGGTCATTTTCCACGGTTGCATCATGCACAAGTCGGTGGGTGGGTTTAGCTTTAATTGTGTGATTCTGGAATAAGAATTTGCCGTACTCCACCGACTTTTGTATATTTAAACTTTAAGGGGCCAATTGGACGAAGGAAAAAGCCCCCTTCAAAACTTTTGCACTTTTGTTATTGTTTAGATTACAAATTTATCTCTCCTCTCCTCCCCTCTTAGCTTTGCCCCTCTCCGTTTTCCTCCCTTAGGAGATAATTTTTGAGCATTCTTAGAACTAATAAAAAATTATCTCCCTTTAAACCCTTTATTTTTAACCTTTTTAGCTCTCATTAACAGTATTATTAACTTGATCAAAATAAATATAATGCTAGTAAAAAATAATAGATAGACCAACAAATCAAAATAAATATAATTAAAAAATTTTGGATAATAACCAACCATTCAAAAGTATATATTTAAAAAAAAGTTCTTTAAATAAATTTATAAAAAATTAAATTTTCAATGAAATAAATAATATAACTTCAAATTATCTAAAAATAATTAAATAGAGTGGGTTTTTGTAATTTAATATTTAATTTAATGGGTAACCAAGTTTGGGACACCACAAGGGTTAAAGAGTTATTTGACTGCTTTTTCCATTATTCACCTCCTCTTATTTATAAAATATTCAAACTAAGTCAAAAGTTATCCCCATCCATAAACATCACATCAATGTGGGCTAACTATTTAAAAATAATACCCCCTTTAAAATTTATTCCCCTGAAATTTTAGTATCATCCAATTAGGCCCCAAGAGGAAACAAGGGTTTTGTCTGCATTGGGAAACTTGCTAATTTGTTCTTGATTTTTTTTTTAAGTTTTCTTAAATCTCATTTATTTTTTTATCAAAAATTAATTTTATTTTTACTTTTAAGAAATTTTATATATTCACATTTAAAAATACATAAAAATATTGACTAATATAAAAAGCTGCAAAACCCACAATTAAGAGATCTTTATATTTTTAAGTATTTTCCTTCAATTTTATTTTTTAAATATGAGTGATAATTAAAATTTGATAAAAAGTACACAAGGCGAGCAAAGTTAATTTTTCCCAAACTAAATGAAGGCTATGTTTGCCACTTAAGGTTAACAATAAAGCGGATTAAACTTGTAATATTTCGGAATTTTAATTTCTGCTTCGATCATTTTTATAATTATTTATTTAAGTTAATGCGATGATTGTGCGAATTTGAAAAGTTTATAATGTTATTTCAACGCCGGAATTCGGAATAGAAAAAGAGTTATGTGGATATTTTCAATGTGAATAATTTTTTTGTGATTAGAAAATTTTCTGGGATTAAGGTATCGTTTAGCAATCTAATTTTTAGTAACAAAATATCAAAAGTTGTGAAAATTTATTAAAAACTATAAACAAATTGTTAAAAATTTTACGAAATATCTAAAAGTTACAAAAAAATTATTAAAAATTATCAAAAATTGCTACTTACTTCCAATGAGAGTTAAAAAAAATTTTCTTAGGTTTGTCATAAAATTTTTCTTAGTGTTCGAAATAAAATTTTCCTAAGTGTGAAATTTTTCTTAGGTGTATATATACAAGAAAGATTATAAACGTTAAGATACTACAAAAGATATAATAATAATCAAAATTAAATATGTCGATACAAATGTTTTTTTACACAAAACAACAATCAAATTGATGTGGTAAATTACAATAATTCTCTTCGTGGTCTCATAATTTGAAACTTACATCTTACCAAACCCTAGAAAAAGAAGTTAAGATTGGAATTGAGACCTACCAGAGAATGATGAGAAGAACTAACACGAACAGTGAAATAAGGCTAAGAAAAGATAAATCAGCTGAGAAATGACAAAAAAAAAAAATGTGTGAAACATGCATTTTTTTTTTTTTAAGATGGATCAATAATATGGGTTGGATGGATTGAGTTAGACCTAATTTTGAGATGGGTTAGGTCGAACTTTTTTTTTGGAATTTCAAGTGTAGCGATTGCCACCCCTCGGCTGGGTGTGGCTTTACCCCTGCTTACTTTACCAAATACACCAAAATTACAACTAACAATTCCCCCCCCCAAAACTATCAACAGTTACTAAGGTTCTGTTTGGTAACGTTTCTGTTTTCTGTTTATGTTTTCAAAATTTTGTAAACTGTCAATAAAAACATGTTTGATAAACCTGTTTACGTTTTTTTGTTTCCAAAAAAAATAAAAACATAAACAGAAAAACATAAATAGAAAAAATGTGTTTTCATTCTAATTTTTTTCTGTTGCCAATATTTTGTCTATTTTTGTTACATTACATAAAAATAAATTATGTTATTCAAATATTTTATTAAAATAAGTTATTTTAATAAATAATATAATTAAAATCAATAAATTATATAAATTAATATAAATTATTTTTAATAAATAATAAAACTAAATTAATTAATTTAATAATTAATTATTGCTAATTTATCTAAAATAAATATCATAATTAATTTAATAATTAAATTAATTTATATAAAATAATTAATAATTAATAATTAAATTGCATTAATCTTTAATTTAATTTAATAATTATTATTAAATTATTTTAATTTAATAATTATAATAATTAAATTAAATTATTTATGATTTAATTAATTTAATTTATATAAAATATATATTTATTAAATTATTTTAATAATTAATTAAATGAATTTAATTAATTTAAAAATAAATAATTTAATTTAATAATTAATCTAATTTAATTATTTATTTAATATTTCATATTAAATAAATAATTAAATTAAATGATTTTAACGAATAATTTACTATATTAATTTAATTAATTATATTAATTAAATTAAATTAATATAAAGTATATTTTATTAAGTTCCGTTAATTTTTAAAACTAATAAAATTAAATATTTTCTAAAATAAAAAATTAATAATTATAAAAAAATTTACATTTCCAAACGCAGTTTTAATTTTTATTTCAGAAAAAATAAGCGGCAATAAAAAATAAAAAGTAGAAAACAGCAATAGAAAAACAACAACAAAAAAACGACAGCGTTGTTAAATGAACCCTAAAATTTTGATTTTCAAATGGCACCTAAATGGTTTTTTTTTTTTTTTTTTCCTTTTAAGTTAGAAGAAAAATGTAACACTGATATAGTTATATTTAAATTCAAATTTATATTTGTCCTAACTCTACTTTTATGTGTGTGTATGTATATGTTCCGATGCTTGCAAACGAAAAAAACGAGCATGATATTAGATCCAATAGATATTATCCCATGAAAAAATTATTTGACACCTATTATATTCAATTCTCATGTGATAGTCCACTAATTAATAATTGTCATGATTGTTAAATTGAAATGTTAACTATAAATATTATTATACTTTTTTTTAAAAGAAAATATTATTTTATTTAAGGTGTGACTTTTGAAATTATTATTCGTCCTGCATAAATATTATTCACTTAAAAATTTATTCTGATTAAATTGTTTATTTATTAAATTATTATTATCAAATAGTTATTATTATTATGTTTAATTTACTGTTTTATTTATTAAGTTCTTAACTCATTTTTTATTTTTCAACATTTTTCATATGAGATGTAAGCTCCGTTTGGTTTGAAAAAAATTACAAAAAACTCTATAAACTTTTGTTAACTTTATATCACATCAATTTTTTTTCTTTCATTACACGTATTACGAACTCTTAATTTATCTCACTTTTTTTTCACTCCAAACACACACGTAATGAGTAGAAATGAGCGTTTGATAAAGGGATAAGAACTATAAGCTCTTTCTTTCTTCATTTTCAATAATTAATCAATAATTAATAACCGATAACGATATAGGTCTTATTTGTTTTCACACAATAATTAATCATTAACCTCATTTTTTTAACTCGTGACTAAAAATCAAAAGTCAATTTTTTATTATTTCATAATTAAAGTGTGTTTAAAGTGTTAAAAAAATAAAATATTTTTGTAATTTTTATTCTAGTATTATCATGTATCATTTTTTAAAAAAAAGTTAGGCATTCAGTAAAAACTTGTAAAAATTTAAAAAAGTTAAGAAAAATTAAAAAATGAGAGAAATTTTAAAAAATATAGAAAAAATAGAAATTCAAAAAAGTTCTGAGTTTTTTTTTTGTTACTTAACTGGGCACTTAATCTTTTTTTTTTGGATACGAAGGAAACCTTTCGCCGGTGAACCGTCGCGAGTAAAACCTCCGGGCGAGCGCACCACCCCGCAAGACACGTCCACCGATAAGACCGACCACCCAAGAAGGGATTCGAACCCGAGATGTAGAAAATATACCCACTCTCCAAGTCGGTTCTTACTCCACTGAGTTAACCCGTGCGGGTTGCACTTAATCTTAATATTTTCTCATAATAATAATAATAATAATAATAATAATTCCCACCATCACTTGTTTACCTGGCGACACACGGGCACGTGATCACGCGTAAATTTGTCAAGTGGTCAACTCAGAAACCAAGGACGTTATTGACTGCACATACAAGAAACGAGGCAACAAGTGGTCAACTCAGAAACCAAGGGCGTTATTGACTGCACATATAAGAAACTGGGGACGGTCATGGGCGGGTAGAGGGTAGATACGCATATGCTCGTATTTGATTCTTACACTAAAATTAATTCTTATACCTTTTTTATTTTCACTGAGATTTTATTTTTATCACTCATTCTCAATCCAAACGGGGAACGAGAATTCTGCCGGAGAATCAGGTACTTGAATTGAAAAAAATATAAAAATATAAAATTTTAAAGTATGACTTATGAAAAAATAAAATAGAATTTTAATACATATTTAAAAATTTGAAAAGTACCATAAATATATTCAGAAAGCATTTATTAGGTTTCTATTTTCTTACCTTATTAATAGGTTTCATAATTCAAGGTAGGAAAAGTAAATAAAAAAACATTTATAATTAGTTTATCTCAATTCATAATCTCTTTGTAAACTAGAAAACAAAATAATTTAATAGGAAGTTGATAGATAAAGAAGCTTAGAATCCTAATTCCCTATCTTGTTAAGAAATCTATCGTAACAAACACACTAAAAAATTAAATATATATATACACAAAAATATGGGTAGGGTTAGGGAACGGGTAGGGTAGCGTACGGGGTAGAGATAGACTTATACCCGTATTCTACCAGATCCCTGATTTTTTTTAAAAAAAATACCCATATATCCTACCCAATTCCTAAAAAATCCTCGAATCCCCTACTCGTTTGGGATAGGGATCAGGTAGAGTACGAATGAGTCGGCCAAGATGGTCATCCTTATAATAAACTAGGCAATATTTAAAATGAGTAATTACACTTTAATTTTTTGAATTTAGCCCATGGCCATCTTATAATTTAAAAATTAATGTATAGGTTTTTATAATTTAAATAAAAATATAAAATTGATCAAATCTATTAAGTTTAATTAAATTTGTACCTCCAAAATTAAAATTAATTAGAGAAAATTTAAAAAAATTAATAGATAAAAATATATTCTTATCAATTTTTATGTTAAAATAACTTTTTTTTCTTCGAAGAGACTAATACATAATTTATAAATAAATTTGTTGATTTTTTTTTCAACAATATTTTTTGCACAATTACACACTAGCCTTCATAACTCGTGAAATATAGGGCCATTTGTCATGTTACAATTTTTAACAAATTTTGACAACTTTTAATAAATTCTATAAATTCTTTACCAACTACAAAAAATTAATGTGTTGAATAGGCTCATGAATTTAGTTAAATTTAATAAATTTTATTGATTTTACATTTTAATTTAAATTATAAAGCCATCTATTTGTTACTTGAACCTAAAACTAGAATTGAGGTAAATTTTAATTTATTTGGATTCGACTCAAGTTATTTACGTTGAGCACGAGTTTGGTTTAAACTTTTATATAAGTTCAACATTGATTCAATAAAAAAAAATTTAAACTCGAAATCGACTCACGAATAGTTTGATTAAATTAAAATAACGTAATTTTATTTTAAAATATAATAAAAAAATATTATAAAAAATATAATAAAAATATTATTAAAAAATATTTAATATTTTTTTATCAAGCCGATTCATAAGATTTCAAATTAAGTTTTTTTAAATTTGAACTCAACTTCGAATATAAATGAGTGGCAAATTAAATTTTATTTGAATCTGTTTTAGAGTTATAAATTAAATTCGAACCAAACTTTTTTGAAATTGAGATCAAATAATCCGCGAATACATAGATTCCATTCCAACCCTATTTTAAACTGGATGGACTGCGTTATTACCCCTATTTAGGGGGTGTTTGGAGTAAAAAAAATTAATTGATAGAATTGATGTGATGTAAAAATGATAAGTGACAAAATATGATTGAGGAGATTTAAAAACTTTTGAAATTTTTTAATTTTTTTTTATAACTCCAAACGAACCCTTAAATTCATCCACTTGAATTCCAAGAATTTACAAAGTAAAGTCTTTTTCCTGCCCCATTGCCGCCGCCCCCACCCCGCAACAGAAACTCCCAGAAAAGCCCCCCAAAATCTCTTTTTAAATTCCCACTTTCGATGAAAATCGTGCCACCTGTTTTCCATGCAACCAAACAGAACCTCCGAATTGCAGACAAATTGGACAAGGCTACAAGTTTCTAGTTTTTTCAACAGGTGCGCTTCACGAACACGCATATACATAATGGCTGTGTGATCGTATATTAGTCAATTGTTTGAAGCTTGTGCTCCGTTTTTGGATGGCCTCAGTTTGTAGCCCTTCAACATCTGCTCTGAAGTTAAGTGGATTCGATCGTCGTAGTGATTCGAAGTCAGTTAGTTCAAATTCAAAGAACGGTTTTCTTGAGGGGATGGGAACTTCCGGCAACTCTGAGCCGAAGATCATCACCGGTGACGGCGGTTACTTGCTTGAAGACGTTCCTCATTTGACCGATTACATTCACGATCTTCCTGTACTCTCTCTCTCTCTCTCTATAAATATATATATATATATATATATATATATATATATATATATATATATATATATATATATATTTTATCTGCGTTTGTATGTGTTTCTCTGTGGCGCTATATATATATATATTTTATCTGCGTTTGTATGTGTTTCTCTGTGGCGCTTGCGTCTCCGCTTGTATGATTGTCTTTGAACAAGTCATTTTGATTAATTTTTTCGTATTAGACTTTGCAGCTCGTCCTTCGTCACGAGAATCAAATGGAGCCTGAATTGTGATCAGAATTGAACCTTTTTTGAGTTGAATTATTTCATTTCCTCAATTCTATTCAGTTCTTTTTTTTTTTTTTTTTTAAATCAATCTGTGTCTGTTGATTATATCGTTTCTGTATAAACTTTTTGGTATTGGTACTAGGGCTGCTAGTTCTAACCGTGCTTGGTTATTTTTTTGTTTGTTATTTTTTTTTTCAAACGAAATAAGCTAGATTTATAGGTAAACAGAATTTAGAAAGAAAAAGTTTCAAAGCTTAAAAAAAAAAAAATTAAATAAATGATAATTTAGAGTTTTTTGGACGTTTCATGACGTTAAGAATTTTTGTTGACTTTACAAAATAACCTCAAGCAATCTCCATAATCCCCAAAATACTTTGATATAAAAAAAAAAAAAAAAACTAAAGAAATTATAAAATAAAATTGCAGAATTATATTTAAAAAAATATATTTAAAATTATAAAATTATATTTAAACAAATATATTTAATGTTATAATTAAAGTAGGTTAATTTTAACTCTAATGGCTAGCCAATGTAACTTAATGTTACTCAATCAATTACAAAGGGACTTCACTTATTTTTGTATAAATAGTCAGTTTTATTTCAGCATGTACCAAACAATCTGTTTATTTATTTATTTTTTCTCAAGCAGCTTAAACCCTTGAACTTATTTTCATCTGGTTTTGTTGGCTTAAAGTTAACCGCCTTCGCGATTAAGTTCTCTTTTTCATTAGATTGAGCATATTGATCTGGTTTCATTTTAATAGAGGAAGCAGTAAATTATACCTCTGTTTGGCCGGTAAGAGAAGAAGAAAGTTTTAATGTTGTTTGTTTCTGGAATATTGTGGAAGTTTGACTCAAACAAGCCAAATAATGGTCTTTAGGGATTTAGATTATTCATTTATTGGACCACGGCATACATTTGCATGTGGTCTTCTAGTGATTGTTGAAAGTTCTGTTAGCTTTTTCCCTAGGAGGCTAAATTGATGCAATAAGTTATGGTTTAATGAATTTCTAGTTGATATTGTCTTATGGATGTGGGGGTTCTTTCAAAGGGTGTGTTGCTTATTTTCTTTTATTTGACCAGACTTATCCAAATCCATTGCAAGACAACCCTGCATACTCAGTTGTCAAGTAAGTTGATTTAGGCTCTTCCACCTCTTCCAACTGGTGATTTTTGTTCCTATTTATTTAACAAGAACTGTACATCCTTTAGAGTCCTTTTTGGTACCTGTTGCTGAATCAATGAAATAATTTTTCTTTTTTCAGGCAATATTTTGTCGACGTTGATGACACTATTCCGCAAAAGGTCAGCATTTTCCCATGACTTTTCCTGGCTTTTTTTTGGGTTCTGTTATTTTTTTCCCTTCTTATTTTGTTTGAAAAATACTCTCGGACCATCTCATACAATTTTGTCCTTATCAGTAGAAAATGTTGTGTTATTGTAATCTGTATTAGTTCAGTATTATGCTCCTCAAGAGGGTCTGCCTGGACATTTGTGCCACTGTCAGTCGAGTTGGAGAGGAAATACGGAAAGACTTATGATAATGACCAATTTTAAAAAGAGATATCGGTGCCTGCATTTTCAAGAGTAGGCTTGGTTTCCCTCATAATTCTAATTATACGAAGAAGAATATTAAAGACTTATCCTGAAGGCCATAGTTCCTTTTTTTTTTTTTTTTCCCTCTCATGTTTTTATTTAGCAAAATCTATTGGACACAATTGTTATAAATGACCACAATTTTATCTCTTTATATCTTGCTTCCTTCATTTGTAGGTTGTTGTTCATGAGAACGGTCCAAGGGGGACGCATTTTCGACGTGCTGGACCCCGTCAAAAGGTACAAATCTTATGTTCCTTATGTCTGATATGTGGAATCCCAAGTTGCCCACATTGGTATATACTGTTTCATCTCTTTTTTTTCCCAGGTGTATTTCGAATCAGATGAAGTCCGTGCTTGCATTGTTACATGTGGGGGATTATGTCCTGGTCTCAACACAGTGATCAGGGAAATAGTATGTGGCCTTTACTATATGTATGGCGTAAAGAAAGTCCTTGGAATAGATGTAAGCGATATCTTCCTCACAAATTCCAATCCTGTGTTTCTCATGCTTCTTATTTTAGATGATGCACTATTTTGTGGCCCTCACTTAGCCCAGGGTTGCGCCTATGGAAAAAAATTATAAAATGGTTTGGCATTATGGAAGTACTTGATTTGTTTGCAAAAGCAAAGGCATAGGGAGAAAATAGTGACATCCTCGCTAGTTTATGCATCAGTGTTATCCTTTCTCCCTGTTGAATATTTTTATTTTCATTTGATAAGAATTGCATTAATTAGTTAGTTGCACTTATTTAGCAAGGGCATTTGTTATCAAATATCATCTTAAATAGTTTCCTCCAAATGATACTTGATGTTATTTGGTACAACATTATGTTGTTGAACTAGCGAGGAAATAGACAGCCATGTCAAAATACATGAATGCTTCTGTCCTCCACTAACAAAAGTTCTTGTGCTTTTCCTTGGGTTGGAGAACATACTGCCAAAACTTAAGTTGCATCAACATTGATTTTTAATTTCTTGCCCATGTGTTTTCAAGCTTTATCTCTGATAGGTTGATTTTTCAATAGGAAATGTATATTGAGTCAATGAATTGAGGATAGGTTCACATAAGTTAAGTTGTCTTTTAAAACATACACCATTTGGTTCCCACCGTATAATTTTGTGGGGCACCAATAAATGTAGTTGTTGGATCTGCAGGGGGGATACAAGGGATTCTATTCTAAAAACACAATCACTTTGACACCCAAAGTTGTGAATGACATCCATAAACGTGGTGGAACAATTATTGGGACATCACAAGGTGGCCATGATACTGGAAAGATAGTTAACAGCATTCAAGATCGGGGTATTAATCAGGTATATAAATGAGATAAACGTACCATTTCTAATTTAACATGTCTAAGTTATAGTTCCATGTCTTCCAAAATTTATTTTTTATCACATAGACAAATATCTAGTGTGCATTGTTTATTTGAATTTATGGTTATGTGTGTCAGGTTTACATTATTGGAGGATATGGAACTCAGAAAGGGGCATCTGTGATTTATGAGGTATATTTGGTTAAACCAATCTGATATTATCAACTGTCATTTGTTGCATGTGATGCAATCACCTCCTTGGGTTTTTCATTCCTTCAAGTCTTAACTCTTTAGCTTTAGCAATTGAACACAAAGCTGATTACCATCTGTGTGAATTAAAGCATTCTTGTTCTTTATCATGCAGGAAATTAGAAGGCGTGGTCTCAAAGTTGCAGTCGCTGGAATCCCTAAAACTCTTGATAATGACATTCCGGTACTACTAATGACAGCATAAACTCCTTGTCGTTACAAAATCTAAAATTAATCCTCAAACTTGACTTCTCAAACTCTGTTTCATTACTATAGATCATTGACAAGTCCTTTGGCTTTGATACTGCTGTTGAGGAGGCTCAACGTGCGATAAAAGCAGCACATGTTGAATCTGAAAGTATTGAGAACGGCATTGGTCTAGTGAAGTTAATGGGTCGTGACAGTGGTAGGTTTTAAACCAATTTATGGTATTTTCCTCTTTTCGTTTAGTAACTTAGCTTCTTGTAGGTAGTTGTAATAACCTGAGGCACCTGTGGATTATTCCTCAAATATGTATGCTGGTATCTGTAAAAAGGCTTAAAAGGCCATGTTGTTTGCACTGAAAATTGCTTCATGACTGGACAAATATAGATTTGTTATGTCTGGCATTGGGCAAAATCTCTGATAGGTATTTCCCAAATTACTTCACATTAATAATGATTTTGTTTGGTCCTTTAAATCAATGAACAAAGTGCTGGATTCTTTTTGCTGCTTGTTTCTGTCATTCATAAAATTTATCCTGATTTTCCTTTTTCCAAAAATGAACTTGAAGCGCAGGATTATCTTAGCTGACTGGTTTTGCTACATTTATATTTCTCCTGATTTTCCTTTGGTCGTTCTGCTATTCAATCCAGACTTGATGTTGCAGGGTTTATTGCAATGTATGCTACTCTTGCCAGTCGAGATGTGGACTGTTGCTTGATTCCTGAGTCACCCTTTTATCTCGAAGGAGCAGGTGGACTCTTTGAATATATAGAGAGAAGACTAAAAGAAAATGGGCACATGGTTATTGTCATAGCTGAAGGTGCAGGACAGGATCTTCTTCCTGAGAGTTTGCGCTCGAATGATCAGAAAGATGCATCAGGGAACATGCTTCTCCAAGATGTTGGCCTTTGGATATCTCAGAGAATCAAGGTTTTCATCCTGATCCAAATTAATACCTGATGAACTACTTCATGAGTCATGATCACTAATTTTTTAATTTTTTTTAAATGTTCCCAATTGTCGTCTTCTCTCTCTCTCTCTCTCCATTGGGCTCTTGTTTTTGTTCCTAGAATAATTGCATCATTCTACCTCCATCAATGAACCTTGAAAACCCCCCAGAATTTGAATTGCTTTGTGTAATGTGTATACAAATTGAGATACTCATATTTATATACTTGATTTATATTTGCAGGATCATTTCTCAAAACAAAGGAAGATGGCGATCAATCTCAAATATATAGGTTTGTACATTAAAATATCCCGTTAGCAAACTACAATAAACCAGCAGGCTGGTCCAATCAAGTGTTGGAATTTAATTTCTTACTTGACAGATCCCACATACATGATTCGAGCTATTCCAAGCAATGCATCTGACAACGTGTGCTGCACACTTCTTGCCCAAAGTGCTGTCCATGGGGCAATGGCAGGGTACACCGGCATGACCGTGGGGCTTGTCAATGGCAGACATTGCTACATACCCTTCTACGTGAGTCAGTCCTAACACTCCTACAGCATTGTGTGTGTGTATATATATTTTGTATGATTTTTCAGAATCTGGATTTCCAACAATGCAGATACTTTTATTTATTTACATGTTTCACATTTTAAAAGACGATTGGTATGTTAATTCACCAAGCTTATACTTCATGCAATGTTTGGATCAATAATTTTTAGAATGAAACTGTGAAAAGTGAATCAAGGGGATGAGATTCAAATTACTTAGGTTGTTTGGTTTGTGATGGAAGATAGATGGACTAGAGAAAACTGGTTTATTGATGAATGTCTTTTATCTTCTTATACTTTAATCCATTCAAATAAGAATATGAATTTAGGATTTCTCCTCCCCCCCCCCCCTTTCCTTTTCTTTTCCCTCACCAAATCGTCAATTCATAACACAACCAAAGTAATTTTGTTACGAGAAACTTCACACTGAATATCCATTCTTCCTGGTAAACAAATTCATGGGAGGATTTGGGAATGCATAGAATCATGGAAGTATCCGAAAATCCATGACAGGATATTTGTAGCCAATTCTAGGATTTCGAATTTCATTCTCATATCTCCATAGAGGGGCGGATTCAAGAAGAGTCCACTCAGGACAGTTGCCTGCTGACTTGAAAAATTATACTAAAATTCTATTAAATTTATTATTTTTTTCTTATAAATTATACACTTTCTTTTTTCTATATTTTGTCTCTACTGTATTTTTACTTATACTCTTATATATCCTAAAAATGTAATTTTGCTCTACCGATTATAAATCTTGGATTTGCCCCCGTCTCTATGGATTATTGATGGTAAAAGTTGCATAGAAATTTTAGAACCTTGTTTTTACCATATAAAAAACTCTTTGTAACCGACTAACTCCGGGCTAATCGTTGATTATATTATCTGTTTGCAGAGGATAACCGAGAGACAGCGCAAGGTTGTAATAACAGATAGGATGTGGGCTAGGGTCCTGTCTTCGACCAACCAGCCGAGCTTTATTACTGCCAAAGATGTGATCGAATTTCCCAGAGCTGAAGAAAAACCACCGGCTCAGACGTCGGACAACAACTCTTTAGATGACAAGTTAGCCAACAAAGTGATCAGCAGCATCATGGGCTGATGACGGAGCTTTAGATATCACTGCTTTTTGTTGCTTTTGCTTAATTAGCCTGTGATTCTTCGGTTTTAATTAATATAAGCAGGATAAAATAAAAAATGGATGTTTCTATTTGTTAGATTTACTATATATGGTTGTAATGACAGCATGTTATGAGAAAATAAGGTTCACGGGCACTCCATGGGATAGGAGTGTATTGTTTATTTAGGCCCTGTTGGTTGGGTCAAAAATCACTTAAAGTTATAAAAAATTATAAATATTTACCTATTTTTACTAGCTTTTGTCATTTTTCTTTTTCGTGCGTTTTTTTTTTAATTTAAAATTTACAAACTTTTACAAAAAGTAACAACAAGAAGTGCAAAAATTATTCATATTTTCTCACTTTTTTAAACATTTGTCAGTTTTTTGTATTAATTTTTAACTAAAACCGTTGGAACGGCTTATTTTGTATTATTTTAACATATTATCTTGGTTACTTTTGGTTGATCTTTCAAACACTAAAAAATAATTGACATTTTTCATTTTTTCTAACTTTGATTACTGTTAGCCATTCAAACGGGCTCTTAGTTTCAATTCACTCTTATTTTAAGCTTGGAGAGGTTTATTCATCTTTAATTGTTTGTGGGCTCGATCCATTTTTTGAACTCATTCATGAGGCCAATGAATTCCCATTGGCAATCAAATTTAATTCATTGTATCCTACTAAAAAAAATTATAAGAAAAGCCTAATGTGAAAGTGGCAACTTATTAATAAAGAGAACTTCTAAAAAAATAAACTTTTACGCTGAGAATTCAGAAATCAATTTTAATGAATTGAAAGTTGAAAATTTCAATTATATGGACTTTTATTCTATGGGCAATTGGATTATTCATTTTATTTGTGAAAAAATTTTAATAAATACATTGGGTTCTTATAAACTTTTTGTTTAGAAATTATATGCTGCATTAGAGCTGATTTATAATAAAATTTTTTATTTTATTTTTTTGAAAAAACACAAATTTATCTGTATAGAGTGTTTCTTGGACTTTTTTTTTACACTCAAACCATTATATTTATGTATAAGTAATCTCTTTCTGTATATATATACAAATACGTATGTGACCCAAAAAAAAAAAAGTATATATATGTATGTGAACATCAAATTAATAATGTTTAAGTCTATCAAACTTTGATAATTATTATTTTTTAAAAAAAATAAATAATACGTACAAAAAAATGATTTTTAAGTAGTTAACAAAAATGCATACATGAAATTCTACATTTGATAGTTATTTAAATTTTTTAAATTAAAAAATAAATAAATAAATAGGCCACTTTAATCCTCGTGTTTTTTTTTTTTAATTCTTTTATTTTACACAACCGTAAACTTTTGTATAAGTTTTGGATGTATATGTATGTGAAAAACGATAAAATTACCAACATTCATGTTTAACTTTGATTATTATTATTTTGTTATAAAATATAAAATTCAATAAATTAAAAGAAAACTAATGATTTATATGTACTTAACATAGATGCGTACATGAATTTCTAGCTTTCACAATTATATCATTTTTCAATTAAAAATTTAATTATTTAAATATGATTAACAAAAATTCGTGCAGGAAATTGAAATTGATTGATATGCAGTTTTCATACAAAATTCATACATCAATTTGGAATTGATTGATATGCGATTTTCATGAGTATTACAGATAAAATAAAGAAAAAATTTTAGAGTATTTTCCCACAAATAATAGATTTTATTATTTTTAAAAAATATAAAAATATGAATAAAAAATTAATGATCCATTTGCAATTACTTTAGACGCATTTTGGAATTTTATTTTGATAATTATCTTTATTTTTAAAATTAAAAATTATCCATTTAAATTTAGTTAATATAAATTAATACATAAAATTGATTAGTATGTAATTTTCATAAAAATTGCAGAAAAAAAATAAATTTCTATGGATAACATGCACTGTATTTATATACCATGCTTCTTACACTTTTTTTTCCCAGTCAAATTATTTCTCCTAATTTTTAAAATTGATGATTTATATGCAGCTACACTTTATGACTCCGTTTGGCATCTCTAACAAATATTATAAATCACTATAAATCTCCAAGAATCCTTATACTTGTAATTTTTTCGTCATTATTAATTTTAAAAAATTTTTAATATTTTGCTAAAAAAATAAAAAATTTAGAAATAAGTTAACCAAATGCATAAATTTTTTTTTACAATCATATTATTCGCGTCGAAAACTTTCAAACGAATATTATTGTCGTTATTTTATGTAAATTTTTTTAAATTTGTGAGAACGATTTATTACTATTTAGGAAAAAAGGCGATAAAATTAATCTCAAATTATATTTTATCTCAATTTATCTTATTTTTTCTTACTTCAAATGGGACTATAATATATATATATATATATTATTTTTGTTAATAGATATCTAACACATTTTAAAATACATTTACTAATAAATATATATATAATATTTATGTATGTCTGTATGTACGTGTATGTAAAATCTAATCAAGTTTAAGCTCCATGCTCTGTTTCTCCAAGCCGTACCTCGCAGGAGCCATCTCTCTCTCTCTCTCTCTCTCTCTGTGGGTCGAAGAAATGGGGATCAGATTCATACTGATGGTGAACAAACAAGGGCAAACCCGACTCGCCCAATACTACGAATACCTTACTCTGGAAGAGAGACGAGCTCTCGAGGGCGAAATTGTTCGTAAATGCCTCGCCCGCACCGAACAACAGGTTTCCCCATTCCTATCGTACACACACGCGCGCACATATATGATTTTTCTTTCCCTCGATTTGATCTGCGTGCATGTATGTATGATTTTATTTGCCTTCGATTTGATCCACTTTAATGGTTTCAAAATGTTAATTCTTTGGCAATGGATTAACTCAATTCTTTTGTGAAGCCATGTACCCTGTTGAGGAATCTGATTTTTGATTCGAATTACCTCAGATTCTCTATGATCAACCTGAATTTAATCTAAGTTTTTCTATTTGGGTTTCAATTAATAATCAAACAGAACCCAAAACTGCATACGAAATGCTTGGGGGAGTTGAAAATAAGCATAGATCCGGAAATTCCCGAGTAGGTCAACTTTTCGAGCTGTTGCTGCAGGAATCAACTTTAGGATCTAAAGAAGTTGTAGGAAAATGATGAACGGGGTTACTTGAAAGAGATCATGCTGCTAGGAAGTATGCTAATGAATCGATGCATAGTTGAATTTTTTTTTTTGGGGGGGGGGGAATTGTCAAATTGGGGATCACCAAAACAAGGCTAATTGGGGGATACGTTCATTAGGATTTTAGCTTATGTTTACAAGATAGATCGGGCGTTGAAGAGCATCATTCCCTCCCAACTCTGGTGAAATTAGGGGGGCCAGGATTAATTTAGAGAACTGAGTTGACATGGTCATAAATTCAAGAGCATCATGCCCTTCTGGCCTTGGTGAAACTAGTGGATAGTGAGACCAGGATTAATTCAGAGAACTAAGTAGAGGATATTTTTAGCTGCCAGAGTTCTGGAGGGGAACTTGTTGGTAATGGTCTGTCCACTTCCCTCTGGCAGTTGTTCAATTATAGGTATCTTGCCAAGAATCGGAATCTTTAGAAGACCACCTTTCATACGATTAGATAATTTTGGCAATTTTTTTGGTATTCAATGCACTCTTATGTTAACACAACTCTGTCATCTATATTATTATAAAAGAAACAGTGGTGAAGCCAAAAACTTCATGAAGCTAATTTTTTATGAAGCCTTTATTTATTTTTATTTTTTTTCATTGATAGCCCTTAGACACCAATAACCACTCACCATTTAAAAGTGGTGTATAAGTAATCTTTTAATTTTTGTAAGTTATTTAAGTAATTCTACCCTTTTATTTTATTTTTTGTTTTCCTTAAATGCCTTTTGACTACCCACTACTCTTATAATATTTTTTGTTTTATTTATATGCCCCTTAATTACTTACTATCTACTTAAATATCTCTAACTAATAAATAAACATTATTAATTGTTTGAGACAATTTTTTAATTTTTTAACTAAAATAAAAAAATTAATTAAAGATACACACACAGTGTGTGCACCATCTTCTAGTGTATTTTAGAGCCAACTCTAACTAGTTTGGGACTAAGTCTTTGTTGAGTTAACTCTTGTTATTATCTCATGTGAGTTTATATCATTTTAACATGCATAACATGTTTGGGATATTCAATCCAAGAATAGAATGCCTAGTTTCAACTATATTTTTTGCTTGTTGAGTTCAGTGTTTCTTGGTTTCAGTGAAGCCACTTTGTAGGGCATCAATTTCACACAAAGTTAGGGTAATTCCAAGGCAATATTAGTTAATGGGTGTAGTGTGAATACGAATGAAGAAAGTAACAAGAAAGCAAGAAATCAATACACAAGATTTAACGTGGTTCGGTCAAATTGCCTACGTCCACGATGGCTGGAATTTTTTTCTTTGATTAACTACAAAATCCCTTGTAGGGTTACAAAGTACAAAACACATATATATATACTAAAAAAACCCTGACCCTATCAATAAGACCAAAATACCCTTACCATACTATGGGGGGCTACGCCCCCTGCACCCCCCACACAACAACACGTGTGCCCCTGCAAAAGAGTTTCCTACGCTCCGCTCCACTCCATTATGTGAGCAGGCCGCACTACACTCCGCTATGTTCCGCTTTGGAAACTCCTCATTCCTTCCTTGTTCTTCAGTCTGAATATGAAACCACATATCACAACAAATGGGTTTATTTTTCATCTAACGGATGGGTTCCCAATTTGAAATCCTTTGTGAGCTATTAACGGTTTTTTTTTTTTGGGGGGGGGGTTTGGGTGGAGGGGGTATAGAGGAAGGCAAAGCCAAAGAAAACCAAAGATCTAAACAAATGTAGTCCAACCAAGTTTTCCTTTGTAGCTTGTTGGATCAAAGTAGGGGCTTTGTCAAGATTTGCATGTTGAGTTGTAACTGACTGAGCCTCCTTTGCCAATTGGTCAACACCGTTGTTTGCTTCTCACCACACAAGCTTGAGCTCACACAACCACTCCCTTTTCATAACTTCTCCAAATCTTCTACAGAGATTGGAGTATGGCCTGTCACTTGAAGATTCTGAACAAGTTGTAGCTGTCCTTACTTTTATTTTCTTATTCACAATTTGGTGGTTGTGACATTTCAATTTGATGGAAATCCTGAAAATGGTGCCAATGCAATCATTAGACCATAAGTTTAGTGGAAAGTTTATATTTAAATTTTATATAGGAATTGAATGTCTTTTGTATTGTCAACCCAACTCAAAAAAATATAGGAGCATTTGCAATAGCCTTCTTATTCCCTTCACTATCCCCAAATTTAAGGAATGTTGTAAAAAAGTGTCACCCAATATCATTCCTATCCCAATTCTCATTCTATATCACATTCCATCTCTGAAGATGGGGAATCAAAAACGTATTCCCTATGTCTCCAAAAACGTTATTTTTTAATTCTCTATCTCTAATATAGCTATAGGCACTTCTTTAATACATTTAGCCGTTGCATTCCACATAATATTTACCTCAAAATCTAAATTCCATTTTCATTCCTTGAGCATTTTATATTTAAGAGTCACCTGTTTTTCTCTTTTTAGGTTCCATCACTGAGTCCTTGAAGGTGTATTTCATCTATTACTTCTATTCGACTTCTTAACATGCACTTGTAGTACCACTGATTATGTGTGTAGTTAGACTCCACCTAGGCTCTTCCCTGGTATTACTTTATGTGCTGTCAACTAGTTTATAGAAATAATTGTGATGCATAGTATGCCTTTTCTAAGTTTTTAATACAGAACGTAAAGAAATGCCAAGCATTCATGCAATTCCCTAGTGAAGCACTTAAAATTCAAAACTCAACCCTTGCCTACTGAGGCAAATGGCTGAGTGGATCTCTTGGGCTCCCCAGTCTCCTGTGTCATAAGACCCTGTGCTTAATTTACTACTCGTGCAGTGTTGGTTCTTGGTGTTAATCGGTGCATTAATCTTATTTCCTGGAAATTTGTGTTTGGCCAAAATCATTGTTCCTGTTGCTTTAAATCAGTTTTTCCTCTTTTGATCTGTTTGTTATTTGTATCACTTTTCTTCTTGAGCAGATATTCATATTCTGATGCTGATGTTTTTGGTAAATGAAAAACAGTGTTCCTTTGTTGAGCATCGGAACTACAAAATTGTATACAGGCGCTATGCATCACTGTTTTTCTTGGTTGGAGTTGACAACGAAGAAGTAAGTGTTGTGCTGTCTCTTCTAGGCCAGAGAATTGGGTCTTGTTTATGCAAATGATTGAACAACATAAATTTGTTATTATTAGAATTAATTAATCTTCCAAGGATGTATTGTTTTTGTGATTCATCTTAGCAACTATATAATATGCTGCTTACTTTTAGATATGTTCAGTTTTGTTCTCCTGTCAGCATAAAACATATGATTCAGCTTGGTAACTTGCCTTCCCTATATTGTCTGCATGTTGCAGAATGAGCTTGCTATTCTGGAATTCATACACCTCTTAGTGGAAACGATGGATCGCCATTTTGGCAATGTGGTGAGTCGTCTGACGAACTTAAAATAACCTTTGACCTACATCTATATCAGATGCTCTAAACCCCTTTCTCTAAAATAGAGAGAGAAGATTTAAAAAAAAAAAAAAACTCCACATCAGCGTCTCTATCCACTCTCTATTTTGGAAAATCTCTAGAGTGATTCTTTAAATGTAAAGAATACATTCTCTACTAAGAGTCAATTAAAGAAACTGATGTGAAGTGCTTTGAATAGAGAATCTCTGAAGTCATTATTTACTATATTTTGGAGAATCTTGAGAGGAGCTGACGTAGATGCCCTATTCTCCCCCCCCCCCCAAAATTAATTCTTGAATTTGTAAATTTGCAGTGTGAGCTGGACATCATGTTCCATCTAGAGAAAGCACATTTCATGCTGGAGGAAATGGTCATGAATGGGTGTATTGTCGAGACAAGCAAGTCTAACATTTTAGCTCCCATACAGCTGATGGACAAGGCATCATAAACCATTTCCACTTCAGTGCTTTACGGATGCCAAATCTATGAACTATCACTTTTCTGTGAGTTTCTGTAGTAAGACTTCTTCATGTACCACTGTTGTTGCTTACTGTACAAAGGCAGGGTCAGATTTACTTTCTTCAATGAAATGGATAATATTTTTCCATAATAAAATACGAGATTGATTGGGTGATTGTAACGGTGGCTCAACTGTCTTTAGCAATCAGTGGATGTTAATGCTATTCTTCCAGTGAAAGAAGATGATGCCATATGGTTGAGGCGAAACGTAATGAACCAACCCCAACGGCTCCCATTGTGGCCTGAAATAAGTTTTGAGCGAAAAGCGTTAAGGTATAATTATTCTCGGTTCAAATCTCATTAGATGCGTCCTATGGACCATTTGCACAGGCGTTTAAGGTCAGATTTACCCAACCATGGGTCTTAAGTGAGAGGCTTAGGGGTTTGGAATTTAATCAATCATACACTACCTTAAAGTGATTATTTTTTGTTTGGAGCTGCGATTCATATTCATTATATTAATGTTCCAGCAAAACGAAAGATGTCTGAGCTGACCGTGAATAGGAACAAGCGGCGCAGAATCTATTTTTTGGGAGCTCTGTAGGAGTTATTTTCAGGTTGCATTTTGGTTTTCTACATAAGGAGATGTGTTGTACAAATTAGGGCAGATTTAGAGAAGTTTTCTAGTGTTTATGAGAGGAAAACGAAAAGTAAGGTGGGAAGAGTTTTTTTTTTTTTTTTCAAAATTCTTTCTTATGGTTTTTTTAATTTTTACTCCATTGTTGGAGCTTTTGAACAGAAAATCAAATATGCTGTATCTGCAAATGTAGGCAATTATCGAACTATATAAATTTTGTGTTTGTTTTTTAATCTACTAAGTGTATATTCACCATTTTTGTTAAGTTTGATTTAGATTCAGCACAACACTTGTTAGTGTTGTCATTAAAAAAAAAAAAATGTAATACATCAAAAGATTCAACTTTTTTCTCTTCATATCTAATTTGAACTAGGGATGTAAATGGGTCGGGTCGACACGAGACCCGATCCGACCCGGAAATGGCCCGACCCGCCCCTCCCCTCCGGGTCAGGGCTTGGGTCACCCTTGACTCGGCCCGACCCGAACCGATCTGGCCCATGCCGCCCCGCCCCCTTCATTCCTTTCATTTTTTTCGTTCTGCTTTGGCAGAACGACTCTTTTCCTCTTTTTTTTTTATTTATGTTTGCCAGGCACTAGGCAGTGCCCAGCAAGGCCAGCACCCCCTTTCCTTTAATTTTTTTTACTGTTCTGCTTGGCAGTACGTCTCATTTCTTTTTTTTTTAATTCCAAATAAATTATACAAAATTATAAAACTTCCTGACCCTCTTCCATTATAAATACCCCACACTCACATTCACTCACCCCTCACAAAAAATTAACAAAATTTCTCTCCAATTGTGCTCAAGTGTGCTCTTCAATTGTGCTCTCCAACACTCAAGTGTGCTCTTCAATTGTGCTCAAGTGCATTCCATTTTGTCAAATTTGAAGTCAAGATTTCAAGAATCAAGATCAAGTGATTCAAGGCTTCAAATTATTTCAAGTTAGTATTTTAATTATTTTCTTAATTTACATACATACATTTTCTAATTTTCATAATTTAATTTTTTTAATTAAATTATTTTTTCTAAATGGATCCACGGGACACTCATTTTTTTGATTTGGAGGGTGGAGATTCAATCTCCTTTCCTCATCAAGAACAAATGGAATAATTTACATCACCACATCCACAAGGTCCAGAAATACCAACACCTACTACCACAGCTGGTGATGTTGGTGCATCATCTTCCCGTTACGCCCAACAGCAGCGTGTCACTTCAAAAGCATGGGATTTTTTTATTAGAATTCCACGTGATGATGGAATGCATAAGGCTAAATGCGTTATTTATAGGGATTTATTAGATGGTAGAAATACATCTGGAACTAGTCATTTAAAAAGACATTTAAATAGAAGGCACCAACAGGATCCTCGCATTAATAGTTTAATTGATCAATATTTTCCACGTACAACACAAACTCAATTAGGTAATGAATGGGGTAATTTAAATATTTTTTCTTATGACCCTGTAAGAGCACAAAATAATTTAGTTAGATATATTGTTAAAGATGAGCAACCATTTACAATGAGTGAAAATTGATATTTTGAAGAATTTATTCGCGAAAGTTTTGCACCAAAATATCGCGATTTTTCAAGAAATACTTCAAAAAATAAAGTTTTACGAGATTTTGAATAAAAAAAAGATGAATTAAGAACTTATTTTACTAATTTTGAAGGAAATGTTTGTTTGACAGCCGATATGTGGAAATCTTGCCAAGATATTGAATATCTTTGTATAACTGCACATTATATTGATGAAAATTGAAAAATAAATAAATGCATTATTTCATTTAAATTAGTTGAACAACTATTCACTGGATTCACCGTGGGGGAACTTATTTTGCATGAACTTACATCGTGACAATTATCTACAAAAATGTTTTCTATTAGTTTAGACAATGCTTCATATAATGATGTTTGTTTTAATTATTTAAATAATGCTTTGTCTGCAAATGGTCCATTATTTCGTGGTCGTTGTTGTGCCCATATACTTAATTTAATTGTAAAGAATGGATTGAACATTTATGAATCTTCTATTGTAAAAATAAAAAGAGCTATAGTTTGTGCCATGAGCTCTCCAAAAAGAATTAGTTTATTTGCTGGCATCTGCAATCAAATTAGTTTAAAACTTAGAAAATTACCAATGAAAATTAATATAAGATGGAATTCAACCTATATAATGTTAAAAGTTGCTATTAAATATCAAAAAATAATTGATTTATTTATTTTAAGTAATCATGCTGTTGGATTAGATAGTATTGAGCCAATTGATTGGGCAAATGTAATTTCTATAAAGATTTTTTACATGTTTTTGATGTTGCTACTAAAATATTTTGTGAAATTTATTATCCTACTTCTTCTACTGTTATTTATCAATTAGAGGTTATTGATGAAATTTTTAACAAATATGGTGCTCAAGAATATTATTCTTCTTTGGTTGTTGTAATGAAGGAAAATTTTGATAAATATTTTAACCCACTTCCCATACATTTTGGTATTGCTACTATTTTAGACCCTAGGTATAAAAAAGATCTTTTCTTTCAATTATTAGAGATGATATATGGGCATAAAAGTGCCCAAGAATAATTATATCAAATTAAACAGGAAATGCAAACTCTATTGGATCGGTATGATAGCAATCATACAACTGTCCAACCAACTATGGCCACAACGTCCTCTTCTCACCGTGACTTTGGTGGCAATACGTTCATTTGGAGAAGAATAACATCCCGACGGACAGATGCATCAACAAGTGCAAGTTTAAATTCATCTGACCTCCAACGTTATCTCGGTACACCTCCAATAGAAAATGAAGATGATTTCAGTCTTTTCGACTGATGGAAGGGACAACAATCAAAGTTTCAAACTCTTTCAGTTTTAGCTCGTGATATACTCACATTTTCAGTTTCTACCGTAGCATCCGAGCAAGCATTTAGTGCTAGTGGACGCGTTATCAGTTAATTCAGGAGTCTACTGGCCCCTCCGACAGTAGAAGCCTTGATGTGTTTACGAGATTGGTATCTTACAGAAAATAGACAACAGGAAGATGCCGAAAAAGAGCAACTTGCCCTTGATTTTGATGCAATGTATTTAGGTGAAAGAGAAGAACACGCTAATGAATCTAGTGATGAATAATAATTATGTATAGATAGAGTAATATTTGCAAATAATAGTCACTCTTATAGGTGCCAACCTAGTTGGGATGTATAAAACGTGAAGTAATGCATCTATTAATTACTCTATCATTTATTTATTTTTTTTATAATTCTACATTTATAAATTGTAATTTTAAATTTAATGTTAATTATGTAATTGGTTATTGTGTAATAAACTTTAATTTTTATCAATAATGATTTTAATGTGTTTGTTTGAGTTTTATTTTTTTTATTTTCTTTAAAAAAATATTAAAAATATGCCGAGTCGGTTGGGACGGGTCAGGGGCGGATGGCGTGACCCTTGACCCGACCCGACCCGACTTGAAGATCGGCTGGGGCGACGGGGGCGGGTTGGCCCGAATTCCCGAGTAGGGCCGGGTCGGCCTGATTTATACCCCTAATTTGAACCATGGGTCCATTACCTTAGCAGCTGACCATCCAACTCATTTTCTCTATTGGTAGAAGACATACATCAACATATATTCATTAAAAACCTTTCATGATCGCAGCCAAATTAAGAACAAATCAATTTACATACATTGGAGAAAAAGAATTGAGTTATTTAAATAGACATTAGATATCAACAAATTGGCATATATGGATAGCCACTCGAACACACCTTCCCTTCCAATTTGGATGTATCAATTTGAAGAATGTAAAATAAGGATCACACAGCTGCAGGCCTCCCATCTTTCCTTGGATCGCTTACAGCAGTAAGAGTTCCACGAAATATTTGTTCGGTAGAAACTTTTCCAACTCTCCTGCCCATTTCAATGGGGTTCCGAAGAGTTTGAACCACAAGCTGGCAGATGGCTCCCCCGCTTCTAGCCTCCAGTTGATGACCCCTCTCCTCCAAGAACTGCTTCCTCTGATCGGGGAGCTCGATATGGTCACCGTCGATCAAAGTCCAGTTCTCGTACTGGACCACATTCGGAATTAGCTGCACAAAATCAAGACCTAACATTAATGAGTAATGCTATACAACTAGAATAACATACCAAAAAAAGTGACCTGAATGATATAAAATACTTGTGTGGATCTATTACTTTGAAATGAGGTAAGGGGAACTCTATGACACTGCACCAACGGTACCCTTCTCTCCGCCCTTGGATCACTTCCCAATCCACTCTGTAGGGTGATCCAAGGATGGGGAGGGAGGCACTATTTATATAGTACGGTAGGCAACCCCCCTCTTGAAAAAATCAATCTACTTTTATTACAACGCTACCATTGCCACCTTATTTTGGCTGAAATTTTCAATAAATTTTTCTGGTATGATAGTATTTTCCAATGTTAATCTATTATTTCATTTGAGCTCTTGTGTTCTAAATCAAGTCAAGAACCTGGTGGTAGACTCTTGGGTTCTTAACAGCAGCCAGAGGTTCCATCTCCAAGACAAAATGATTAAGGAAAACCTGGACCACTGCAGGAATTATTTTCATACCACCACTTCCACCAATGACCCCAGCCAGCTGATTATCCTGTAAACATTGTGAAATAAAGAAATACTTTTAAAAGATGAAGTATCCGAGATAGAATTTTGAGTTAATCCTACAAAGTATCCAAGATAGAACTATCCTTCGCGGGGATAAACAAACTAAGAGTGCTTCAATACACTTCTCACAATTTTTCTAAGGAAAAAAGGAAAAAAAATGAATACCTTGAGAACAATGATAGGGGTCATGGAGGATAAGGGTCTTTTGTTTGGACTGATAAAATTAGTTGGGGCAGGAGGGAGCTTGTCAGGTGATATTTCAGTAGGTGTTGAGAAGTCACCCATCTCGTTATTCAGAACGATACCAGTAGATGGCGAGAGCATTCCAGCACCAAAAGCATAATTCACTGTCGTCGTCATTGAGACAGCATTGCGTTCTGCATCTACGATGCAGAAATGGCTCGTCCCGTGGTCTCTAAGCTGACTCCACCTGATAAATAAAGATTAAACTTATAATCATTAAATTCCAACCAGTAAGTCGAAACAATACAAGAAAATAGTATTCTTCCTCAAGTAAAAAAGAAGAGGAATTCATTTGACCTGTGCAAATAGTAATCAGGAGGAAAAGTGGTGTTGTCAAATATCCTTTGCTGAAGTTTCTTAGCAAAAGAAGGAGAAAGCATGTCGGATATTGTATTACTGATATCCACAAAGTCCGGGTCGCCTAGGTTCATCCGAACAGCAAACATATGCTTCAACGCTTCGATAAGGCGATGAAGACCCAGAGATCCCTTTGCTACATTTGAATTTCCATAGCTGTCCAGTATGTTCGCAACCTGAATTCACCAATGTTCACAGATATAAATTCCACATCAGAAGCAGCAAAGGTGAAAGGGAGAAAACATGGGACACATACCAAGGCTAGCCCAAGAGTCCCACTCGATGGAGGTGGCATTCCTAATACGGTGTAGCCCATTGTGTTTACGGCAATTGCATCGGTTACATCCACCTTGTAGTTCTTCAAATCCTCCATTGTTAAAATCCCACCAGCTTCTCTCAAATCTTTGACAAACTTTTCACCAATTGATCCATTATAGAAAGCTTGTGGCCCTTGCTCTGCTACTGCCTCCAAGCTGTGTCCGAGCTCCACATTGTAGCACATATCGCCGGTTTGTAACAATTTCCCTTTTGGCGCAAAGACTCTCTGTAAACCCGGATCGGCCATGATCATCGCTGCATGCTCAGCAATGTGCAGTCCAAGATACGGAGCGACTATAAAACCTTCTTTAGCGAGTTTAGCCGCCGGTCGCAACAAGTCCCTCCAAGGCAATCTCCCATATATTGACCATGCCTCATGAAGGCCAGCCAGCTCCCCCGGAACACCCACTGATAATGGACCAAAATATTTGGCCTTGGCATTGGTCTTGTACATGTCCTGTTTATCAACAATACATGAAGGGTGTTTGAAGTTGTAAAATCTAGTATAAATTTGTAAAAATTACAGTTTTATAATTCGTGCAATGAGTAAAAAATTTAAATTTTATAGAAATTTATAGAGTTTTATGGAGTTTTGTAGAACTCCAGACGAGTTATCATGTCAAAAGGAACAAAACATAGTTTCCTCTCTAGGAAAGGATAATAATAATAATAATAAACAAACTCTTTTTAGTAATTGAACTGAGGAGTTGTCTTTCAAACCTGCGAGGCAGCTAAGGGAGCAGTTTCCCTCATATCAAATGCTTTGGTTTGTGACATCGATGAAGATCGAACGAGCATGAAGGCTCCACCTCCTATTCCGCTGGCCATTGGATTGACCACCCCAAGGCACACGGAGGTTGCCACCGCGGCATCAACAGCATGCCCACCGCGTCTGAGCATGGACACGCCAATTTCAGAGCAACGACCATCATCAGCGGCAACAACTGCTGTGTCTGACTCAACAATGTCAGGTGCTCCAATCTGGATCTTCTTCTCATCGTACGCATAATTGTCTCCTCCTTTAAATCCCAAGAAACTAAAGTTGCCTCCGAGTGTGAGGCCGACGACTTGAATTAATGCAAACAAAATGACCACTTTTTAGAACTAACGCAAACAAAATAAACAATTGAAGCCACGAATAGGGTCCAATCAAGATGTAACCAAGCATTAATTGAGAACTGATAACAGCCAAGTATGCATGTGATGAAAAGAAAGGAAACAAGAGAATTTCACAAATCTTCATATAAAAGAATGGATTATGGGATGGATATTTGATTCATTTAATCTGAATTATTTCCTTGTATCCCATCACCCGCATTTCTTTATAAACAAGGGCTCGTGTATTGTTTGAAATTTTAAGTAACGAAAATATGCAGCCATAGAGATTTTAAGTAACGAAACTAAAGTTGATCTAGGCCGAGTGCCGGACCCCAATAAAAATCATGTGTTCATTTCTTATTCTCTTTGTTTCTCCACTTTATTCATAATTTTTTTTTTCAGTCGGCTGATCCTCAGACTCCAGCAAGACGGCGGGATTTGATTTCGAGCAATGACAGAGACACAAATTAGCATCTGCTCTAGAATCAAAAACAGTTGTATTGAACATATGAAATTTTGACAGAGTTACAATCAAACCTTTCCTCTTCTTTGATCCATGAATGTCTTTTAGCCTATTACTAGATCAAGATCCATCAAGAGAAAAGGAAATTGATAAAAACTCAAAATCCCTACCTTTGTTTGGATTATGATAGAAAATGGAACAGTAAAGACATGAAATTTGAAAAGTTAAAAATGATTAAATTGAAAAATTAAATATTAATGAAGGTGTTTTATTTTATTATATTTTTAATATATTTAAACAAGGACATGGATTTAAAATTATATATTTTCTTTCCCTTTTTTCCACCTTTTCTCTTCCTTTTTCATTTCTTTTTCACTTTTCCCCCCTTTTTTCTTGCCAAATCTCGCTTAAACCATTTTTCGATAAATTATCACACAACTTCAACTCATAAAATTACTCTAAGGATAGATAAAGAAAATGAAATGAAACAGAAAATTCCTAAGGATCGTGGAGTTGAAAATGAGATTTAATACAACAAACTCATGATTAGACTACTTCCATTGAAACCAAACATTGCCTTCCCCGAAGAGGAACTGAATTGTTCCAATGATAATCATGCGGTGAAATCAATAGAGAAGACAGTAAACAAATTTTTTCCCAAAAAATAAATAAATAAATAAATTGAACAAAAGTCCGACTGTAATCTAAATAATCTCAACTAAGCTAAAAAATCCCAATCGAGTCATTTGACAATCAGAAACCAGAACAGGTCCATCCAATGATCACTCTGTTTTCATCTACCGATGAAACTCTCTGAGAAATTGAGTATTCCTTAACATACCGAGAAGAAAAGAAGAAACAAGTTAAATCAGACCTAAGAGAGGAGAGAGAACTCACATGCTATGGCTACGAATGCAAGGAAGAAGAACAGAGCTCTGGTCCAGCTCTTCTTTCTTACATCCCCATCACTGCCCAAAAGAGGAGCTTCCATGCTCTTCTGAACCATCACACCCCACCACAGGAGAGAGAGAGAGAGAGGTCGCCTGATAGGCTAGAGAAAGTAGGTGAGGCTGACTGGCAGTTGCTGCACAAAGCCCCTAAATACTTGGAATCCTCTATCACATATAAAATATATATACATATATATATATATATATATATATATATATATATATATCATATATTACATCTCGTGACTGAAATGGTGAATTTTTTATTTTATTTTATTTTATTTTTTTATAATTTTTCACTGCCAAACTTTGAAAGAACTGGGCTTTGATCTTTTGCTGAATTGCAGAAGATGGATGCTAATTGGGTCTGATGAGGAGGTTTTTTGGATTCGTCAGCACAGACGCAAATGGGGGTAAGGACTGCCATTGATTTTTCTCTTGGGAGAAAGGGACTGATGAGAAAAGGATGTGATTCCGCCGGAAAAAGAAAAGCGGGCGGTGGCGCAGTATGTGAGACTGATTTGGTTTTCTCTTCCATTATTGCAATTTACTTGTTTTAATTACTTTTTTATGTAAACGTCCTCCTTTGCAACGATCGCCCAAGAGTTATTGCATTTTGGACCCATCAGTTTGATATTATTGTATTTTGGACATTACTTCCACGCAATTGATTTACCTAATACATTACATATCTTTTTAATATGAATTTTATAACATTAAAGTTTTGGGTAGCTTAAAAATGGTGTGACACACATAGGACTATATTCTTTCCTAAAGAGTTCGAAAGGACAAATTACCTAACTTCATACGTTGAGATTTGTTGACAATACAACCATTATTTGAGATATGAAAAAACACTAATATTTTTTTTTTTCATAATTGTGTAATAAATTAATTTTTATAATTAGTTGACTAAATTTTAAATTTCTACTTTGTTCCGAAAGTTCAATGATAAGACCACATATCATTGTCTTTGGTGAAATAAGCAAATTAATGATGGTTATAAAATAAGGTGGACGATTGTTATTGTAATGACTCGATATTTGAGTAACATAATTGGAAGAAATTATAGATGATTTATTTGTAGTTGACATCGATTGAATTGGGTGGAGAATAAATATTAAAAAAGGAAAAAAAAACAAAGAAGATGAAAAATTTAGGCTAGTCAATTTAATTAAAGTGATGAAATAAAATATAAAGAAAGAAAAAAAATGAAAAAGAATGAGAGATAGATCAACATAGAATCTAATTAATGGATGTTCGAAAAAAAAGTTTTAATAAGGTTAAAATAGTAAATTTAATTATAAAAGAGGAATGCATAATTTTTTACACCTCAGGAGGTGGTTGTATTATTAGTAACTTTAAGAGGGGTTTAAATAATTTCTCCAAAGTTAATATCACTTCATCGTGAGAGTATTTTGTCCTTCCAAATATTTTTGCAAGAATTTTTAAATTAAAATGTGGAAACTTAGGTAGGATGTGGTTTAATTTTCTATTTTTTGTTTTATACTCAAAATAAGGAAATAAAATATACTTTGTTTTTCTTATTTTAAAATTTTCTTTGTTTTAATTTGAAAACGCTCAAAATGACTTTTGGTTATTTTTTATTTTATGTATAAACTCACTTTCAGTTTTTTAAAACAAATTTTGAAAATTCTAGTGACCAAATGCGTTGTACCTGTTTTCTTTGTTTTTAAAAAGACAAAATAACAAATACGTTTAAAACAAAAAATTAAAAACAAAAATAGAAAATAAAAAATAGAAAAAATAAACCAAATGGGCACTAATATTGTCAAGACAGAGAATTCTAAAAAGCCCCAATTGACCATGTTACTGCTATGCTACATTTTCTGTGTTCATTGATGTATGGGTCGAAGTGGAACAACACTCAAGGTGAATGTTTGGAGGGTTTGGATATGATTAATTTTGAGGATTTGGATAGGATTTTTAATTAATTAATAATTGTTTGGTTTAAATATTTTAGTTTGTTTTGGATAAAATATTTTTAATATATGCATTGTTTTAATTTATTATTCAAATATTTTTATTAGTTAAATTTTTGCTAAAATTGTTGGCGTTTCAATAAGTTTACTTGATTGCTAAATTATGAATATGTCAAGCAAATATCGGAGTAAGCGATACTAGTTTAATCTTAATATCTGAAAAGAGCGGGGCATTGTTAAAATTGAGACATTATGTTCCCTTCCTTGCACAGCTATCAAAAAAAGTTCCATTGATTTTATAAAATTAAATATTAATAATACTACACTCTTAAAAAATTTTACAAAAAAAAAAAAAAAAAACAAAACAAAAATATGTGAATTCTTCTGATTTATCATTTTAATTGAAAACACCTATTTGGATGGATTTTAATTTTAAAAGTATTATTATTTGATAATTTTTTGATAAATTATTTTAACAAAATAGAATTTTTTTTTCATAAGAAAGTAGATGGTGTATATGTAAGAGCTTATGTGGTATGCATAGGGAAGGGTAAAAGAAGTATGTAGTGAGTGTTCAATTCCATTTTCTCCTTTGAAATATCCCATGAATATACCGAGGTCAATAAGGTGAAAGCAAATTCAAACTAAAAATCCAATCGAAAAACCTCTTATACATTAATTTCAAAGGGGAGGAATTATACGTTTTCTGAGTTGGAGGAGAAAATTCAAAATAAATATAACCGGAGATTAATTATATATTAGTGGCAAAAACCCAATCAACCGGTGGAAAAATATTGTTTTACTAAAAAAAAAAAATAAATCTAAATAAAAATTAAATAAGTAAAATTATGAGAAAAATAATTAGAATGATGTGATAATGCAAGAATGACAACCTTGCAACATAGTCACATTTTAGTGGATTTTTTTACATAATATTTTTGAAAAACTTTTGTAATAATATAGTAATATTAATTAATTTATTGGCCCCAATTAACCAACTTTCAGCTCTGAATTTACGAATTTCGCCAAGAGGTGCGACTATCCGATTATTATGCACAAAACGTGGATTCCTAGGCGAGCGCTACGAAACAAGTGATGGCAAGAACACAAAATTGTTGTTATCCGAGGAGACTCCATCCAACGAAGGATCATATTGCACCTAAGGATGCAGGTTCGAGTTCTGACAGTCGTAGTGTGGGAGTTTAACTCTTTTGTAGGGGTAGCTCCTTGTGGGCACCAAGCACTGATACTCCTGTCTAGGAGACTGCTGTGCACCGTAATTTATCTTCTCCACCATTCCGTTGGGGCCGGGGGTGGGGGTCCTGGGGCGAGAGTATCGCCTTGTACACCCAAGGATCAGAATTTTGGTTGAACGTTAAAGGATGGCAAAAAAAAGCCCTGCTTCAAATGGTTAAAAAAAAAAAAAGTCTTGTTTGAAATGACAAAAATACTGAAAAAATTGTAAAAAATATTAAGAGATTTTAAAAATTATTCATTTATTATTTTATTACATGAATTATAAATTTACAATTTATATTATTTTATTATATTTTATCTCCCTTTTATTACTCAAAATGCGTCCTAAAAATTTAAGAATAAAGGGATTACATAAAAAATTTTGATGAAAAAAATAGATAAAGTTATTTGGATCAAAAACAGAAGTGATCAACCTAGTAATGACACGTGGAATGTGGTTAGCTCGGTCCCACATCAGCCACCTCCGATCCATGTAATGGTTGGCCGAAGGAGACCCAGAGTTAATGAATAGGAAACCGAAAAAGGCTCCATTTGTGGTCTCAAAAAAAATAATAAAAAAACTTCAAAACACTTAAAAAAAAAATTCAAAATTCTTAACTTTCTCTAAATAAATTTCTGTCAATTTTACACTAATTTTTAATTTATTAATTTTATTTTTAATTTTTTTTTAAAACTCCAAATATTCCCTAAGCCATGTTGTAAAATTGTCGATGGTCATCATTTAATAATGGCCTAAATCGTCCCTGCTACAATAGCTCGAAGAATCGACTTGGTTGATCGATTCAATATAAATAGTTTAAAATAGAACATTTTGGGCAAAGTAAGAATTTATATGTGAATGGATACTAATTATAAAATATAAAAATACTTTAAATTTTATATACTATATAAAATTTTTATTGACAAAAAAAGTAAAAATTAATAATTTTTCGTTGATTACATGGGCTGTGTACAATTGTGTGTGTGTTAGGTTAAAATTTATCTATTTTATTGGTTCAACGCAATTAAACTAATTTTTTTTCTTTTATTGGATGAACACAAATAGTATTATATTAATTTTTTTTATAAGCGCAATTGACAATATTAATAATAAATAAATAAATAAATAATAAATAATGAAAAAAAATTATGATGGTCATGTTCCTCCTTAGCGTAATGCTGGCTCCGCCAGCGGAGAAGATCGTGGCTCATCCAAATCCATATTTCACGGGACAATTACAAAAGTGAACGACACAACTTGCAACACTGGAAGTCGTAGCAAGATTATAGAAAGATGAGTCCCAAAAAAAAAAAAAAAACAGATTCAAAAGAGTGGTTCTTTGACCAACCTCTTCCAATGAAATACGTTTAGGTTATGTTTGATCGGGAGATTAGATGATAGAGTATAAATAATATCATGATATTGAATATAACATAAGATTTTTTTTATGTGAGATTATTTTTTTAGCCTTTAGTTGGTGAGATATAAAACGGGATAAAATATGTAATTTGACATGTAATGTGACAGGAAATAATTTTAAATTTTGACGAGAAATAAATCTGGAGGTGTGGTATAAGTGATATCACACCACCTAAGTATTGCTTATACTTCATTTTTAAGGTATAAACAGTTTCATAACACTGATAATTCTCTCTCATTTTTTTTAACCAAACATGAGATTAGCATAAATCCCACATACATACACCCTAATCTCAAGTTTTAACTATGTGTATATAGTAGTCCAAAAAAAAACTACATCGGACTCAGCTTGACGCAATGCAATCCCATCAAACAGTGTTACGTAAATATAATGTAAACCATACTTTTGGTGTGTTTAAAGTGATAAAAAGTGAGATAAAATGAGATAAAGTAAGATAAATTGTGAGTTCGTAATTCGTACAGTGAGGTGAGAAGTGAATAACTTTTAAAAATTTTTAAAATTTTTCAAAGATTTTTTTTTGTTTTCTAGCACACCAAATGATGCATTTCTCTTTTTTTTTTTTTCAGAGATTTTTTTGTTTTATGCAAGTTAGGAGCAAAATATCATTTATTTTTTTATAAATAATTTATTTATTTTTTTATTTCTTAAGACGTTATAACGAAGTTTTAATATAATAATTAATCTAATATTTCTAACAAAAATATATAAAATATACTAAACTTTATAATTCGTTTGTTATTAAGTTTTCCATCCATTTAGAAATTAAAACTTCAATTTGTAATTCTCTAATATTTTTATATATTTTAGTAGTATTTTCAAAACATTTCTTAAATTACTTCTGTTTTCGTACTAACCAAACTGCCTAATTGAAATAAAAATTTGATCCTTATTTGTGAGAGAATGAAGGCATAGTTGTGTACAACGGAATATAATGAAATCAATTCTATTTTAACATATTTTTATATTTTGTATTAAAAATAAAGTTAAAATCTTATTTTTTAAGAATAACCAAAAGCCTAACAAATATTAATTAAGATATTTTTTATCAGCTAAATAAATTTTAATCTGATATTAACTCAAGGTAAAAAATTATCGCTTTTATCTTGACCTTGTTTTCAGTCAATATTTATATATCTCAAAAGATCAAGAAATATTACTTGATATATTTCTTAATTATCAATTTAGAAATTTTGAGCCAATTTGAACTTGGGGGACAAATGAACATTTTATGAAGTTACAAATGAATCAGGTGTTCAACAAGTTACTCAAATAAGCTTGTTAAAAGTCTATTTATGCTTCGTTTAATAATATAAATGAATAAATTTAAGCATATTTTTTAAGTTCAATAAATAAATAAACCATATTTAAATAAGGGTGAATTCAACTTGATAAGAATCACTAGCAAGTTTATTTGTTTGTTTATTGAAATCTAATTATTTTTTAAGCTTGTTCATTAACATATTCATGAACAAGTTCAATAGTGATTTAATAAATTTGAGTAACTTAATATATATGATGGGTTACAATGAATTTAAAATAATTACACAAAAAGTAGGAGTAGATTTGGCCTAAAAAAAAAAAATCAAGTATAAGTTTTAAATCAAAGTCTGCCCATTTAATCTGATTAAAAGTTTTTCTTCTATGGTATAAAACTAAGGTTGGGTTTACAAAGTTCAAAAATTAATTTTTTTTTTCGGTAATTAGTTGTATTTGGAAGAAAAAAAATTAACTTCTTAGTAACTAATCTTTTAATTTTTTATTAGTTTAACAATTATACCTTTTGTAGTGTAAAAGAAGTTTAAAATGTAAGAAAGTAAAGTTGATTATTTTAGGAAAAATAAAAAAACTGAGAAGGAAGAAGCTAATACTTGCCAAATAAAGGCTAATTTCTCATCATCATAAAATAATAATATTATAATAATAATTAACTAAATGTACAATGCAGAATTTTGGATAAGTAGCTGAAAGCTAATGCTTGCCAAATAAAGGCTAGCTGAGTTCTCATCATTATAAAATAATAATATTACAATAACTAATTAATTGTACAATGCAGAAGCAATGTACAATATTTACACAAATACCATTTTTTATTAACACTGGATTTTCAAACAAATTAGAGGGTTTAGGACACGCCATTTTGTCACTCTGTTGTGATCAAATTAAAGCTCCTTTTCAACTTCTTGAATCACCATCTCAGCTTGGCCGGGAAATACTGCAACATTATTTAATATATTGGTTAATTAAGAATGCTAAAAAAAATAATAATAATTAATTAACGTAAACAAAAAAAAAAAAAAAAAAGTTTCTCAGATAAATGAGAAAATTGTGTTACTCTCACCTTCTCGATAAGGGAAAGATAGTATGGCTTCACCTTTTCAACATCAATGCGAACTTTGCTCTTGCTATAGAGGTCATATTTGCTGCACAAAATTTTGATAAATATATATATAATTAAAGTTTGTCAGACCATTAGAATTAAACATTAATTTTTAAAAAAAAAGTTACAAGAAGGAAATTCTAATTACTTAAAAATTTTAAGCCACTTCAAGTTCTCATGATCCTCCGCATCCATGAGGTGCTTGTAAGCTCCAGACCTGTGTAAAGCTGCAAGATGATATATATATATATATACACACACATCGATCCAGAGATCTTCATGTTAAATTTTATTCCTTGATTTTACCGAATTTTCAAAATTAGAAAAAAAAATTAAAAAAAATTTTTTTTTTGAATGCTTACGGTAGAAGGAGTGGTATCGAATGATGAACAGTGCAGCAGAAGGTAGAGTAGTTCCATTTTCCTTGGCCACCTGAAGGGTAAGAAATTAAAGTTAGTATTTTTGTTTTCTGTTTTAATTTCCCACCATAAGAAAAATTAAAATTAGTGGAAAATATATTTGGTTCATACTGTTTATTGAAAAATATACTTGATAGTAAGGCACACTCAACAATTTTAGTCAGTGAGGGACAAAAATTATAAAAAAAAAAATCATGATAGAATGTGAGAAATATTTTATTAATAAAATTATTAAGAATAATTATGGTAGTATAATAACATTTGTAAGGATAGATTTTTTGAAAAAGATAAAATTATTTTAAAATAACTTTGATAAATTTGATAATAAATTGATTTTATACATACGTCCCTCACCAAAGAGAAAAAGATAATTTTATACAAGTGAATTATAAGATAACCGAAAAAAAATAGGGAATCATCCCACGACCTGTCCTAAAAATGATTGAATTTTTTATCCGTAAAAGTGTTGATTGTTGCAATACTGTAATAATTATTTAATATCTAAAAAACGACTAAAATAGATTAATTTTGTAATGATTTTGGGGGAGGAGGATGAAACACATACCAAATACATGTAATCGTCGTGGCCCCATGACATCGTTACATTGTTTAGTCCACAACCTTCTTGATAAATTCCACTCTTGGTGTTGTAAGAAGGATTTTTTGAATCCTGATTGGGCTTGAAATACTGAAAAAAAAAAAAAAAAAATGGCAGAATTTCTATTATAACTACTATTAAATCTTGCAAAAGCTTCTTCTGCTGGTTAAAGTTGAGTTTGAGAATTAGCACCTTGTGATGAACAATGCATTCATCAAAAGCACATCCAAGAGGGAAAGTGTCACCTGTGTACATAAATAATATGTCAAAATATCTTGCTTTATTAATAGATAGAAATTCGAATGATTAGGTTTTGGCGGTTTAAATAATAAGATAAATTACACCTATCTCCCTCGAGAAGTTTGAGAGTGTTTTTAAACAAATTACCCCTGATATAATTTAATTATAACAGGCAAAAAGTACACAAATAATGGTAATAGGATATTGAAATACTTACCGACAACAGCCCATTGAGGAAGACCCCCAAAGCTCGGATGAAGCAGAACTTTTCCCAGATCTGAACCCAATTTAAGGAGTCATCAAATAGAATACATAGCATAGCATGCAGGCCTAAGAATATAAATTACGACAAGAAGCAGCAGAAATATAAATTTTGTATTTTTATTGGGTGTATATATATGAAAATAATGTCTCAAAAAAATTAATTTGATAATTCAATTCATAATTCATAAAAGGTGAGACATAAAATTTTATAATTTTAAGATTTTGGCTAACTAATCCTAGAGATGTGATTAAAGTATAAAAATATAGATAGTCAAATACATTATGGGCCCGTCTGGAGTAAGGAAAAACAAGATAAATTGAGATAAAATGTGATTTAGAGTTAATTTTGTCGCCATTTTTTCTGAAAAGTTGTAAATCGTGGGAACGATTTTCCAAATCTGTTCCCACGGATTCAAAAAAATTTACAAAAAATAGCGACAATGGTATTCGTTTGAAAGTTTTCGACACGAAAAATATGATTGTATAAAAAATTTACATATTCGGTTAACCTATTTCTAAATTTTTTATTTTTTTAGTGAAATATTAAAATTTTTTAAAATTAGTGATAGCGGGAAAATTAGATGTAAAGGGGTTGTTGGAGATTTATAGAGATTTTTAGAAGTTTATCTTGATGCCAAACGGGACCTATGTGACATGTCTAATATATAACCTGTTAATTAAGGTTATAAAGCACATCAAACAGATTAAAAATAGTTCATATTTACCTTGCTAAAAGTTCATTCAATATCTACTCTCATTGTAAAATTAAGTCAGTTATATATAAAATCAAGTCAAAGTTGAATGCACAAGTTTAACTTAATTAAGTTCGGCTCAATAAGCTTAAATTTGTATAAAATAACCAAATTACGCAAACTCAACTATGTTAAGGTTAGATTCAAAAGTTTAACAAACCAAACCTAAGCACATTTTCAGGCTCAACAAAGTTTTCAAATCAAGGTTTAACAACTTACACCACTCAACCTGGCTTAGCCCAACCAATTTGCATATTTGACATATATTTTAAAATATATGAGAAATATGTGTTTGATATCGAGGCCCTATTTGGAAATGTTCATAACTCACGTATTGATAGGCAAACCAAAACTAACACATTGAATATCAAATCAATCTAGGCTTTTTTATGAGTAATACCGCAAATATAACCTTTTTTTTTAATTTGGAAGATGGAAGCAATGAAGCGTTGTGTTACCATGAATGAGGCCAGTCAAGTGCAACCAATCTTCATCAGGATAGTCCTTTCGAATGGCTTCAGCTGTTTGCAACAAATGCTCAATCTGAGGTTCATCCAAGTCTGGATCGCTGTCATCCACCACATCGTTGAGAAGTTCACAACATTCCCAAATACTCATCTCCACCTTATCCAATTTCCCATACTCTTCCCTCATTCTTTTCACCTGCATTTGCATATTTTACATTTGAAACTTTAATTATTGATCAGCTTCATATAAATTAACCTCCATGATGTCCTAAAACTTCCTCATCACTTCAAAAAAAAAAAAAAATACCATGTTTGGTTTAAAATCTTATAATTATGGAAACACTTCTCCACTAAAATTTTTTTACAAGAAAATGCTACCAAATCGACGAGGCAACGATTAAAAAAAAAAAAAAAAAAAAAAATTCAAAAGGTTCTTTTATTTAAAATAATTGGCACCCAACCACGTCATTCTGGTTAAAAATATACTCTGATAAAATTTTCAGATTGCGTGGAATTACTCGGTAATTGTTCAAACATTTCTACTTACAAAATCATAAGTTTGGTTAAGATGATTCATCCTGTAGAATTCCTCGACGGTCTTCTTCCTTTCACTCTCAGCATCATAGTCTCTGCCAAGATCTCTCGTGTTAAAACATGCATGTTTGGTGAATATATATATATATATATATGCACCAACTTATGAAGTGAACCAAATAATTTCGGAACTCAAAAAAATTAAACTGACCTAAATGAGTGACCAAATGAATTGATTTCCGGGGATTCAAATCCTGCACTGGGCACAGGCTTCACCAACTCATTCCCACCTAAGTTGAGCCCCTTATTCGCTTCATGTGAAGCTGTCAATGAGGGGAAAAAGCAAAAACATTCTGTAAATTTGATTTTCTATGTTGAAAAGGAAAAAAAAGAAATTACCATTCTACCAGAATCTTCTACCGAAGAGATGTGAAAAACAGAAGAAGAAAAAGAAGAAGAAGATGTTACCAATACGAGGCTGCTCAGCGAGGATTGCCATTTTCAAGTTATGAAACAGTGAAAGGAGGAAGAAGACAATAAAACAGAAACAGAAGCAAAGAGCTTTGCCGGTTGGGGCATGAGAGCGTCGAAAGAGGTTGGGGGGTTATTTATAGCACCCCACCCTGAAAAGTCCTTCCTGGATATTAGGAATATTTGAGGTCCTGAACTGAAAATTGATAACTGTCAGCCAACCCAAACCAGCGCGTGGGTCTCAACGCGTGTTATCACTCGCGCTTTTAACTTAATATATTAAATTTATCCCACCACCACCGTTCTTTTTTCCCGCAGTAATAATCACTCGTCTATTTTATACTGGTGACTGTGAGTAGTCACTGGTTCATTTTGTTCAAAATCATTATAATCGTAAGATATTATTTTTTATTTGGTTCATTTTGTTCAAAATCATTATAATCGTAAGATATTATTTTTTATTTAAAAATTAACGATACTTACCTAAGCGGTGAATTATACAAAATAAAGTAATGGTGACCATAACATTACTGTTTGTATTACTATTAATCAAAATGTGACTAATTACCAATTTAAGGACAGTTGGAGTGTAAAAAAAACTTAAAAAAAAAATTAAAGTTGATATTAATATGATGCAAAAGTAATACATGACGAATTTGATTAGAGAAATTTAAAAATTTTTAAAATTTTTTTAAAAAGTTAGGGATCCAAACGGATTCTCAATTAAGGGGCCATTTGGTGTGATGAAAATCACTGAAAAAATCTTTAAAAATCTCTCAAAATCTCTAAAATTTTCCAACACATGTTGTATTTCTCTTATTTCGTGAAACAACTATAAATTTATATATATCTACACATCCCAACAACTTTTTACAAATCTCAATAAATTTTTTACAAATCTCGATAATATACCACAAACCCCAATAATATTTTTATAAATCTCAAAAATTTTTCACATTTTTCAATAAATTATGACATAAAATCATTTCAACAAATTGAAAAAAAATCGTTCAAATAATTTTCTTTCTAAAAAATTGACATAAAAGTTAAAAAGTTTTATTATTTATCTCTAAAAAATACGATTGGTATATGCACACAAAACGTTAAAAAACCATATAAATCACTTTTTTTTGTTTTTTTTTTCCACCAAACGCCCCTTAAATATCATTGTTGAATTATAACACGCGCCCAAGAGAGAGCAAGGATATTTGTTTTGGGAGATCGGCAATAGTGACTCAGCTCTACGTGTCTTCACAAAAAAAAACGTGTGTATCATGTCTAAACATTACCGTATTTGACAGCTAATTTGGTAACCCATCCGTAAATTAGGACCCTACTGACTCGGCATTGAGTCACAGCCGATAAACGTTTTGACTTTTTTGCTTTTTTTTTTTTTTCTAGACGCGAAATCAACGGCTGAGGTGTGCCTTCCAAGTTCGTTGCAAGGGGAGAGAAATTTCCGAGGGTAGTTTGGAGTCCAAAAAAAAAAAAAAAATAGTATAAATTGAATATAATTTGTCTATACAGCCCATATGTCAGGTACCTAGCACGTGAAAAAAAATTAATTAATTATTAAGACTAGTTTCTATATAAAATATTTTTGAAAAAAATATATTTTTATATTTAATAAAAATTTTGAAAAATTATAAATAGTTGTGTTTTTTTTTCAAACATTTTACATAAATGAAGTCCAAATATTAAAAGATAATTACTCTCTTGAGCATCAAATATCTTTAAAAAACTAGCTAAAATTTCAATTCATCAATTCACGAAAGTGTTACGAGTTCAGATGATTAAATTAGGCTCAATTTGTAATAATTTCTTTCATAACTTGTTTCTCTAAAATAATAATAATAATAATAATAAAAAGCAATAACTTGAGTTTCCTCTTACACTAGAAATTAATTTAGACTTAATTCATTAATAAGAAAATAATATTTTAGGTAAACTTTTATAAAAATATATTTGTAGGAGAAAGATAAAGTGCTTATTTGACAAGCTTAGAATATATAAAGAAATTTTCTTTGTGAAACTAATCACATAATTATTGTCAATAAAAATAATTCAAACTAATAATTGTAAAAGGATGATTCACCAAACATGTTGACAAGTGGGCCAACATGTAAATCTTGAATTTATTCATAGAAATAAATTGAATGATAGACTTTAGATAAGTGTCAAAAAATTATTTATCTCATCTATAAAAAGTAATATACGAAATAAAATCTAGAAGTTATTTATCTGTATTTTTCTAAAATTATGAATCAGTTTTACTTACAACTTAGATTAAAAATATTTTTCCTTATATTAACAAATTTTTTAAGAACAAATGCATGAAAAAGGATAGTATTTCTACAAAATAGTTGATAAAAGTCAAAAGTTAAAATAAGTTAGGAAAGAGCTTATTCAACCAAGATTTCTTTTATTAATTTTATACATTGGATCAAATAAGAATTAGAAGCGTATCAACTTTTTTTTTTTTTATTGAACTTGAAATATTAAGATTAATATTGTTTATATAACTTATGTTGTGATAAAAAAACTAAAATTAAGTTATCAAAAGAGGTTGTAGAGATTTACCATTACATGTAATAACAGATTTCTTTAATTATTTATTAATTTAATAAATATTTATTTATATAAATTTTGTTTCGACATTGTTAATTGTGCAAAAACACTATATTCATAAAATCACTATATTTTGATATTTTTCTAGCAAAAATATGTTATTTATAATAAATTTTACATAAATTTAAAGAAGTCATTTATTTGGTTGGAGCATTTGAAATAACGTTTTGATAATGGGTGTATTTAGAATTGTATAAAATAGTAAAAGTTAATGTCTTATGTTTTGTATAGTGAATAGAAAATTTAAATTTTACTATCTCGTAATTCATATTTATATAAATCTGTAAAATTTTGTATTATTTTATTTAACTCTAAATATGCCCAATACCAACTCTGTATTTAAAACGTGAAAAATAACAATAAAAAAGATAGTCAATTAACAAACTAGTCCTGGCACCACGTCAGCAGCTGATCAGCAGCATAATCAATTATTTATTATCATCACCGACAAAGGCCTTGTTTGGTGTTAGTAAAAAAAAAATACAAAATTTTATAAAACTCTATAAACATGAATTAGGAGACTATAAAATTTAATTTTTTTACTTACTATATGAAATACGAAATATTAACTTTTATAATTTTATACACTTTGATACAACTCTAAACACACCTTAATTGGCGATTGGGACTTAAGTAGGTACGGCGGCAAGTTTGTGTATTGTGTTTTGTATGGATGTATTTAAAGTTGTATAAATTATATAAAATTATAAAAATTAATATCTCGTATTTTATTTAGTACGCAAAAAATTTAAATTTTATAATTTCATAATTCGTATTTATAAAAATTTATATTTTTTTATAACTCCAAACGCTACCAAATCACCGACAAATTGGCGATTGGGACTTAAGTTGGTCTGGTGGCAAGTTTAGGACGGCTACTCATATTTAGGTTAATATATAATTATGTGACGTTTGGTTTATTTTTTTATTTTTTATTTTTTATTTTTATTTTATGTGTCAAAAATCTCAAAACGAGAAGATAAAAAATAGAAAATAGCCCAGGAGTAACTCAAAGATAATAAAACAAGTAATAAACAGATAGATAAACTGCAGTTAATAACAAACTAATTTGATTCTATCTAAAAACTATTTTTCTCTTTTTCTTAAATAAAAATAACTAGAAAATAATAATATCAAAATTTTTGTTCGATGAATTTCAGTTTTTGCTATTCTTTGTTTAATGATAGATAAACGTTTTCTTACTTGAAGCAAATGAGATTTATAAAAATATAAATAAACGAGGAAATAGAAAATACTCTATTTTTCTTATTTTGAGATTTTTATCATTTTTTGTTAAAAACTTTCAAAACGACTTTTTGGTATTTTTCATTTCATGTGTAAAGTCATTTTTTGTTTTCGAAAACAAAATTTGAAAATACAAGTAACCAATTACGTTTTGATTTATTTCTTTTATTTTCTAAATTATAAAATAAAAAATTAATTTAAAACAGAAAATAAAAAATAAAAATAAAAAATAGAAAAATAAACGAAATGAGCCCTTAGTGTTATTTGTATCTTTTATATTTAGAATATATTAATTATAGTGATTTGATTTGTTATCAATTAGGATAATTAGAATCTTTACTTATTTTAATTTTATCATTTCTTTTACTTATATAAAAACCTTTAGCATAGATATTTCACATATTATTAGATTAAAATTTAATAGTTTCGAGTTTACCTGTCAGCAAATTTTAAAACTATTCAAGTATATTCACACCTCGTTGGATTAATTAAAAGTTAATGACTCCAAACTCAGTTGTTGCTGAACTGACAACGCATATATTATCAACCCCCAAACCTTTTTTTGATATGTCTCCAAAACAAGGGAATCAAACACTTTTAATAGAGTAATCCAATGTCCAAAAATATCTAAATTCAAATAATTAAACTCATACAATCATTGATTAAATAAATAGTTATTAAAGTAATAATACAAATAATGAAAATTGTAACACGTTGTGCTGGTGGTCTGGAGTGAAGTAGATCTCAGCTGTTCAATCATCTTTTTGTGTTATATCTATAAAAATAAATAAATGTGTGGCATGAAGTGACTTTTACTTTTAAAAGCATGGGCTCTATTTTTTTTTTTTTTTTTTTCAATTCAATGAAAACATTTTCCTTAAATTGATATTCATCATCTCAATTTTATATTTTAAAATATATTATTCAATTGCGACTTTGTGTATTTCATGACGTTTTGTTGTTCATCTCCATTAGTTAATGTGTACATGGGGAAGCTTTACGGGTGGGCTTGTTTACTTTTGCTTATTTATTTTCATCAAAACCATAATTTTTTTTTTCCTTATGTTTCCATAATTAATAAGGAACAGTACAATGTTGACTCTAAAATTTAATTGCTCGTATTAAGGTTCTGTTTGAAGTGATAAAAAATTTTAAAAAATAGTAAAAAATATTGAAAAACTTTAAAAGTTATTGACTTTTTATCTCACCGCACGAATTACGAACTTATAACTTATCTCACTTTTTGTTACTTTAAACACATCTTAAGCCACGTTGGCAATCTATAACACTTTATTTATTATTTTTTGTAAACCATTAATATATACCTATGAATAGTGGTTTTCTAAGCAAAGGAATATTATTTTTCAAAGTTTTCAAAAGAGCTAAATCATAATACAAATAATTCTTAACCACAATATTTATATGTGCAAGTAATATTTTCCTTAAATTGAAGTTTTTTTTTTTTTAAATTGAAGGAACATGCCCTCAAGCTCTCGGCTCCCCTGGTCCTCAATGAGCGCTTGACTCAAAGGTAGTGCTTATTTGGGGGATTTGGGAGCCGGATTAGATTTACAATCTCGGAAGACTCGTAAATGTTTGATAGCAAGAAAAATAGCAAGGATCAGCAATCTCACTGCATTGTTAATCCCCCTAAACAGAGTTTATTATCCCATAGGGGAGGTTGGATATCCTTATTTATAGATTTGGTGTCCATCAAAATTTAAAAATTTAAAATTATTTTTTATTAATCATGAATGGTCGCTCAACTAGTAAAATCTTATATTTATTTTTCAGTAACCACTAGTTCAAATCTCTTTAGGATCATTGGAAGATTTACTTGATCCTTAATTCTAGAGCTCCAAGGATTATTAGCTGAGGTGAGCACAAGTTACTCCGAATACCTTGTGTATTCAAAAAAAAAAAATAAAATGAAATTATTTTCTATTATATAAAATATGAAATCATATCTTTTATTCGATTTCCATCAACCAAATAATAAAAAAATAATCTCACCTTAAAAATTAATCATATGTTTATCTAATTTCATATATTATCCTACACTGTTACTTAAGGGTGCACAAAAAAACTAAACAATCCAAAAACCGAACAAATCCAATCACTTTAATTCCAATTGGTTCGGATCTATACTATTTTCGATTCGATTCTTAGTTAAAAACTTAATAAATTGATATTTTCGATTTGGTTCTTGGGTTATAAATAGTAGGTACTCAACTCGAACCGATTTCAACCTGAACCGAAAATAACTTAATCCAAACTAACTCCAAAAATATAATATTATAAAATCAAATAACTCTGTTTAACTTTATCCCTTTCTCTCTCTAAACATAGTTGTATTTGCGGATTGAGCTGGCTGTGGTGTGAGCTAAATTTAGTTCTCTGTTTTGGAGCCATAATCGTTCCACACTGGTGGTCTTTAATAGTTGAGAAATCCAGATACAGTGGATAAAAGGAAAATCTCTATCATTGAAGTCCAGTGGCTACCAACAGAAATCTACTTGTAGCCGTAGTAGTTATATATCATGAGATATACTTTATTTGTAACTGTTGAACAAAATAGATTTGGGTGAACCCAATCCGAAAATATACCCGGCCCAATCCGAGTGGCTGAAATTGAAAATAGACTCCACCTAATCCGAATTAACATAAACCAAAAATCGAACCTATTCAATTAGATATTTTCAGTTTAATTCAGTTTAGTTCTAATTTAAAATTAATTCAGTTTCGAATTTAAAATTTTAGAATTAAAAAATTTTGGTTCAATTCTGTGTTAAGTATCAATTTGAATCGAATCAAACAAAATCGACCTATGCATACCCGTACTATTACTTATCCCCTTGTTCAATTTCTCTACCCAAATGCGACGGCTTGGATCCACATGCAGCTAAACGGGTGGAGTGAAAGGTCCAATACAAATGGGTTGGATTTGTCTCAATCCGTTTGAAGTTTTTTGAAATGGGTAAGACAAATCCGTTTGAACTGTTTTCAAATGGGTTAAACAAGTGGTCTAATTTAAATTAAAAAATTAAAATATATTTTAAAAATTAAAATATTAAAAAATAAAAATAATTTAAATAAAAAAAAAGTAATGGTTAAAACAAATTCTGTTATCTAAACCTAATTACTCGACAGCTCATTTCACATGCTACTCTATATTTTTTTTGGAAGGGGGGGGGGGGGAGGGGGGGAGACAATACAAATAGGTTAGTGAGCGGACATAAGATAACTAACAAACTAATGGATCCAATCTAACCCAGCTCATTAATCCAGAGCCCGACCCATTACGCACCCAAAAGGTTGCAAGTGGCCATCCCACACTGAATGTATCCAAAGCCAGATCTCCATCCCTTCCATTGAACAACTTCTCACAACTACCACCAATTTTTTTTTTTTTTAATTTCTTTTTCTTTTGGGCAAGGGGAGAAACAAGAAGCATAAATTGAAAAAAAAAAAAAAGGAAAGAAAGAAAGAAAGAAAGAAACATATTTAGTGTGTGTTTGGAATGAAAAAAAGTGAGATAAATTGAGAGTTCGTAATGCGTGCAGTGAAAGAAAAAAGTTGATGTGATATAAAATTAACAGAGATTTATAGAGTTTTTTGTTAATTTTTTACAAACCAAACGGTGGCTTAAGGAGGTTTGAAAACCCAACAAGACCAGTCCGAAGCCTTATCAGACCTGATATTTGAAATGCACCCAACCTAATTAGTTAACAGGGCCGGCCCATTTGGCCAGCTCATAAACTGGCCCATAGGTTAATCTATGAATCTTGTTAGCGGTTCACCTTGGAGAACTTAATGGATTAGTTATCAAGTCAAGAACAATCTGAACTCACTTGTACACACACACACACACACACACACACACAATAAAACACAACAATTTCAAAATATCTCTCTCATAAATTAAAATTTAAAAGCTGAAATTGAGTTTTATTTTACTAAATGACTGAAATCTTTTATAAACTAAAGTTTTCCCTCAAACTCCCACCCACTCTTCAAGTTACTTCACATTCTGATAAACTATTAAGTTGAATTTAATAATGATATCTGAAGAATTGTATTGAGAAAAATAAAAATTCTTACTTCTCGGTAATAGTTGAGGAGTGCCGTAGACATAAGTTACTCACTAGTGTATTTATATATATAGCATAGCCTAAATTTAATAAGTTGGTATAAATTTTTTTTTTTACTCGTTTTCATATGCATATGGTAGGTTTGATTTGATTTTTACTTTGGGGTTGTTGCTCGTTATAATTGTTTAGGTTGTTATAACTATTGTAATTGTATAAATTACTGGGCAAATAGTTTTAATTTAATAGTACTGCTGTATAAAATGTTTTATGTATAAAATAATTTTGTTGATTCTAGAAATGTAATATTGTTTTTTATATATGTATTTTGTTGTAATTTAGACATCCAAAATTGATAATGCTTCCCGAGAAAAAGATTCCGATAAGTTGCCCAAAGTAGAGGTTAAATACTGGCTTGGAAAATAAGAGATGGAAGCAGGCAGCGTACGCACGTAAGTTCCAGAAAAATAGAGACAGGTGATAATTGTCTTAAAGGTACTTCAATGAATGCCTCAACGGTATGACAATTCTGCCAGGTTAACTTGGAAAAAGAAGAAGAGGACAGAAAGAAAAGTCCTAAGATAAAGATAAAGGAAGGGGGGAACGTAATCTGTAATAGGAAAAAGGAGAAGTTACCTTATTTTGCCGAAAGAAAAATTCCATGGAAGAGGGTGCATTGCATCTCCTTCGGTCAGTGCCAAGGACTGACTGAACAGAGTATTCATGCCATTTTGGCTGCCTCTCATTTGCTAAAAAAGTTCTAAAAACCTTTTAAAATATTTCACTTTTTATCTTATTTCACTGTATAAATTACGAACTTACAACTTATTTCACTTTTTATCATCTCAAACGTACCCTTTGTGTGCATACCTCAACCAATTTATAGAATGTTGAAATTAACGATTTAAGTGTTACTGGGGGTTTTAAACTAGTAGTTACTAAATAACAAACTTAAAAACTAATCAATTTAGCTAACTATTTTAGGTTACATGTGATTATGATATATGATTTTTTTTTTTTTTTTTGATAACTCAAGTGTCCGGAAAGTTAATCTCAGTAAGACCAAAAAAAAAAGGGTTTTAGAGAGAGAATTATTGAAAAAAATAGAGAGAAAAAAAAAGAAATAAAAATATCCTCTTAGAGAGAGAATAAAAATTTGAAAATAAATAATGTGTGTGTTTGGAGTGATAAAAAATGAGATAAAGTGAGAAAATTTTGTGAGTTCGTAATGCGTGTAGTAAAAGAAAAAAATTGATGTGACAAAAAGTTTATAGAAATTTATAGAATTTTTTTAAATTTTTTAGAGCTCCAAACGGTGCAAATATATTGGGAATAGGGAAAATAAATAGAAGCGTTAGAGGAAGAATGAATCTAGAGAAGACTTTCAATTTAAAATTAAACAAGGGAAATATACAACCGAGATATAAAAATTAGAAGTCCTATCTTATGCAATCAAACAAGGGAACATTCTTACTTTATTTCATGCTTTTATTTTTATTCTATTATGCCAAATTAATCTTAGGCACCGATCGAAAAAAAATCAGACTTTCAATTTGGAATTCAATTTTTTTAACCATACTTTTTGACTTGCATAAATTTTTCCCTAATAAATTTTGGCCTTTTTTATTTTCATAATTTTAAGGATTTAAATAAATTATTTTAAAAAAAAAAGTTACTTTAAAACCACTTCATACCAGTGGATGAGATGTGAATTAAATCCCGTGAGCTGGTCAAAGCACATTTTGGGACTTCCAAGTGGCCAAGCTAAGATACAAAGAAACTCATGATAATCTAGACTTAATTAAGACGGAATCATGATTACCCGAATTGATTCAAAGCAAAAGCAATAAGTTCCATTTGTTCCTTTTTCACGAGTGATTTTGATAAGCCATTCCACTACTCTTTCTTTTCTTTTATCCCTTCTTTTTTTTTTTTTTTTTGACAGAGATAATCTTAATCAATCAATCAATCAATAAATAACTCAAACAGCATAATGATTTAGATATCTGTGGAATAAATTCGTAGGGCTGAATCATAACAAGTTGAAATTAACTATTAATTTACCACCCAAGTGGCACTCAATTTATTCAATCAAATTATAGTAAAAACACAAGTGAATGTCCAAAAAATAAATAAATAAATAAACATAATCACAAAATCACATTCTGAAATTAACTAATGTGCATGCTAAAGAGTATCTCAAGTCTTTTTTTAGATCGAAACATATGTACCCATCAATCTATACATACACATACTTGTCAATAGGTTTGATTTAGATCAGAATAAATCGACTCGATGGAATTTTCCACGTTTGGGTTACATGAAATCCAAGGCAGTTTTTTTTTTAATTAATTTTTCATTTTATTTATAATTTTTTAAAAGAGATTATGGGCATAATAATAATAATAATAACAATAATAATAATAACAATAATAATAATAATATTATTATTATTATTATATTGGTAGTTAATTTTAACAAGTTATAGTCTAGAACTGCTGCCGACGAAGTTTGATCACTAGGGTAATTGTGCATTGAGATGTTTGGTTTTCTTTTATTTCTAAGCAATTAAGTACATATTTCCGTTCATACATGTGAAAATAAAAAATAATCTCCTATGTGTTCTCCTATCAAGGAATATACTTTTTTAAGTTATAATTATATCCGATTAGGATGTTATATTTTAATTAAATTGAAACTAAATAATTTGATAGTAACACGATATAATTACTTAATTTATTGTATTAAGGGAACAAGATCGGAAGAATATAGTTATTTAAATGTCATTTTTTCATCGATCCCAACACTTATATCATTATTGACATTTAATTTAATGGTACTTGTTATTACTATAATCAAATTAAGATAATATATGTAAGACATTTTACATTTATAAATACTAAAAACATGTGTAAAGAAATGAACTCTCTAATTATCATTATTACTACTATTTCACTATTTTCTTACACGTAGATTTATATCATTAAAGGGAAAAATAGAGTAATAATTTTTTATATGACACTGTTTAGAATTAAAAAAATATAAAATTTTATAAATTTTTACAAATAAAATATAAAATTTAAATTTTTTACTTAGTATATAAAATATGAAATATTAACTTTTATAAATTTATATAATTTTAAGCACACTCATTAAATAGCTTCCCCGCCGAGTGCCCCAGACCTGTCCAAGTTATGTCACGTAATTGTGACCCACTCGGAGTAAGATTATACAGTGGATAGAGGATTCTTCTTCCTCATCATCAATCAACACACTCTGATCCCTGTACATATATTCTCTAATTTGGCAGATGGGTCCTAGATCGTGACATCTAACAACAAGATCTCCTTTACTCTTTACTGAAGGCTTGTAGGTATTAAAAAAAAAATGATTAAAGAAAATCTCACCAGTACTGCAACAGGCCTGACCCCCAAGAAAATAGTAGTTAAATATTACTTCTTTGTGATTAGGATGCTTGATAATTTATTTGGTTAGTCATGTCACTCAAATCATGTCACTGTACCTGGATTCGTATTCTTTTAAATTTCGAATATATATCAATTTTATATACACTCCATGACCAGCTCTCAATATGTGTGTGTATATATGTATTAATATACATAATTCAATAATTGCCTAAGCTCTTGATGAAGGGAAAGTAAAAAGAACATAATAATTATAAAATTTGAATACTCATATACTGTAAAATTTCTATGCTTTCAAATTTAAATTCTCCATCTCCCATACAAAATTGATGGATTTTTTTTTTCTTTTAGGCTTAATATAATATTGATGGATTAAACATACATTTTTGCAATCATCAATTGTTACATAAAAAACGTTGAAGAAGTATTCAATGAAATACCTAAACCACATTTAATTCCTTAGTCAAATTTCATTTTCTTTTTTATAATCTCTAGTTTAAATTAGTTTTAAACCTTATTCAAAACCATTTTCAGCCATTTCTAATCCATTTATATTAACTTTGTTCATTTATTAATTTAGAGAGGGGTTAGTGTAAAATCGCAATTTTACCTATGTAGAGTCAAAAATGGACTCGTTGGGTATTACTTAACAACACTTCTGCACCTAAAGAGGGAGTGATGTTCTTTCGAGATCAATCACACTGGTATTGGGAATGGGCGTGGGCGTAATTATTTATGATTATTATGCATGGTGATAAGAACTACACAACAAAAAAAAAAGAAAACGATTGGATTTCTCAGTGTTGAGAGACCCTATTTGATCTAACAAGTTAGATAGCTTATAACTTTTGTGCGAGTGTGGCGAACCTTCTGTGAGATCCAATAAATGGTATGGATTTGGTAGACCCTCAGTAAGCTCATAAAGAAGCTAGTTCCCAAGTTGGGTATATATCCAATGATTTTTAGAACATGTTCTAATTATTGCATTGTTTTGAAATATTACTGATAAAATTAGCCTATGCTTTGCGCCTACTTTTTTTGGTATGCATGCGAATGTTGATACGATGCTCTTAGCACTTGAGTCCTGAGTTGTCTTATATTGACTTTGACTTAGTGTCTCATCGCTTACTTCGTATGCACCCAGTTTGTGAGTATATTATTTAGTTTGAGTTATTACGAGGGCGTTTGGAGTGATAAAAAGCGAGATAGAATGATATAATTTGTGAATTTGTGAGATAAAAAGTGAATAATTTTTAGATATTTTTAAAATTTTTTAGCATTTTTAAGTACACCAAACGCACCTTATATATACATGTATATGTTGTACAGGAAAATTTTAACCAATTGTCTCTGTAAACTCTCCTTCGATCCCATGTTCCTATAGACTCCCTACTAGTACAAATCCAAATGTACGAAAATGGTGCAACAAAGTAGTTAAAGCTGGTCCTTAACCAAGAACTCTCAAATACTTAAGTCAGTTACAGATATTAATAATAGTCTCATGTATATCGAGAGAGAATAAGAGAGATATAGAGAGAGAAATAGAGAGGGAGAGAAGAGGAAGAGAAGAATGAGCTCTTACCTTCACTATGCTTTTCTCATTTATAGAGTGAGAATCCGACATATTTTTTATCGATTCGACTACATAGTAGTGGCATTAAATACTTGATGATATAAAACTTGAGACTTATGAAAAAGTAACTATTGATATTTTGCGGATCTTGTCTCCTGATGCACCTGAGTGTAGTAAGTGAAATAATTAAATAATGTAACTATTAAACCATCTAGTCTCAATTTAACTAGAATATATTTTTTTTAGTTAAGAGTGTAATATTGTGATCAAAGATACACTATTGTGGCTAAATGAGATATTTTTTTAACCACACATATGTGTTTAGATGATATATACTTAGAGTTAATATTCGGTGTTATATATATGTTAACGTATATGAGATTTGCAAGAACATTATTAGATACTTTGGTGACTTGTATTATATACGTAATGCAGGATAGGCATGGCCTAACACTGAACTTTGAGAATTGTGCCTACTAGACATGATATTGGTTTTAGAACATATGATGGTAAACCATTAGTAATCCTATATCATTAATCCATGGGTTGTTGAATAAATGGTTAGTAATCTCATATAATTTATCCTCAAGTTGAATCCCAAAATATGTAACCACCCCTCAAAGGCCATTGCATCCTCACGTTTAACCCATTCTGATTGGGCATAACTTTAATACCACTTATGACAACTTGATCTAAGTGATATTGTTTAATTTGGATCTTAGCCTACCCCTCAAAGGCCATTGCATCCTCACATTTAGCCCATTTTTGATTGGGCATAACTTTAATGTCACTTATAACAACTTGATTAAGTTACACATAAATTATGTTCAAATAACTACTCCCACAAACTTAGCGTACGTTTTACACTTTTACTTCAAATATAATATAAAAAAACACGCACACATTAACTTATTTTGTAACAGGACAAATTGCAAGTATTTTAGAGCTATGAATATAGACTGTGTTTTGAGTTATATAAAATTATATAAAATGTGTGTTTGGAGTAAAAAAATTAGATAAATTGGGATAAATTGAGAGTTCGTAATACGTGCAGTAAAAGAAAAAAATTGATGTGATATAAAGTTAACAGAGGTTTATAGAATTTTTTATAATTTTTTTACAAACCAAACAGAGTCAAAATTATAAAAGTTAATATCTCATATTTTATACAGTAAGTAAAAAATTTAAATTTTATTATCTCATAATTCATATTTATTAAAATTTATAAAAATTTATAATATTTTGTGTTAATTTCAAACAAAACCATACTCGAAGGTCCACGAAGAGACGTAGCCCTCCAAGGTAAAGCCCTCATTACTTGTCTCATTACTTGTCTATTTGAGTGCTGCATAAGGCAACAAAATAAAATCAATCATGAAAGTTAATTTAATCCCACAATTAAAGAAAAGGTCAAAGTTTTTAAACTTGTCTATGCTCCACCGTGCAAATGTCCCCATAATATTCAATTCCACGGGGGACCCACCAGAACCATTATTTGTTTCCTAGTCCAAGTCATGGGGCCCACTATATTTAGGTTTATTTGAGACTTTGTGCGTGCGTGTGTGTGAAATGATAAAAAATAAAGTAAAATGAAGTAAATGATGAGTTTATAATTTACGTAATAAAATAAAAAATAAGATAATTTTTAAAATTTTTTAAAATTTTATAACAAATTAAAAGGAGTTTTTTTTCTTTAAAATTAATTAATGTCATAATACTGTATGAAACTTTATGTAACATTTTATAAAATAAAAAAATATATATTTTATTCTGTACAACTGTAATTTCCAATTGCTGCCCATTGAATTTCACTTTCGATAGGACATGTCAATAGATTTCCAAAATCCCAGTGACAATGACAGCCCCTATGTATTCCACAGTCAAGTGATTGCGGTTGCATCACCTAGAGGGAACCATCAATCTCCCCCCTTGACCTAACTGGCCTACACTGACTAAACAATATATATCATTAATTGACAAACCTTATCTCATTTTATTTATATATATATATATGTGTGTGTGATACATAATATATATATATATATATATATAATATCATATCATGTACCATGTATATAATAATACATTGGCTGTGTGCAAAGATGGGGATGGCTAGCTACCAATTCCCACTCTTTCTTTATCAGTGATTTAATCACTCCACCTTGCACATCCATTATTTTCCAATATATTGAAAGCTCTCCTATGGATACTCTTAGGGTCGATATTTCTTAGGGTTGATATTCATTTTCCATTACCAAAGTTGTTATTTTAACCAAGTTTGTATTTTTTCACAGTTTTGGAACCTAGATTTGTTGATAGGAAGTGTTAAGAATAAAAGAAGAAGGAAAGAACTATGTATTAATATTTATTTCTGTGTGTGAGAATACAAGACTACAAGGTCCTTTATATAAGAGGACAATAATCCTAATCCTGATAGGAGATAGTAATCCTAATTATGATTGGATATACAAAATAAAGAATGGAATAATAATCTTAATTATGATATAAGGAAAGACATAAAATAAGGAAAGGCATAAAATAAGGGAAACTAATTATATACGATTATACATTACTAAATCTAACACCTCCCCTCAAATTCAAGGTGGCAACGCAGGAAGCAGCTTGAGTTTGGAGATTAACTCGAAGAAACGACCAGGAGGATGAGCCTTCGTGAAAAGATCGGCAGTTTGATTTGTTGAGGATACAGAAATGAGACGAACAATACCACTTCTGACATGTTGACGAATAAAGTGACAATCTATTTCAATGTGTTTAGTGCGATCATGAAAAACATCATTGTGAGCAATCTGAATAGCACTTTGATTGTCACAATATAATATAGTGCCTGTAGAATGAGTGACACCCATATCAGTAAGAAGCCATCTAAGCCAAATGAGCTCTTGAGTGGTATCGGCGAGAGCACGGTGCTCAGCTTCAGTACTAGAACGGGCAGTGAGAGTTTGTTTCTTGCTACGCCAGGCTATGAGAGAAGTCCCTAGATAGAAACAGAACCCTGTCGTAGAACGACGATCAGTAGGATCACCAGCCCAGTCGGCATCAGAAAAAGCATGTAATTCAAGTGAGGACTGGGCTGAGTAATGAAGACCATGAAACATAGTGCTTTTGATATATCGGAGAATGCGCAGCAAAGCAGTAAAATGATGAGAACGTGGAGCAGCCATGAATTAACTAACAATGTGAACAGCATAAGCAATGTCAGGGCGAGTGACAGTAAGATAAACAAGACTACCAACAAGTTGACGATACAAATTCGCATCAGATAATGGTGCACCATCAAGAGGGGTAAGACGGAGCTGTGGATCAATCGGAGTAGTAGCAGTCTTGCAGTCAGAAATACCAGCCCGTGTTAAGAGGTCAGAAGCATACTTAGCTTGAGAGAGAAAGTAACCAGAAGAATCTCGGGAGATCTCCAAGCCCAGAAAGTAATTGAGAAACCCCAAATCCTTCATCTCAAACTGTCGACTAAGAAATTGTTTGAGAAGAGAAATGCCAACACTGTCATCTCCAGTAATAATCATATCGTCCACATAAAGGAGAAGAAGAACAGATCCAGCTGTAGTCGTGCGGATAAACAAAGCAGAGTCATATGAACTGGGGATAAATCCAAGCTCACGAATAGTAGAGCTAAACTTCGCAAACCAGGCACGAGGAGCCTGTTTCAGCCCATATAGTGCTCGACGAAGCTTGCAAACATGAGAAGACGGAACAGAGGAGCCCGGAAGAGGTTGTATATAGACTTCCTCAGTAAGATCGCCATTTAGAAAGGCATTCTTAACATCCATTTGATAAAGATCCCAGTTACGAGCAGCAAAAATAGCAAGTAAACTGCGAACGGAAGTAAGCCTAGCAACAGGAGCAAAAGTTTCTTCATAGTCAATACCATATTCCTGAGTAAAACCTCGAGCAACAAGACGAGCTTTGTGTCGCTCAATAGAACCATCTGAACGGGTTTTGATTTTATAGATCAATTTGCAACTGATAGCAGTCTTCCCAGGAGGAAGGGGAACCACATCCCAAGTATGAGTTTTCTCAAGAGCCTGTAACTCATCATCCATAGCTTGCTGCCATAAAGGGTTAGTACAAGCCTCACGGTAGGAAGAAGGTTCGTGAGTAGAAAAGGCAGCAGAACCAACAATATAATCACGAAGACGAACAGAAGGTTGTGTTACTCGTTTAGGACGTTCTGAAGGAGGAGATTCGTCAACAAGGGATGGAGAAGAAGACTCATCAGGAGTGGTCACAGGTCCAGCAGAAGACCCAGGTTTCTCGGGATGAACCGTAAGCAGTGGTGTCTGAGAGACTTGTGGACTATCAGCATCAAATATGTCAGAATGCAAATCTTTGGAAATATCAGTAAAGAGATGATTATGGGAAGAGGTAGAAAGATGAAATGGAGAAAGAGTAGAAAACATCTTGTGTTCCCAAAAGACAACATGTCGAGAGACACGAAGACGTCGAGAAATAGGATCCCAACACCGATACCCCTTATGTTCAATACCATAACCCAAGAAACAACAAAGACGAGAGCGTGGTTCAAGTTTAGTTCTTTCATGGGGTTGAAGGAGAACAAAACAAGCAGACCCAAATACTCTAAGATGAGAATAATCAGGAGGGGAGCCATATAAGCGTTCAAAAGGGGTAGAATTACCAAGGACAGAAGTGGGAACACGATTAATGGTATAGGCAGCAGTAAGAGCAGCTTCCCCCCAAAATTTTTCTGGACAGGAGGAAGAAATAAGAAGGGCACGGATCGTGTCAAGAAGATGACGATGTTTGCGTTCTGCCCGACCATTTTGCTGAGAAGTACCAGGACAAGAAAGATGAGACTGTGTCCCCTGAGAGCGTAGAAAAGATAAAACCTCAGAGTCAAGATATTCCATAGCATTATCAGTTCGAAAAACCTTGATTGTACGAGAAAATTGAGTTTTCACCATTGCTGAGAAATCAGAGTATACCTGTTTAAGTTCAGAACGTTTAGTTAAAAGATACAACCAAGTATAGCGAGTATAATCATCTACAAAAATAACAAAATAACGAGAGCCCCCCATAGTAGGAGTGGGTGAAGGTCCCCAGATATCTGAGTGAACGAGATCAAATGGTGCAAGAGAAACAGAATTACTTTTATTAGAAGATAAAGCGGGTTGTTTAGCAGTTTGACATGATAAACAATCAACTTTCTCAGAAACCACATGACCCAATTGACCACTAGAAACTAAAGTTTTCAAACGACTAAAAGACACATGACCCAAACGACAATGCCAAAGATTAAAAATAGAAGATGTGGAAGCGGAAGCAGCAGAGGATGGTGGAAGTTGGAGGTGAACAATCTCAAACAGACGTCCATGCTTACGGCCTATCCCAATAACCTGTTTCGTATGTGGGTCCTGCACCAAACAACCAGAAGCAGAAAAAGTAACAATCAGACCAAGTTCACATAATTGACCAACAGACACAAGATTTAAAGCAAGGGTAGGAATGTGGTAAACATTAGAAAGAGAAATAGATGAAGTAGAAATATGACCAGTGTGGGTAACAGACATATGAGTACTATCAGCAGTATAAATAGTGAGAATAGAGGATGATGAAGCAATAGACGAAAAAATTGTAGAATTAGAAGTCATATGATTGCAACATCCTGAGTCAAAATACCAAGAGGAAGTACCTGGCATGACGAAGAGGGCAGTAGAAGAAGATGTACCAGTTTTGGCAAGTACTTGCTGAATGATAGACTCCACATCAGTCATAGAAAAGGATGGGCCAGAAGAGGAGGACCTGTCTGAAGTAACAGCAGCAGTGGTATGAGAACCATGAGATTTACCAAAGGACTTAGAGGATCCCTTTTTGGAATGAGCTCCAGAGGAGGAAGCCTTGGGACAGTTACGCTGAAAATGACCAGGAGCTGTTTTGTGGCAAGTCAAACACTCACGGATGGGACAATGTTCAAATGAATGATTGTGTGGTAGACCCCTTTTTAGACAGTAGATGCAGGAGTGAGGAGTCAATGGGCCAGAAGATCGACCGTGAGACATGGCAAGAGTGGCATTTGGAACTGGAGATGGTGGTATAGCAAGAAGTGAATCCAACGCCTTAGTTTTGAGACCTAGACGAGTTTCTTCGGACAAGAGTTCTGAAATAGCTTGTTCAAGAGTGGGTAGAGGCATGCGATGGAGCAATGAGGCACGAACCGACTCAAAAGTGTCATGGAGAGCCATAAGAAATGGCAAAAGTCGCTGATGATTGTGGTGGATAGTGTACAATTGAGCATCCTCAGAGTGTTTCCAGGTAGGTTCACATAAAGCGAGCTGATCCCAAACAGAAGACATTTAAGAGAGAAAATCATTGATGGATTGCCCAGGCTCTTGACGCATATGATGAAGAGTCTGAAGTAACTGATACTGGTGAGCATGACCAGTGGTCTGATAGCGATCCTTTAAGAAATCCCAAATAGCCTTAGCAGGAGAGGGATACTGATCATCGTCCTGGAATCGGCCAAATTGAAGACTGATGGAAGGAATAGTAGTGGCACGAAACCAGGTGACAATTTGATAATTCTTGCTTTCCCAATCATCAAGACGATCCTCAAAAGCATATTGATCCTCATCGTATTTTTGGATGGGTTTTTTCTGAGAGCCAGAGATAATACGCCATAAACGACGTCCTTTGATAAAGCCAGAGAGAGCTTGTGCCCACAAAACATAATTAGTCCCATCCAAAATGACAGAGAGGGACGTAATGTTGTCAGAGCAATCCACATAAAAAGCTTTCATAGTACCCAATAAAGATAAACAATAAATCCAAGTAGAATAGAGATCACCAGTGCGTCCGGAACGTCGAAAAAGGTAAGAAACCGGTTTGAACCGGTTGAAAATCTGCCAAAAATGGCTGAACCAGCCCAAAAGAAGCACTGAACCGGTCTGGGCGGACCGGTCTGACCGTTGGAGCAGTTAGGGCTACGTGGCAGATCGCAGTTCGCTGGCGTGAGCGCGATCCAGTGTGGCAGGTGCACCAACGAATAGTCTACACGGCACACCGTGATTCGTCAAGATGACGTCAGCGAGGCGAATGTGAAGACCAGCGGCGCGTGAATTCGCGTGAAGTCACGAGCAATTTTCAGGCGGCGCGTGGAAGCAGATCTCCGGTTTTGGTTGGTGGCGTTGGGTTCGTCTATGAGAGACGAATCCGATGATATATGTAGATGTTGGAATATTCACCAGAAGAGTAATACAGAAGCGAAAAATCAAGGCTTCTTTAACTCTGCTGATGATATATACCAACGCAAGATCTCGCCGGAAAATAATGACCGACGAAGAAGAGAGAAAAAGAAAAAAAAATTAGAGCCTCTGCTCTGATACCATGTTAAGAATAAAAGAAGAAGGAAAGAACTATGTATTAATATTTATTTCTGCGTGTGAGAATACAAGACTACAAGGTTCTTTATATAAGAGGACAATAATTCTAATCCTGATAGGAGATAGTAATCCTAATTATGATTGGATATACAAAATAAGGAATGGAATAATAATCCTAATTATGATATAAGGAAAGACATAAAATAAGGAAAGGCATAAAATAAGGGAAACTAATTATATACGATTATACATTACTAAATCTAACAGGAAGGAAAAAGAAAATTAGAAAAAAGGTATAAATTTGCATAATTTTCATTTTACGTTTAATTAAGTAAAATTTATTGTTTTACGATTATTTATTTATATTATTTTTTTATAATAAAATCAAAAACTTAAAACTAAACTTGATTTATTTTTATTTTATTTTATGTTTTTACCGTTTTCTTTTATTTTTATTCTCTCTTCATAAGCTCATGTGCCAAACTGGTTAAGTTCTTATTAATAGAAGTTTATTTTGTCTAAATAGTGTCCATTAAATGGGAAGAGAATGTCTTCTATTGATCTTAGCAACGACTATCATGGTTTAAAAAATAAATAAATGATATATATATATATATATATATATATATATATATATATTACTTCTATTTTCATAAACTCTACAAATTTATTTTGAGTGCGATTTAAAAATAAACAAGTAAAAATAATTTGTAATGAGGTCAATCTCAATACTTAATTAGGTGACTTATTCAATTGCTTAAAGTTTTGTCGGGACAAAAATAAAAATTTTAATTTTATCACTTTTGTTGATTAATTGATCTCTAAATGTGACGCTTTATCGATTAATTAGTTGAGAAAGTGATAAAAAAATGTTATTATTTTTATTTAATTATTAAGATATTTCGGTAATCTTCAGTGATCAAAATTTTGATGGCTAAAAGTGCAAGGTTTTTTTTTTTTTTTTTTTTTTTTTTATACGAAGGAAACCTTTCGTCGGTGAACCGTCGCGAGTAAAACCTCCGAGCGAGCGCACCACCCCGCAAGACACGTCCACCGATAAGACCGAGCGCCCAAGAAGGGATTCGCACCCGAGACGTGGGAAGTATGCCCACTCTCCAAGCCGGCTCCTACTCCACTGAGCTAATCCGTGCGGGTAAAAAAAAATTGCAAGGTTGGGGCCAAATAATCAATCTTTCTTCTGTCAAATTTAGCGTCAGAAGTGACTTTTTGTCAACTAAGGCCACGTTTTGTGTAAAAAAAATAAAATAAAATAAAATTTTAACAACTTTTAAAATTATTAAAATTTTCAGTTACACTTTTACTAATTCTAAAAAAATTCAATATTTCACCTTAAAAAAATAAAAAAACTAAGAAAGAAGTTAACCGAGTATAAAAATTCTTTTTTGTAATTTTGTTTCTCGAGTTAAAAATTTTTAAGCGAGTACTATTGTGACTTGGACTCACGAATCCGTTATAATAGTTTGCTTCATTACATTCATACGGTTTAATAGTTTCAGTCATTTTTAACAATCTTATTTTTCGAGTCAAAAATTTTTAAATGGGTACTATTGTGATTTAGGCCCACGAATCCGTTCGAATGATTTGTTTCATTCCATTCACACGGTTTAATAGTTTCAATCATTTAAACAGGCCAGCAGAAAATATCTTTCACCGAGCAACTCTGTCAGTGGGGAAGGCCGTTCACAGCGCCTCCCCAGTTGCCACCGCCGCCGTAGGAAGGAAAGAAAGAGATCGGAGAGCTGTTGTTAGATAGAAACGCTAGCAGCGTTAGCGGCATTGTCGGGGAGTTAGAGGCCAAGCCCAGCTCTTTTCTGGCCTTGAGAACGACGGAGTGGAGAACCGCTTCGGGACCAAGGGCTAATCGATCATTTCCTTCTCACCATGGCCTTGAATCTAGAGGAGACCCATGATTTTTGAGGCATTTTCAGGGTCCAAAAAAAAATACTCTTTCTACTACAACCACAGACCACGCCAAATATCAGAGCATTGATCGGAAATTTTTTGAATCTATTAGAATGAATTTAAAAAAATCATTCTAATTTATCACTGTTTATCTTTAAAAAATACAATTTAAAAAAATATCAAACATTAAAATTAATTTAAAATTACATTTTATCTTTTTTTTTTCTTATTTTTTACCATTCCAACCAAACTCTCAATCAAATTTTGGTCGCCAAAAAAGTATTAATATCTTGGGTATCTCACCAATTGTAACTAAAAAAAAAAAAAGTATTTCACTAAGGCCGTTTGGATGTTAAAAAAAAAACAAAACAAAACAAAAAATCTCAACTTTTGGTAATTTTATGTGTTTTTTAGTTATATTTTTTGTGTATTTGATGGAATAAAGTGTAATTTTTAGCATTATTTTGTAACTTTTAGGTATTTGATAAACTTTTTACTACAATAAAGTAAAAAAGTAGTAACTTTTTGTGTGCATGGTAAGTTTTTTTATTGTAGCAGAGCAAAAAAGTTGTAATTTTTGTGTGTTTAGTAAAACTTTTGGTTTTGTTTTTTACAAAAATTATAAAAATTATGACTCTGCCAAACGCACCAAAAGTTACAAAATCTAATTTTTGGTATTTTTTTTTTATTAATTTTTAAGTTTCCAAACGAACCCTAACACTAAAATATTTAGTAAAGACAGAAATAACAGCAATAACAATAGTTACTGCTTACACGCATTAAATGAAAAAAAATTAAAAAATAACTTTTAGGGGGCCGATTAAACTTTGAAGATCTCACCAATTAAGCAACAGTAAATTAGCAAGAAGATTAAATATCAATGATAAACTCCAACCCAACAAAAAAAGTCTATAAAAAATCCCGGATGACCTTTTTTTTTTCCCTTGATAACTGATTATAGTTTCTACAAAATAAAATTTTACATTTCACACAAGAAACAAAAAAAAAAAAAAAAAAGGTTAGTGATGGTATTATTAGAAAATAAATTTTGAATACAAAAATTATTAAGTAATTATTCATATCAAGAGGAGAGTAATTTAAAATAAATTATATATTTTGTACTTTGTAAAAATATTTAGGATAAATTACCTAAACTTTTCTTGAGATTTACAAATAATACAACACACTCTCACTCTCTCTCTCTCAATTAAATTTACCGCTTCCAAGAGTTAAATACACTCTTTTACCCTAATTGACTCTCTTTCTAGATTAACCTTAAATGTAGTCTATTACCATTACACTTTAGGTTCTCTCTCTCTCTTTACATATTTACATACATCTATATAATAAAATAAAGCGATTTTTTAAAAAATATTTATCTGATAAACTAAGATTCAACAATTAAGAATTATTTTTTATTTTATTCAATGATTGAGATTATTTTTATATTTTTAACTTTCCGCTCAATTCTTATTTTAGTAGACTTTACTATCATCCATCTCATAGAATGTTTTAGCCATTTTTCACCATTTTTAAAGGATAGAGATTATAAGTAATTCAAAACTGACACCTTAAATTTTATCTAATTATGATTTTTAAGAAATTGAACATTTCAAATTAAAATATTATATTTATATTTTCTTTTATAATACTTATCAAAAATTAATTAGAGAGAGAGAGACTAAAATACATGTAATAATTGTTAGGGCCTATAGTTTTTGAGAAAAAAAAAAAAAAGACTAACACTCATGAATTATCATAAGTTTTTTTATTTAAACTTTGCATCCAAAGTTTCAATTATATAAGAAACTTAATACTAATTTTGTTCAAAATATCATAAGTAGGGATTATTACTAGACTATATATATATATATATATATATTATTTCATTACTTTAATCATTTTTTTTATTTTCTTCTTCCTCTAACATAATCTACATACCCAGTTTAAAAATAATAATAAAAAAATAATCTATCTGCCCAATGCTAGTATCCCATCCTTACTATCTTCCAATTATGATGTATCTATTCCCCTCCAAAAAAAAATAACCAACTAACATTTCTCCTCTCTTACAGATTCATAAATATTATTAAATTTTTTTACACCAAAATAAATCTAATCATAAATGAATTCACCAAAATAAATTTTATTATTAAATTGCCATATCTATTGCCAATTATTTAAATATAAAAAATGAGTTTGAATTCTTATTATGGGGGTAACTGAGAGAGAAGAAAAGAAACTAGATCGATGACCTTAAGTGTGTGACGTAGCTCGGCTACGAAGGAACAAGAAACTAAAGAAAAACGAAGAAGAAAGGCTGAAAGAAAAATTATTAGGGTTTCAATATCATCAAGTCTGTCTAAAAGAATAACGTAAGGTGCTATTTATAAGCACCAATAAAAACCCTAACCCTAATAGGTAAATCCAAAACAAATACAATTAAATAAATAAACTAATTAATATTCCAAAAAAATATGAATAAATAAAGAAACTAATAATAATAAAAGTCATTATTGGACTTGGGCCTCCTATCTCGTCTAGGCCTACTCCATGCTCCATCATTCTCCCCGGGTTGAAAAGAACTCTGCTCCGAAGAGTGGGAGGAAAGATAACAATCCAACAATGAAGGATCCAACTGATGAAGATCATCCTCCAGTATCCAAGTAGCATCAGAATCAGGGCGACCATGCCATTTGACAAGGAAGCGACGAAAACCACCATCTCGAGAAGTCACGAACTCATCATCAAGGATAGTGTCTACCATCTCCTTAGAATACTGTAACGAAGGCACAAATGGTGCACCTTTTCTAGCTCCACCTGCAGACACACTAGAAGGCAAAGTAGGAGGCTCAAAAGTGCCTTGGTAAGGTAGTAAATCCTCTACATTGAAAACAGGACTAATATCCATTCCATTAGGCAAATCAAGAAGATATGCATTAGATCCCAGTCTACGAATGATAGAATAAGGGCCCATGGCTCTTGCATAAAGTTTTTTTGAAAATGTTTTTGGAATTCTTTCAGGACGAATGCGAACCATGACATATTCACCAACATTAAATTCCCTAGATTTACGATGCACATCAGCAGCTAGTTTATACTCTTCATTACTTAGAGAAATCTTTCGCTTAATCTCAGCATGTAAGTCATGGATATGTTTGGCAAAGTTTTCTGCAGGTTCAGACACACGCATATGAGGTGGCAAAGGAACAAGATCAATGGGTGTGCGGGGTGAGTAGCCATTAACAATTTGAAAAGGACTTTTACCAGTTGAACGATTAACAGAATTGTTATAAGCAAACTCAGCTGTAGGCAAAATTAAATCCCAAACACCTTGTTTTACCCCAACCAAACACCTAAGCATATCACCCAAACTACGATTAACAACTTCAGTTTGACCATCAGTTTGAGGATGAAAAGCAGATGAAAATTTCAAAGTGGTTCCAAACAATTTCCAAAGAGTTTTCCAAAAATAGCTAACAAATTTCACATCCCTATCAGATACAATAGTGGAAGGCAAGCCATGTAATTTAACAACTTCTCTAAAGAATAATTTAGCAATATGTGAAGAATCATTAGTTTTGCTACATGGAATAAAATGTGCCATCTTAGAAAACCTATCAACTACAACCAAAATAGAACCATGTCCTCTAGCAGTTTTAGGCAATCCAAGAACAAAATCCATGCTAACATCCTTCCAAGGTTCATGAGGAACAGGCAAAGGAGTATATAAACCAGTGTTTTGTTTCTTAGCCTTAGCTAACTGACATGTTCTACATTGTGCAACTATCCTAACAACTATCCTAACAACCAATGCCATAGTTTTATCTCTCCCAAAATGTCCAGCTAAACCACCTGTATGCATCTCCCAAACTAACAAATCCCTAAGTGATGTTCGAGGTATACACAATTTAGTCACTTTAAACAAATAACCATTTTCAACAAGAAAGTCAACATACTCATGACGGTTACCTTTACTAGCCTCACCATAAATAATACCAAAGTCAGGACATGCAGAATACTCATCCTTCAATCTATCAAACCCAATGACATGAGCACTCATACGATGAAGTGTAACAGTTAATCTACTAAGTGCATCAGCAGTTTTATTTTCAATACCAGCACGATGATTAATCACAAAAGAATATTCATTCAAAAATTCAACCCACTTAGCATGTCGAGCATTCAATTTCTTTTGTGAGTTTAAATACCTTAAAGCTTGGTGGTCAGAAAACAACACAAATTCATTAGGCAATAAATAAAATCTCCAAAAGCGAAGACTTTGCACTATAGCATAAAACTCTTTATCATATGTAGAATATCGTCTTTTAGCATCATTGAGTTTTTCACTAAAGAAAGCTATAGGATGACCTTCTTGACTTAAGACACCACCAATACCTACACCTGATGCATCACAAGCAACCTCAAAAACTTTGGTAAAATCAGGATGTCTCAAAACAGGTGCCTCAGTCATTTTTATCTTGATTTCTCTGAAGGCCTGGCTAGTAGCATTAGACCATTGAAACTCCTCATTTTTTAAACATTCTGTGATAGGAGCCATAATGGTGCTAAATCCTCTTATAAATCTCCGATAGAAAGAAGCTAAACCATGAAAACTACGAGCCTCAGTGACAGATTTTGGTTCAGGCCACTCCCTAATAACTTTAACCTTTTCGGGGTCAGCTGAAATGCCATATGCAGACACGATAAAGCCTAAGAAAAGTACTTGGGGTTGCATGAAAGAACACTTCTTAAGGTTAACATAAAGTTTAGCCTCTCGAAGAGTGAGAAAAACCTGTCGAAGATGTTCTAAATGCGCTTCTTTGGATTTGCTATAGATCAGTATATCATCAAAGTAGACCACCAAAAATTTACCAATGAAAGGCTGTAGGACATAGGTCATAACTCTCATGAAAGTACTAGGAGCATTAGACAAACCAAAAGGCATAACTAACCACTCAAATAAACCATCTTGTGTTTTAAATGCAGTTTTCCACTCATCTCCTGGCCTAACACGAATTTGATGATAACCACTACGCAAATCTATCTTAGAGAACCAGCTAGAACCAGCTAATAAATCCAACATATCTTCAAGGCGAGGAATAGGAAATCTATACTTGATTGTGATCTTATTGATGGTTCTACTATCCACACACATTCTCCAAGATCCATCTTTCTTAGGTGTCAACAAAGCTGGCACCGCACAAGGACTAAGGCTATGCCTAACGAATCCTCTCTCTAAAAGTCCTTCTATTTGCCTATTCAACTCCTCTCGCTCTTTAGGGTTCATTCTATAATGTGGAAGGTTAGGCAGTTGAGAACCTGGAACTAGGTCTATAGCATGCTGGATATCTCTCAAAGGTGGTAATTCACTAGGTAATTCATTGGGCACCACATCAATAAAATCAGCTAGTAATTTCTTCACTTCCAAAGGAACATCAGTAATTGAAAAGTCAGATGAAACTTCCTTTGCTACTAAAGCTAAGCACATACCAGTCTCCATTCCCTCTCTCTCAAACTTCTTACATTTTAAAATATGCAAATTTTGTTCAGAAAGTTTAGGGATGTCACGTTTACCATTGTAACTTTTTGGCTTAGCAGGTCTCAAAATAATGTTCTTACCCTTATACTTAAACGAATAGATATTATCCTTGCCAAAATTGGTAGCATTAAGATCATAAAACCAAGGGCGACCTAAGAGTACATGGGCAACATCCATGGGTAGCACATCACAATAGATTTCATCCTTATAATCTCCCATTTGAATAGAGACTAGACACCATTGAGTGACAGGCAAAGTATGATCATTCACCCAAGCTACCCTAAAAGGATTTGGATGTGGTTCTACTTTCAGGTTTAACAATTTAACAGCATCCTTAGAAACCACATTCATTGAACTACCCCCATCAATCACTAACTTACACTTCTTATCTCCACTTTGTATGACTGTGTGAAAATACTAGTACGCTTCCAATTATCATTATCTACAGTCGTGGACAGTACACATCTAACCACACCAACACACTCATCAACGTCAAAATCTTCCTGAAGACCATTTTCATCACCGGAATATTCTAAAGGATCAACAATTTGGTCTTCCTCAATTTCTACACTACTTTGTTCAACATCTAATGCCAAGGCACGTTGGGGACAACGAGATGCAATATGACCCTTTTGATGACACTTATGACAAATAATCGAAGGATTACTAGCCTTAGACTCACTATGAGAAGCAACTGGGAGAGAGTTACGCACACTAGACTCCTTGCTCCTAACGTTATTGGGCTTAACATTACCATTTGATGACATGGACTGTGACTTAGGCTGACTTAGTTGTGCAAAAGAGGAAGGTCTATTGAACTTCTCAACTTCTAGGGCTTTTTGATATGCATCCTCTACAGTGTGTGGTGCATGCAATTTAACCATCTTTTGAATGTCAAACCTAAGACCATTAACAAATCGGGTGCAGGTAGCAAATTGATCCTCAACATGGAACTCACTACACCTAAGCCTAGCTTCCTCAAATTTGGCAGAATACTCAGCTACACTAAGAGTCATTTGTTTTAAATTAATCATGTTGGAGAACAACTGACTCTTATATGATGGAGGAATGTACTTTTCTTGCAACTTGGCTTTCATAACTGCCCATTGGGTGATAGGTGGTTCACCCATACGAATCATGTCTTGCAACACATTTTGCCAATACATTTTAGCTGAATTAGTTAATTTCATTTTTGCAAACCTAATACGTTCACTATCAATCATTTCATACCAATCAAAATATTCCTCAATAGCAACTAACCAATCAGAGAAAACATTAGGATCCATTCTACCATCAAATTCAGGAGCACTAATCTTGACTTTTGTTGTAATATCTCTTGGAGGTTGTCTAACTTGCCTATCATGATCTCTACCCCAATTACCATTAACCCTAGGCTAGTATCGCTGAGGAGCGATATCTTCTCTCACCTGATTTGGTAGATGGTTTTGCCTTGGGGGTTGGTAATCTAGTGGAAAGTTAATATTGGCAGGTTGAAACTGATCAACTAGGTTGAACTGAGAACCTCCTATATCAGAAAACCTTGTATGAGGTTGAGCAATTGAATTACTACCCAAGTTCATTTTACCCAGATTATCATGCAAACTATTTGTGAATTCATCAAATTGATGTGAACCCCCAGATGGACTTGAACCCCCAGTGTGTGTTGACCCAAAGAGTTTTCTAGCAGTTTCATCAACATGTTCACCTATCTCATGTTTACCCAAATATTTTAAAAGCAAATCCATTTTTTGATTCATTGCATGAGTTTGTTGTTCGAGGGCAGATTGACGTTGAGTTAATTGACCACACATTGAATTTAAATTACTTACCGATGCAGTGACTAAATCAAATTGAGCTTTATTTGCATCATGATGACGGGTAATACATGCTAGACTATCATTTAAATCTTGAGATAAGGCTTGTAGTCTTAAATCAAAATTATTAAGTCTCTCAATCGGGTCTTTTGTGTTAGAGGAAGAAGGTTCAATGGTGTCACTTTTTGTGGATGACATGCTGAGATAAAAGCTAAAATTTCGCTAGGTAAAGAAATTTATAAATTATATGCTAATGCAACAAACACAAACCTAAAAATTTTTTTTTAATGCGATTATATGCCACAATTTGCACGAATCACAAAAGAATTAATTAAATTTTTTTTAATATTCTTTATGCTTATCAAATAAACTGGAATCTAAAAACACTCAAACAAAATTTACCTAAATATCATAAATATTAATCGAGTTTTCAAAGTAAAAGAAAATTTACCTCGTTGAAAAACCTTTGAGATGCCTACAATACCTTAGTATTGTTGCAAGAGAACCAAACAAGGTGTGTATTTTTTTTTTTTTTTTTTTTTGCGATGGGGTGTTGTCAAATACCTAAATCCGTCTGCTACCAATTGCTGCGTCTCGGTGTTGAATCAATGCACGTTGCGAAGCACAAACTGTTTTAGGGTTGCCGAAGGTTCTTCGAAAGTCGTTAGGGTTTCGTCGAAGGTTGCCGGAGCTTCGTCAGAGGTCACCGGAGCTTCGTCGGAGGTCACCGGAGCTTCGTCGGAGGTCGCCGGAGTTTCGTCGGAGGTCGTTGAAGTCACCGGTGAGTTCGCCGGAGGCAGGTGGTGCCAATGGTGGTGTTCGCCGGAATTAAATATTAATAAAATGCACGAAAACGTACTCGAAGGGTTTGAAGGTGCGTAAAGCGATGGCGGCGGTGGCTACGGCAACTGCTGCGGCGATTGCTGTTTAAAATCTGACACTGAATCTGTTGCAACAACGGTGTACGACAGCTTAGATTATTTGGATGAGCACAATGATGAAAACTAAGGTTTTTGTGAAAGAGTGGGTTTCTGACGGATATTGAGAGCTGTAGGATCTTTCGGCTCTGATACCAAATTGACGTAGCTCGGCTACGAAGGAACAAGAAACTAAAGAAAAACGAAGAAGAAATGCTGAAAGAAAAATTATTAGGGTTTCAATATCATCAAGTCTGTCTAAAAGAATAACGTAAGGTGCTATTTATAAGCACCAATAAAAACCCTAACCCTAATAGATAAATCCAAAACAAATACAATTAAATAAATAAACTAATTAATATTCCAAAAAATATGAATAAATAAAGAAACTAATAATAATAAAAGTCATTATTGGACTTGGGCCTCCTATCTCGTCTAGGCCTACTCCATGCTCCATTAGTGTGAGTATAAATTGAAATTGGAGATAGGGTTAGAGAAAGTGCAAGTACCAAGGGAGAAAGAGTAACGAGGTAAAAATAATTTTGGGAAAGAAAGAAGAAATTTATTTATTCATAGTGGATACAAAGTTAGTGTGTGGTTTTGGTGAGAAAGAATGAAAGAATAGAGTTGTTAAATCTCTATAAAATTTAAAATTTTTACATACTGAATGAATTACTAAACTGTAACTTCTAGGTAGAGTTTGAAAAGAAAAAAAAGTTAATTTTTTATCTAGTTTCTTTCTGTAAGTATTAAAAGTTAATTTTTTTTTTTTTGGTATTTAGGAAGAGAAAAGAAAAATTAATTTTTTAATAGTTAACTTTTTAACACTTTATTAATTTGATATTTTTATCCTTCATGGCTTAAAAAAAACTAGAAATGTAAAAAAGTAAATATCATCATTTTAAAAAAAATTAAAAAATGGAGTAATTAGAAATTGAGTAACTTCCTTAGCTGCTAAACACAACCTTACTAATTTATGCTAAAATTTTCCACTCCAAACACCCTCTAGAGAAAAGTACACTTTATCTATTATTAATTGGAATTTAGTTAAATAATACATGCCCCTCTAACTTGAGATCAATATATAATTTACTCATGGTAAGCGTAAAATTGGCTAAATTTATTAAATTTAATCGTATTTGTGTTTAATAATCAAAATTGGGTAAGAAAAAACTTTTATAAAATTAGATAGATAATAATGTATTTTTACTAATTTTTACTTATAATACAATATTATTTTATATTTTAAAAAGAATCAATTTGTCTTTATTGTTGTAAAAATATTTTTGAATAATTACTTATAAGCTTATATTGCACAAATTTAATTAAATTTAATATTTTATGATAATTATACCTTAATTTAAATCATATGCATTAACTTTTAAACTAAAACATACTCATGTATTTTTATTAATTTAAGAGGATAAAATATAATTATTCATAACTTTAATTTTCATAAATTTCTGAAAGATATTTAAATTTAAGATATATTTGATGTACTGGAAAATATTAAAAAATTCTAAAATCTCTAAAAATTATTTATTTTTATCTTACTAGATATATTACAAATTATAATTATATCAAACTATCTTATTTTATCTCACTTTTTGCCATAAAACATCCCCAGATTTATTGAAATCAAATCGTTTGACGGTTTTTGGTTTTTTTAGTAGGGTTGCATACAGTGCATCACAATGAAGATGGGGGACGCTCACGTGACTTGTTCACGGACAATATCCCCCAGCCCCAGTCCACCGTTTGGGCACGTGACAGGGCCCACCACCCTTCGCTTGCCGACAAACTAAAAATAAAGAGATCGCGGTACGAAAAATTTGAATGCGGATCAATGTCGTACGGAACACCATTTCCACGTGCTCTCTCACCTAAGTTTCTGACTCCTCGCAACAACGCCTCCCCTGCGTTGTACACGTGTCCCCATGCTTCGACAATCTTGGGGTGGTGATACTGCACCCCGACCCTCATTACCACGGCAACTGGAAATCGACGTGTGGCACCATGGGCATATTCGCTACCGTAGAGATTTGTCCATTTTCGTCTTTTCACTTAGCACTATTCTGCCATTTAAAGTTTATTTTTAATTAAAGGAGATAACAATGATATGCTGCACGTGTCCCGTTTTTTTTTTTTTATTCTAATTTTTTAACCACTAAATCAATATTATGAGTCTTTGATTTTAAGAGGGTGTTAATTCTTAAAAAATACTTAAAAAAAACTTCTATGTTATAAATTTTTTAACTTTTTTTCCGATCAAATATGATATGTTACTATACTACTAACTTTTACTTTTTTTTTTTAACAAAACAAGTACCAACTTTAAAAAAAAATAATATGTAAAATCAATTCCATCGAGTCAAATTCAAACAATCGAATCAATTAGGGCCGTTCGGAACTCTAACCAATTTCAAAAAATTCTAAAATATTTCAAAAGTTTCAACTTTTTAAATTTTAAAAAAAATTTCAAAATCCGTTAAGACAAGCAATCGTAGTCTATTGTAATAGGTTTTGATTGATTTTTTAAAAAGTTGAGTTGATATATGTACAAAAAAGTTTCACAAAATTTCAAAATTTTTTAAGGTTCTTTATTAATATTTTACCATGTGTCACTTTATATAATTTTTAACAATTTATATTAAATCAATTATAAACATTCAATTATCATTTCAAAATAACTTTTTACACTCAAAATTCTTAAAATCTCACTTTTGTTTTTTTTACCACTACAAACGGCCACTTAATTGGCAACTTAAATGCTCTGCTTGAGAAGTTAACTGACTTCTCAATTCCTGATTACTCAACTTTTTTACTTTTTTAAAATGTCTAAATTTACTCTCTCAACTTTAAACTTCTTTTTAAATTATAACTGATAAAAATATCATATTAATAAAAAGTTAAAAACTATTGCTAAAGGATAATTTTTTTTATAATTAAGTAGTAACAAGTTAAAAAAAAAAAAAACTTTTTCCCCCTAAACAAAGACTAAAACTTTTTTTCCCCTAGACACCTAAAATTGTTTAGAAATAGAATAGCGCAAATTTATATTATGTTTATGTTTATATAAAATTTATTATTTTAATTTTTTGTGATAATAATCATGGAAATTATTTTATTTTTACATGATTTATATCTCATATTTTATTTTAAGATATTAGTGTAACTTGATTAATTAAATAGGACAGATATGTAGTATTGAAGCTGTAAATATGAAAAAAAAAAATAAATGAATAAAATTTCCATTGGACTCAGCTTGTCCAGTGTCGTCCGATTAACGAAAAGGGGGAGACTGATATAATTTAGTTATATCAATTTCGTAACATTGAGTTAGTAATTATTAGATTAAAATTTAATAATTTAAATTTATTATATTAATTTAATTTAAAATAAATATAAATATTTCTAAAACTGTTGAATTAAAAATAATTGGTATAATGACAAGTACGAAACTTCCCCCCAAATCTCCGATTAACGAGGCATAGTTCTAATGCAAATCAAATCCCGAAGAAAGAAATAAAAAAAAAAAAAAAAGAAACTGGGGATCAGAGTAGGACTGGACAATGGGTTGGGCTTTGACGTAAACAAATTTGTCATCTGTTGGATCGAGTCAAAACAAAATTTTAGCCTAGACTTAATCTTAAAGCCCGTCGTGTTCTTAAAATAAATTTATATTTATTATAAAAATAATTTAAAATTATAAAAAAGTAGCTTAATATTAAATTAATTTATTTAAAATTTGATATTACTTATTTTATAAAATAATAATGCATGCAAAAAAATATAATATATATATATATATATATGTATGTATATATTCTTTAACCTTTCAAACCGACGCGTTCAATTCCGACTTTCGAGTGCACCTAAACGGATTTAATAAAGTTTACAAATTAAACAAAAATGTAAAACGAATGCCATTCCTAAACTGGAGTGGAGTGGCCCGACGGTCCCTAATTAGGCTTCCATTAATTATATATTTCGGAGCACTGTCTTTGGACTGTAAATTTTTAATTTAATTTTCTATGTTTTAAATTAATGAATATAAATTTACACACTCATTAATATAATAGTATTTTTAAATTCCTTAATAATCATAATATTTAAATTTAATTCTTTATTTAGTTTTCTAAAGTTGTATGGCGTTCCAGAATATATATTTATAGAAAATTTATCCTTAATAAATATAGAAACATTTTAAAATATTATTGAATTCTAAACTTTTCAAAAATAATTGTTACTATACAACTTTATTAAGTTTTTTAACATTCAAATTATGATAGTTTAAAAAACAAAAATTTAAAAGAATAAGATGCTTGTGGTCATTCTCACTCTTTTTTTTCCCCTCTTTTAAAAAAGGGAAAAAGAAAAAAAAAATCCCCATCAAAGCAAAAGTTTAATTTAAATTTCGTTCTAATCTTTCTCTAAAAATTTTTCCTACATATTTACCTATTTACTAAATTTTTCTTCTAAATATGCCTTTTAAATCTTTTTATCTAACATACTGCTTTTCAAATTTTTCTTTCTGCTCGTCTTACTTTTTATATATTTCTTATCCATCTACAAGAATAATCACAATTTTCTCTATTAATTATTCTTATACTTCTCGTCTGTCTACAAGAATAATTACAAATCAATTGTGTATATATAAATCACTTTCTTTTTTTTTTTTTCAATTTAAACTTTGTTGTGCCTATCTAAAATTTTGCATTTTATGAAAATTTGAATATAAAAATTTAACTAACTTAATTAAAAGTGCAATAATAGTATTAATTGTCTCCTAAATAAATTTAAACTTTTTTATTTTTGAGATTGTAAATATTTCACACGCATTCTATGTGCAATCGCTAGTATTAGGTGCACGCACGATGTGTGTAAAAATTATTTATTTTATAAAAATTGAATTTTTAAATTTAAAATTATATATAATTCATTACTCCCATTTTTTACCTTTTTGTCTATACTAAAAAAAATATTTAATCGTGATTTATTTTGAATCCTCATGTCCGATTTCTCCTTTTTCTTTTCTCACCTTTGTCTCCTAGACTATCGTTATTTTTTCTCTCTCTCTCAGCTCATATATTATCATTTCTATCTCTTTAATTTACTAAGTTTTTCTTTATTAAATTATGTGAAACTTTTAAAAAATAATAATGAGTAAACTTGTGATTGGGGAATTTTTTTTAAGTGATTCTTTTTTGGTTTTATTTCTTAAATTTTCTTCTCACTTTAAGGTCTCAAGGATGACACTCTTTCACGAACAATTTATTTACATCTAAATTTCTATCTATTCCTAATCCTCAAATCTCGTGTTTCCTCCCTTTTTTTTTTCTTATTTCTACCCTCTTCTTTTTTTTTTTCCTTATCTTTTTTTCTTTGTTTTCCCCTCCTAATCCCTATCTCCTGCATCTTCCTTTTTTTTCCCCCTAATCTCTATCTTAATTTTTTTCCTTTTCTCTGTCCTAAACTCTATCTTTATTATGTTTATTTTTATCAAAATATGTGAAAGGTTGGCGATATTAATACTCTTTCAAAACCTTCCCCTACTTGTAATTTTTTTTTTACTCTATAGAATTACAAAACTAGCCTTACAATTAATAGAGGATAATTAATACAAAACATTTTAAATACCATAGTAAGCCTCAATTTTCATTTATTATTATAAAACTAACATCTTTTACTTTTCATCTCTGTGTAATTCCACTTTTCACTTTTTGTGATTACATCTTTCATAATCTTATGTATACTCGTATTTATCTCTATTTTTTGTTGGTGTATATGCTATTTCATAATTAGAATTTTTTTCTCTATTAAGCCTTTTTTTTTTTACAGTTCCGATTTGTAGTGTTTTTTTTTTTTTTGGTTGGTAATTTATAGAGGGTTTTTGTTAAAACATTTGAATTGTTTTTAATTGTGTCATATTTTATTTTATTTAATGGTGGCTGGTTTTGGGATCATTGTTAGAATTTTAATTTTAATTTGATTTACTTTTATTTCAGTTATTTTCATTAGCGTATAAATTGATCAACGGTTATGATGCCTTTCTTTGTATCAATTAAAAAATAATAATTATTTATTTCCTACTTTGATTTTTTGATAAATAAACTTAAAATATATATTTATAAGGCTAATTAAAAAAAAAACTATTAAAAAGTTCTCTCACGCAACTTCATAAAATTATAATTGACAGTAAATTTTTAATTTAATGTGTAACTTAATAAAAAGTGGAGAATGTTATAGAAAAATGAAAAGTATAGAGGATATTAGTTTTATAATAATAAATAAAAATAGAGGGTGATTATGATGTTTGATGTGTTTTGTAATAATTGACATCTATTACAAGCCTAGTTTCGTAATTTTATATGAGAAAAAATATAGCAATAAGTGAGGGAAACTTTTGAAGGAGTACTAATATCCCCACTCTATGTGAAAATTTTAAAAATCTTACTTCAAGAAGCAATTTATCAGTATCTAGACAACATATTAATGTACAGCAAATATTTAAGAAGAAATTACTTTTGATAGTAGATCTCCTACTTCTTCACTCAAATAGAATTAGTAGTCATCATCTTATAGTATATCTAATGGTTTAGAAGTTTAGCGTTGAGAGAATTTAAAAACGTTTGGGTAAAATTTTCTACTTGTTTTAAATTGGTAATGTTGTGAACAAAGAAAACTTGTGAAACACTATTGTAAACAATTAAATAACTTTATATGATTAATAGTAACTGCTCTTTCAAATTTCAAATTACTTTCTTAACTTTACCAAATTTGATGTTTTTTAGAAAATAGGAATTTGACCAAAATCACGTCTTTATAAAATATAAGTTTCACCAAATATCGGTATTCGTTTTATAATAGTTATAGGTGTGCGTGTGTGTTTATCGAGAAGTTGGGACGAAGATGAATCACTGAATTTATATGTTTCTTATTTTAGCTAAAATTATGGTTCCTAGAGTAATAAAAATTTTAAATTAATGTTCCATATATGTTTTTATTTTTCCTTTTTCATTTTTTCAAGTATTTTATTTTATCAGAATTTTATGGTAAATAGTGATGAATTGTGTTTATAAAAAGGAGACAAACCAAAACATTAATTTAGACTCGTAATATTCTATATATTTTTTATTTTTAATACAAAAATATTTGTTTGAGGTTAAGTTGTATTTATTAAAGTTTCACCGCATTTTTATAAGTATATTTTACTTAATATGTGTTTTATTTTTTATTTAAAATTAAGATTTTTTCACAATTTACCAATATTCTAAATTTTAAATCTATTTAGGTTTTAGGATAATTTGATTTTGTAATAATTATTTATGTACGTTCATATATAAACTACTTTTAGCCCTTTATTTTTTAATAATATAAAATTTTAACTTCTAATAAAATAAATGAAAATTAGACATCTCTTATGTTGAATAAAACGAAATGAATAACGAAACTATATACAGTCTATATTGAAAATAAAAACCTAATATATTACACAAAAAAGAGCACCATAATAAGTAATTTCCTTAAATGCATTTTCACATCAAAGATAATATATTACTATAATTATTTACCAGAATAAAGTGGCAATGACATCTGTGTAATATAGCACATATTAGTGGGTCATTATTTTAAAAATAAAATGTTCATAAATAACTATATTATTTTGAAAATAAATTATAAGGATAAATCTTAATAAATCAAAATATTTTTTTAATATTATAAAAATATTAATAATTTATTTAACATTTCAAATTTTTTTTAATTTTGTATAATATATATTTTATACATAAAATGTCATCTTCTACGTAAACATTAGGGGTGGAAGCGAGCTGAATTGAACCGATCTTTAACATGTTTGAAGCTTGGTTTGAGCTTTCTGAATTGAGCTCACCGAGCTCGAGCTCAGCTCAAGTCAAACTTTTATATAGGTTTAAGTTCGGCTCGATAAAAAAGAATTTAAACTCCAATTTGACTCGCGAATAGCTCAAATTAAACCAAAGTGACGTTATTTTGATTTTAAAATATAATAAATAAAAAATTATAATAAAAATATTAATAACAAATATTAAAATATTATTAAATATATATATATATATATATATATATATTATTTTATCGAATATGCTCGCGAGTTTTTGAGTCGAGTTTTTCCAGTCTTGAGCTCGAGTCTAAACGAGTCATAAATCAAACTTAATTCGAACTCGTTTTAGTTACAAATCAAGCTCGAACCGAATTTTTTTCGAGCCGAACTCAAATAGTTCACGAATAGCTCAATTTGTTTTCACACCTAACAAAAACAGTTATGTGTCTCTCTCTCACTCTCTCTCGTTAGGTAACATTTGGTTTGCATCTTTATATTTTGTTTTTCATTTTCGTTGTCTATTTTCTATTTTTTGTTTTGAAGTTCATATTTTAAAAATACTAAAAATATAATTGGTTTGATATTTTTATTTTCTGTACTTTGATATTTTTCTTGTTTTGGATTAAAAATGCTAAAAACGACTTTTGGTCATTTTGCATTTCATGTGTCAACTCATTGTATGTTTTTGAAAATAAGTTTTGAAAAGACAAGTGGCCAAAAGAGTTTTAAGATGTTTTCATTATTTTTAAAAGTATAAAATGAAAAATAAACTCAAAATAAGTATACCAAATATCGCTTTAGTTTTTTCTTAAATAACGGAATAGTGCAATTGGACTTCAATGAGTCATTTGTTTGTAACTTTAAATGCAAAAATTATTTAAATATAAAAATTGTAATTTTATTTATTTTTATACATTATATCATTTAAATGCTCAATCTAATATACTATAATGTTTATGCAAGTTAAGAAATTTTAGATGATAACATATATTATGAGTATAGATGGTCAAATTTTTGGCATAAGACATGTAATAATTTATTAGTTTTATTACCTTTATTATTATTTTTTAATTTTAAATATTTTATGACACTGACTAGTGTAACGGATTATATAATACTTTAGTTATAAGATACATGTTTTTTTTTTTTTTACTATTTTAGTAAAATTGATATTCATTGTAATTTTACTTTATTAGATTGATTCATAGATAATAATTTCATAAATATATTATACACAAATTCTTTAAATAAATATATTTTTAAGAGATAGAGTAATTTTAGTAAATACAAATACATAAAATCGTGCAACAATTTATTTATTATGTGGTAATAGATTATTGGAATGAAAATACTTTTTTATATTATTTTTGTTTGGTTCAGGGAAAAGCCTAAAAGGCTAAAAATGTCATTTTAAAAATATCCGTGTCCTCATCCGCCGGCGGTCATCTTCAATCCATTTATTTCGTACAACATTCGTTACAGTCGTTTGATACGATGTAAATTGTTAAGAAATTTTAAAAATTTTTAAAAATATAAGTTATATATTTTTTATTTCAATATATTATTTTATAAATTTATAAATTATTTTATTTTATTTTATTTTTTGCTACTTCAAACGCCTTCTAATTTAAATTTTTAAGTTGTGTTTGTTGTTTAAAAAATCATTTTTATAAATTTTTCTAAAATTGAAAATTTTTATTTACTACACAAATTAAAAAAATTATAATTTTTATCGATATATACTAATATTTTTTTCAATTCAAACACCTTCCCAATAACAATTACAATTTATAACTATATAATAATTTTAATTATGTTTCAAATATATATCATTTTAGTATTTCAGGAGGGTAAGTAAAGAAGTAAATAACATGATATTTTGAAAATGAAAAATTTAAATAATATTTTCCATTCTTAATAAAAGTGTATCAATTGTACTTTTAATGTTTTACCATAATTCTTAATAAATTAAATATAATAAACGTAATAGCATGAATAAAATTACTGTTAATTTTTTAATATGATGATAGATTGTTAAAAAAATAATAATTTTTATATTATTTTTGTAGAGAGAAATAAAAATACTTGTAGAAGAAATAAAAATACTTGTAGAAGAAAAAAGCTGAAAGGGTTAAAACTGTCTATTCTATAATATCTACGTCCACATCCGCAGATTGTCCTCTATCGATTTCTTTTGTATATATATTCTTGCGTGCATTGCGCTCCACCGCCTTTGAAGCGCCAGAAGGTTAAAAAATCTTCATTCAAACACACTACAAACAGCCTGTTACAAATATTTTGCTCACAGCCCAACGTAAGCCATGCCAAAAAAGGTCCTCTTTACACGTGTTAATTTTTCTCGTCTCCTTGAAAATTTAATGGAAACCTCTCGGTTAGCCAAAAAATTTCCCACTATTTTAACCCCCAGGGAAATAAATAGCTCCTATTTTTTAACCTAACTATGGTTAACAAATCTTAACCATGGTTAGTAGAAGCTGATAAATACTCCGAAGCGGAGCTTGTCTGTTTACACGGCCATCTGCAGGCATGTAAAGACAACAATTAACAAAACGAAGATGATGATCGGAGAACGAAACTACCCCTCAAATCCGATGGTCCAGATCCCTCCGTGGAGTGTTTTTGACGATCCGACGGCCGATGCGTCGTTCCCGTTAGCTGCTGGTGGCATTTCCGTCAGCCCTAATGGCAATGCAGAGGACTTTTCCCCGTTCGATGCTCTTACGGCGCTTCATCGATACCTGCCGTCTAACGATGTCGATTTGGATTCCAACGAGTCTGGTCGGGAGTCGGATCTTCCGTTGGACGCTTACTCTTGCGATAACTTCCGCATGTTTGAATTCAAGGTCCGAAAGTGCACGCGTGGCCGTTCGCATGACTGGACGGAGTGTCCGTTTGCTCATCCCGGGGAGAAAGCTCGCCGGAGGGATCCGAGGAAATACCACTATTCTGGCACATCGTGTCCGGAGTTCAGGAAGGGGAACTGTAAGAAGGGTGACTCGTGCGAGTTCGCACATGGTGTGTTCGAGTGCTGGCTTCACCCTGCGCGGTACCGGACTCAGCCCTGCAAGGACGGCCCCAACTGTCGCCGCCGGGTATGTTTCTTTGCCCACTCGCCTGACCAGCTCAGGGTTTTGAGCCCAAGGACGCCGGGTTCGGCGGAATCGTACGATGGGTCTCCACATAGACTGGCTCTGGAGGGTTCTTGTGCGAAAGGGTTGGTTTTCATGTCTTCGCCGGAATCGGTTTCGCCGCCGTCCGAGTCTCCGCCGATGTCGCCGATGACCAACACGCTGAGTCGTTCTCTGGGTTCGAGCTCCATCAGCGAAGTGGTAGCCTCTCTGCGTCAGTTGCAGCTAAACAAAGTCAAGTCCTCGCCCCCCTCCTGGGGTTTGCAGGTGAGCCCTTCTGGATTCAAAGCCCCCAGGTTGTCCATGACCCGACCCGATTTCTGCAGTTTGCCTTCGACCCCTACTAGAGCCTTGACGAGGCCGGGCATGGGGCCGTTTGATGGCTGGGGAAAAAGGTGGGTGCCAGGAAGAACCTGTAATGGAGAGGGTAGAGTCTGGCAGAGGTCTTAGGGCCAAAATGTTCGAGAAACTCAGCAGGGAGAACCCTCTGGATCGGGCTGACCCGACGCCATCTTCTCCGGCTCCGGATGTTGGGTGGGTTTCGAATTTGGTAAATTGAAAGGGTTCTAGTTCTGTTCAGTTAGTTTTGAATGATCATTGTTTATGATTTTTTTTTGGCTATTTTGGTTCTCTTTCCTCTACTGTGAATATGGAGAAGATATGGAGAGAGAAGATTGAATATCATTTTCGAAGCAAGATTTTGAAGATTCTGTAAATATATATATATATATATATATATATATATATATAGGTGTTCTAGTTTTAGTATTTGGAGGGGTGAAGAGTAGAATCTCTTTTTTGGGGGGAATTTTCTAAGAGATTAAGAAAGGGACTTGTGGTGTGGGAAGACTTTATGTATAGACAGGACTTTAGAAGACTGCCAAAGCAAAGAGGTAGAAGAACAGTGGATTATTCCCTTTTTCTTATTTTTGGTTGTCTCATATGGTATTGTTATTACCTCAATCAACTGATCTCATTATTGTACAAATTAATTTATGCTCAATGGAATATTAATGTAATGTTTGATTTTGTCAAGTGCTTCTCTTCTGATATTGATGAATTTTCTTAATAGCATTTGTTAGAGGTTTGCCCAGTCTTTGTTCGTGAAAAAGCATAAGCTCCCAAGGGCCATGGTGTGGATGATTTGTGTGTTAAGTTGTTTGCCCGTATGTCTTCTTGTACGTATTATATGTATGTATGTATTTATCTCTCATTAATAAGATGATGGAACTGGCAATAAGGGTAGAAACAAGTATTTAGCTCCCTTGGTTTTTGTAAATGCAAAGAAAAGGGGCGTTTCGTAGCACAATTTTTAGCATTTTTTAGTCAAAAGTTGTTAGTAGTAATTTTAAGTGTGTTCGATGAAGTAAGTTGTAATTTTTAGTAATTTTTTGGTGTTTGGTAAAATTTTTGGTAATATTTAATAATTTCTAACAACTTTTTATTGTTTGGTGAAAATTTTAACAAATTTATGAACTTTTTATATGTTTGATGAAATTTTGAATGGAATAAATTATTATAATCGAGTAAAAAATGATAAAAGTTAAAATCTTACCAAACGGTTTGTAATTTTCGATAGATTTTATGCTTCTGTGTACTGTTAAACGGGACCAAGTGGTGGTTGCTATTTTTTCTCTAAATTTTTGGGTATTCCTTATTAATTTTTGCAAGAAAATACCAAAGATGGTTGATAATTGGACATCCAAACGGGTTGTGTGCGGATCTTGAGGGGGAGTAGCAAAGACTAGCTTGAAGGGAGGAATTTGCCGTAGGAGTTGTTTGGATTTTGGTTATTTTTAATATGGGTGTGGCTTGGACGTTGGAGAAAATTCTGGGTTCCTCTGTCCTTTCAATGCATGGTGGGTGGGACATAAGGAGGACGGAAGGGATGGGAGAGGGACACCTCTTGACAAAGAAAACCATGGTGGGTGTTGGGGCCCGTGGGACATGGGAAGGACGGACGGAATGGGAGAGAGAATACCATGGTGGGTCTGGGGTCCTTTCGAAACGGAATTTGTAAAAATTTTTGGTAATTTTTGATAAAAATTATCAAGTGTATTTTTTTTAATAAATTTTATAAAAATTTTAATTTTATTTATTAAAAAAAATTTTTGGTCGTTGAGTGAAAAGTTAGAAATTTGGAGAAATTTAAAAAATTTTGGTGTTTGGTAAAAAAAAAAAAAAATATAATAATAATTTTGAGGTGGTGTCCAATTAAAAAAAGAAGTAAATTTGTTAAATTATTCTTTTTGATTAAGGTTTTATTTGGTTATTAAAAAAAATCAATATTTTATGCTTGCGTCTTAAATAATTTTTATTAAAATTTATTTTTTTAAAAATAGTAGGTGTATTCGTTTGTATTCATAAACAAATTAAATTCTAATTAAAAAGTATGTAAGACAAAATTATAAAAGAAAGGCTAGAATTTTCTTTTTTGTAATCAAACAAAGCCTAGAGATTTGAGCCTTTTGAGGTGACAGGTTTGTGGATTATAGGGGGGTTTGCTCTCTCTCTGGTGTTCGGTTCTTAATTTGGGTTGATTCTTATTTGCTTATATTTAAATGTTTTAAAATTTAATAAATAAACTAAATAATTTAATTTATTAATTTTGGAGTCAGTGTATTTTGATCCTGATTTTTTTTTTTTTCAACTAGCATGTTCTTGGTGATATTTGTTATTGTTTTTTTTAATTAATAAATTATTAATGTAGGGGCCTACGAAATCCTATGTTGGTACGGAGCGGATCGTGTATAAATTATCCCCTGGGGTCGGCGCATGCACCCTTGCCCTTCGAATTTGTGGTGCACGTTTCTTCCCTTGCAAATGTGCATGTTTGGTTGAGTGTCTGTTGATGAGGCCTGCGATGCCCTTCTAAAACTGTCGTGTTATTTTTAATTCATTCGGTCAAGTATATTTTCGTTAACTAGTAGTTACCTGTATTTAAAGACATAAAATATAATTAACGTTATAATAATTTAAATTTAAATTTACAAATAAATTTACATGAAAATTATAAAATAAATTTTACTAATCAAAACAAATTAAAGTATTGATACAGTGTTTAATAAAGGTATAAAGTTTAATTATTTATTATAAACATTATCACATTTTAAAAATGTCTATTTAAAAATTTTTATATATGGAAAGTATTTAAAAAAATATATGGAAAAAGTTAGAGATTATGGAGGTATTTGATTGGCTAAAATCAATCAAAATTCATTAACTTTTACCAATTTTTATACTTTTTTAATTAAATTTTTTCTACATATTACTTTTACATCAAATCATTGTAATTGTACATTCTTTGTACTTTTTGCCTGAATTTTTGTCAATCAAACACCTCCTATGTTTTCATATGAAATGACCGAAGAGACAATTAAAATAGAGTGAGAAATAAGTAATCACGAATAACTTTAATGGTTGAAAATATACAAATATTAAATTAATGGGTCTATATTATATATGAATATAAAAATTAAATAAATATGTTAAAATTAATAAAGTGTGCTACAAACAACTAAACATAAATATAAGGCATTATAATATTGCCATTTTTTTTAAAGATAAATTAGTGTAGCTTTTTCAGGGTTTGTTTGGAATAAGAAAAAGTGAGATAAATTGAGAGTTTGTTACATGTGCAGTGAAAGAAAAAAGTGACTGTGATATAAAGTTAACAGATATTATAGATTTTTTATTATTTTTCAGCAAACCAAACAAGGCCTCAGTTGAATCTGGAGGGACAGAGTTGATGATGTCACTAATGTTATGTTTGTTTTAGGGGATTGGATGATGGGGACTAAGTAATACCATAGGCTAATATATGGGATTGGACAAAAAATGAGATACTTTTTTATGTGGAATTCTTTTTTTGCTGTTTGGTTGGTGGGATATAAAGTAGAAGAAAAGATGTGATTTTGACATGTGATGTAACTAAGAAATAATTTTGACCTTTAATCTTGGAGAGAAGCAAATCCGACCATGGGGGATAAATAATCCCACCCCCCATGCAGTAGTCCTCCTCCGGTGAAATGTCAGATTACTCATCCCGTAAACCCTCATGTCCCTCAGTTAAAAAATAAAACAAACATAACCTTAGGTGGGGCCGAGAAATGACTTGTCCTATCCCCCTTTTTTCATCCGGCTATCAAACACACCCTGAAGGTAAGGAGGAGTAGCTTTCCATAGAAACCAAGAAACTCCTCTTCACCGGGGACTCTGGAAGGAGCACCGGTTTATAATGGATCCAATTCAGTTTTACCTCTGTCGTCGTCGTCCTATTTAAATGAAGAAAAAATAATAATATTTTAGTAATACTTAAATTCTAAATATTTAATCTTTAATTTCAACTATATTATGTAATATTTAAATATTTTCAAAAATATTTTTAACAAATTAAAAATAATAGTGTTAAGAGCTTAACCCAAATTGAAAATTATTTAAATTTGATTTTTAAAAAATTTATCCAAGTTTAAGAAGCCCAGGTGTGATTGAACAAATATTCGCCCTTAACGGAATGAGTTTAATTAACCTAAATTTAGAAAATTAATTTGTTATTATCTAAAATTATCGAATCAGAATTAAAATAATCAAAATATTTTACAAATTAACTTAATTGTATAAATTAATTAACTAGTCAATGTGAAAAAAACTTAAATTGTTATTCATGAAAAGTATAAATAAAAAAATCTAATATGATGCAATAGTGGCGTCGGGGGACCCCGATTCGTCACGTCAATTCATCACAAAGCCGTTGGCGGAATGCATGGCTAAAAATGCAACCGGAGCATCCGGCGCAACTGTTGCTACTTTTAGCAAAGGATTTGGGCTTGATTCAAATTTTTGGGGGAGAGACTTAAGACTCTTTTTGTGTGGCTGAGCTTTTGCGGGTCGTTTCAGTGTTCATTTGACATGCAAGTCGGCATTAATTGGGCACCTAAACAACCCAAAAAATTGAATGAAGATTGCAATTCTAAGAGTCACCAAGTCTCTTTCATTTCATGAATTATCATCTTCATGTTCGATATGTGTGTGTATGGTTTATCTATATACACACACATTGTATTATTTGTATCGAAGGCTAAAAGGTATCGAAGGCATAAAGTATGATTTAACGAATAAATACCTCGAAAGTTTAAATTTATAAAGAAAATTATATGAAAAATTATAAAAATTATTATAAAATAAAAGTAATAATTAAAAGAGATTAAATATCTATATATTGTTTATAATTAAAGATATAAAATTTATTATTTGTTACAAATATTATCACATTTTTAAAATATTATTTTAAAAACTTGTATATAAAAGTTTCAAAAAAAATATAAGAAGATAAGAGAGTATATTTTCATATGAATGAATCGAAAGGACAATCAAGTGGAGAGAAAAAGAAAAATAATTCTAGTAATTGAGAACATTCACAATTTAAAAATATCACAAATTCAGAATTTTAATCTTTCTTATTATATGATAAAACAAAGATCGTAAAAGTGTATATTTAAAATTTAAGTTTTAAGTATTATAATTGAAATTTTAATTGAAATGTTTTTTTAATAAATTTTTAATGAGAATTAAAGTTTAAATATCATTTTTTTAAATGTATATCGTGATAATGATCTATTTTCGTTTGCACATCAGAGGTCCTCTTGGGTTTGGTCAACCACTTCTTAGGAGGTCACCATCTTGGTACTGTTTCCACTGGAGCGATCCTCTTAGGTTTGGTCAGCCACTTCTCAGGAGGTCACTCATCCTAGTACTGTTCTCACTAGAGCACGCTTAACCTGAAATTCTCGCTAAATCCAGTACCCTCACGGTTTTAAAATGCGTCGTGACAAGAGAAAATGTAGAGGCGCTATAAGCTACTTCATTCTCGACGCCTTTCCAATGTGGGACAATTGTGGTATCATCTGAGCTCGAGGACTAAGGAACCGAGAATGGTAGGCTCATGACCCACGAGCTCGTGACCTTTTTGATTTCCACAGACGCACCAATTGATAACTGAGTAAATTTGTCTCTTCTAGAAATCCATCCAAACCTAGGAATGAACTAAGTACACTGGTATGGTGCTTGTCAAAGAATTTCTAATTAAGTTACCAAGAAAATTAAGAAAATAATTTGACAGAATTTCAATAAGATAAGAGTGTTTGTACTTGTGTACTTATGAATAGAGTGATATACATAAGAAACCTCACGTAGAGTGGTATGCATAAATTGCATGCAATCATGCCTTATTCTCCAATATGATAAATGCCACCTGTATTGTAAATCCTAAAATTGATTTTTCAATTCGTTAACTGATTCGTTATACAGAATGCTGTTTATAACAACACTTTTATAGGCGTATAAATCGGGATTTATCAAGAGAGGATTACAGCATGGTTCATAACGTAATCTGTTTTTGTCTAGTTTATCGATCAGGAACATCAATCGGGAAAAGAGTAATGATATTCATGGTCCATGAAACCCGACCAGGAACAGACCAAACGAACCAACATTTCGTTCGGTAAAATCCTTACCTCGGATGCCCCAGTCGGGGTAATGGCAGCGAAGCATTCATCCATTCAAGGTGATATGGGATATTCCCATATCATACAATTTATAAATATATATTATTTATTACAAATATTATACATTTTTTAAAATATTAATTTAACAATTTTTATATATAAAAAGTTATTCAAAAAATATAGTGAAGTGACCGAAAAACAATTAAACTGGAGAGTGAAAGAGTAATCCTAACCATTAATAAATTTAATAGCCAAAAATATGCAAATGTTAAATCAATGATCTTTCCTATTATATAAATTTTATAAACGCATTGTAACTGTGTCAATAGGCTTTTAACATAGTTAATTATTACTTATTTTTTTTTAAATATCTATGACTATAATAAATTTAAAATAAAGCAATCGAAATATTTAAAATTTATAAAATTTGCATTTAATATTTGTTATGTTTTTATATACTGCATGCATTATTTATTAAAATTTAATCAGCCAAACTTAATCCAAAATAGTTGGGGCGGACTTGTAAATTATATTTGAACTTAGTTTTTTTTATATATTATAATTCTATGTATATACTAATAAAAATTATATTTTTTTCTCAAATTTAAATAGATATCTGTTATTATTATTTTATTTTATTTAGTTTTTTTATTAATATCGGATTTTTCTTATTTGTAACTTTAATCACTATTTTAAAAAAGAAATTGTAACAAAATGTTTGAAAATAGTTAAATTTGCGTTGAATAAAAAATAAAAAAAAGTCCACTCTTTTTTTTATGTACGTCGTCTATTGCAAAATAATTTTTTAATATTTTTTAATGAACTAATCTACTAAAACAAAAAAAAAAAATAATTAGAAAATAACCTAGCAATCTAAGGAGAAAATACGGGCTTGCGACGTACGTGGCATGCATTACTGCCATGTATTAGGAATTAAAAATAGCATGTGGTGGCTACTTTAAGCATACGTCTCTATCATATTTGGAATTGCACAGGCTAAGTGTAATGCATGTGTGCCACGCGTAACTAGCTCCAAATGTGACGCTAAGCTTTTGGTGGTAGCAATGTAAGTGAAGCGGGCGAATATTAATTTGTTCTCAAATTCTAATCTTCTCGTTATTGAAGTTTGATTTAGTAAAGAGCCGGCCTCAATTCTAAGGCAATAAGGAGAGAGGACATTTTCTTCCACCTCCTTTTTCTTTGTTTTTCTCCACCTTATTCAGATAATAAAGGGAAATACAATATATTATTAATAATATATATATATATATAATATTAATTTATTCTTGATATTTTAAATATTTTATAATTATATTACTTAGATTATAAAAATATAATAATTATTTTTCACCGTATTGACAATTCTCTCAAATTTATTATAACAAGTGCATATCTACTAGTGGTGTAAATGGGTTGGTCAATTCGCAAGTCGGCTCTAACTCATCGCTTCCAAGTGTTTGTAGTGCTTCGACTTGATTGAGGATCTAGGTCAAGAACTTAGGCCACTTTTACCTTAGCCCCTGATCAAGCTCATGGCTCGTCATTCTCCGTCTAGCTTTATCTAACTATCGACCTCACCCCATTAAATATTTTTAAAAAATATTAAAAACCGATTAGGACAAAATTTTTTGATCAGACCTAACGTGACTAATTTGCAATCGGGTAGAGCCGAGTTAGGCTCAATTCAACCTATTTATAACACTAATATGTAAGTTGAAGGACAATGGAGACTAGTTCATTAATAAATATTCTTGTGATGCGTTGTCAGTAATTTAAAAATATTACTATTTTATTTTTTTATTTTGTAAAAAATAATATAATCTTCTAGGCGGCGGCGTCTACATCTTAGTCAGATAGTATATCATAATACTCTAATTTAAGAAGTATCGCGAATTATTGTAGAATAAGTAACTCTTGGTTAATGGTTAATGACATGCAACATGTCGGCCCTTGGCTATAGCAAAATTTCTTTGAAATGAATCCATTAATTCGCGTTTTGTCAACGACAATGAAAGACACACCACACACACAGATACATATAATATATATATATATATATAAAATATATCCGAGAATTTGGCTCAATGTAGTGTAATACACCAACACAATTGATATTACCGTCAATCCAAGTAACCGATAAATTTGAGTGTAAGTTGTCATTATCATGTCCTTATCCCTTTAGTCATCCAAACTTTGGATAGCAGCCATGCATTATAATATAGATAGAGGAGGTCTATTATACATATATATACATGATGTTGATGTTTGCTTGTAATTCGGTGGCTCTATGGGTTGGGTCACATTAATCGATGCAAAATCAATTCGAATTTTTTTTCCATCCAAATTCTGAACATCAAATGGAGTTTATTTATCCCTTAAAATTGAGCCACATTTAACTTTTGATCGAAATTAATTTATTTTATAAATAATATTTTATTTTATAAAAATAAAGTGCAAACTGGCGTCAAATCATGACACTGTGCCACACTCAAAAAATTAAGCCAAAATGACTATTCAACACTTTTTAAACGCAAAACTCAACTAACTTCTAATAACATTGAGGCAACTCCCGACCCAAGTGATCGAATTGGTCCAGAATCTGAGAGTCTTCCGATTGTTTTGTGCCTACCCTAATTCGTAATAATTATGGTTGACAATTATAGTAATTAATATTACAAAATTAGAAAACAAAACCAATCATTTAAATTTAATACAATAATAAATTAAAAACATTTTCCTTAACACATTCTCTTAAATTTGTGAGTAGTTAATTAATATTAAAAGAATACCAAAAATATATACGAAAGTTTTTTTTATTAAAAAAAGAGGAGTTACAACTTTACCCTTTATGACTAAAAAAATGCATAAATTCTTTATTTTTAATATCTCGATCAATATTTGGATAATACGTAATAAATTTAGCAGATATGTGATATCTATATGCCGTACATTGCTTTGTTGTCTTTTATTTTTTTTTTCCCTTACCAAAGAATATTTCAAAATAATTTTTTTTAAAATTCCATCTTGCACGAATAGCCCCTCTAAAAAGCATTTTAGGCATTAAAAATTCTTTCTTTTTTGGAAAATAAGGTATAAGAGTATCTCATGCCATGTGACATCAAGATCTGTTAATTTAATAAGTACCGTCCATTGGACAGTTTAGTGTAAACATTTAGGGTTTTATGTGCTTGATTAAGGGTTCACGATAAGGTAATCCATGTTCATTATAAGGTCACCCATGAATTATGACTTATAATTATTTTACTTCCCTCCACTAAAAACATGTTATATTAACTTCCTAAATTATTAATTTGCAACAATGTACCCTTCCTTACATTAATATTAGTGTTTTTATAAAATTTTTATTAATAATATTCCCCGAAACAAAAAAAAAAAAATTAAGAACTTAAATGCCCTTAAGTAGACCTCTTTAAACAAAACATCATAGTTTAAATTATTAATTACCACAAAAATATTCTAAAATGTAATGATTCGATTCAAATGATATAATATATTTATAGTTTGAGAATAAATCTAAAATTTTGAAAAGTTCGTACCAAGGAGATCAATTGTCTGCATAGTGGGGCCATACTCCTAGGCGAAGTGGGATGGCAAACATATATGTGGTGCTCTTCTTAAAGTCAAGTTTCACTCATGGACTTCCACATCACCCAATACTCGAAAGATAATTGCGTTCTCGTGTTGTGTAACCGTCGACATACTTTTTAACTGATTTTGACTTTGTATCATTCTATAACGAAATCAAAATAATGATACGATGTTATTGTTTTCTTTGGACATAAACCCACAAAATTTTTAAAACATCACCATGTACCAAGTAAATTAAGTACCGTACATATAAATATACAGTATTTATATACCTATGTGAGATGATAGCGCATATGATGTGATGCTCTTAAGTAAACTCGATTCCATGACTCGTATGAATGGGTTCATTGAAATTAGGATAGAACTAAAAAACTCTTAAATTTTCATACAAGTGTTATTATATTTTAATATATTTATAGAATATTTTTTCTTGTCTCATATTTTTATTAGTTGATTGTTAAATTTTGTTAAAATTACAAATATCATCGTAAGAAATGGATGCATTGCTGCAAATTAATAATTTACAATGTTGATGTATAACATTTTACGCATATCTTGTCTTATTATTTAATTAACACCGTTATGATTACCCTAAATTGTTTTTTTTTTTAATTGTAACGGTGGTCACCTATATATGTGTATCATCTATAATTATCTTTATTTGGTGTTTGGCTTGCAAAAAAAAAAATACAAAAAAAGTACAAGAAATTGCTGTAACAGTGCTATGTGTTGAAATTTGATGATTCGACATAATAAATTGAAAAAATAGTAAATTCCGTGAATTTTAGCTTATTTTGGTTAAGTCCAAACGTCCCCTATTTGGTGTTTGGATGACCAAAAAAAACCCAAAACAAGTACACGAAATTGATGTAAAGTGATATGCTGTTGAAAATATGATTCGATAATAAATTGATTAAAATAATAAAATTGATGAATTTTAGCTGATTTTGATAAATCAAACATCCCCTATTGGTATTGGATGACAAAACAATAAAAAAAACAAAAAAAGCACAAGCAATTGATTATTAAAGTGCTAATATGTTTGAAATTTGATTCGCATACATTGAAAAAAATTAGTCAAACATGATAAATTTTAACTAATTTTGATTTAATTAAACATCCCCTAGTAGGCTTGAAACTTTGGACAGATGTATTTACCAGACTTTTTCTACCAAGTTATAGTCTACAAAGACAATGACCAAATTGACTAATGACTAATCGACTCTTAATTATGTTTACACCCAGAGGTGAATTAACATGGGTGAAATCTTTATAGTCAAAATCCCACTTGCCCGGCATGATAGATGGGCTTGTGCTTGCCTTGGTAAAAGCATCTGGGTTTAGCGTTAAAAGACGTGTTGGACTTTCAGGTTTAACCCTTTTTTTTTTTTAACTTTTGGGGTCATTTGTTTCATATTTCAAAATAAGTTTTCTATAATATTTTTATAAAAAAAATAAATTATTTTTTTAAAATATTTTATATTAAACGAAACGGAACGTTGTGGCTTTGGATTCTCGTCTTATGTTTGGATGACTAATACTGTTGATGGTTGGGTCTAAAACCTCATCCATTAAGTAGTATTCTTGCTTGGATGAGTTAATGCTTATTGCACTTTCCTAAAACCTCATAATCCTCCATGATCAACACACCATTCCACATGTTATATTCATAAAAAAAAATTGAACGGTGATATTAAAGTTAAAAGATTATGCTCACTCAACACAATTTTCAATTTTCAGTTTCACTTTTTAACAAGTTGAACATGAAAAATTATTTGGTAAATTTATTTTAAGTTTTTAGCTTTCAAAAAAATAAAAATTATTTTTTAAAATTTATGAAATATAAAAAAGCTGTTTTCATAATTTTTATTTTAATCCACAACCACAACTATCACCCGGCATAACTATTACCTATCATTGATTATTACTCAATATCGCCTAATTACCCACCCGCCACTAATCACTACCATTGTCAATTGTCCCTTGCCACTCATATTTGCCGTTAGCTACCATCTCTGTTGCCGACTGCTACTCACTTCGAGCCATTACGGACTGCCACGCCATTGGCTCCCACCCAACTTCTAACCACCACTGATCGCTTTCGACCATCATTGGTCCACCACCATCTACCGTCCTCCCAACATTACAATAGCAACTAATAATTTTTAGTTACTAAATATATTTTTAAGTTTTTGTCTTTATTTTCTAATAAGAAAATAAAAACTGAAAAATTGACAAAAATTAAAAATTAATAATTTTGTCAACCACACTTTACAATTTGATATTGAAAAATAATAAATGCATTCAACTTTTAATTTTCACGCTTATTTTTCTCGTAAAATTGCAATGAAAAGTAATCTTTAGACTGCAAAAAAATCAAAAATAAAATGCATTTGGCATTGCCTTTCATAAATGGGAAACTTGATACAAACTTAGTGGGATTACATCATTAGCATAATTAATGTGTTATAAAAAATCAATAAAGTAAAAATATGTGCACTTTAAGTCTTAATAATCACAATGACATTTTAAATTTTGAAATTTAAATCTCCCTTAAACTAGATGAGTTATTGTATGAAAAGAATTTTAATATACATAAAAGCCTTTAACTTTATTAATTTATTATACTGTGTCCGGCTAATGACATCGATCGCATTATCAATGACATTATCAATTGAAAAGGTACTTATATATTCTCGTCCCAAACCACCCTTTTTAAATTAGGAATAGACAAAATTAATAGGACAAGAATACATAAAGTCGCTGTGATAGACACTTATTCTCCGTAAAATTGGAAGATTAATGACATAACATTTTAGTCTTTTTAGTTGGAGCTTTTCTTTTGTAATTGTGTATAGCACGGGATGCTTATACATGCATTTACACACACCTTCTCCTTATCGTCAATTTTGCTCCATCTCTTGATTCAAAAAGAGAATTTTGTTGATTTATTCACTATGACCCAAGGAATGTCATCTAAAAGTCCAAAGAGGGCATTCTTCAAATATGACCAAGAAAGTTAAGGGTAAGAGAAAAACATGTAAAAAAAAATATATACCTAAAAAATTAATAACAATTGTCAATGGCTTCAAATTTCCCTTTGCACATATCAGCAATAGTGTGAAATTCTTGATAGCTTCAAATTTTCTCTTGCCCCTACCAAAATCTCCAACGCTAGTCCCGCTTTTTCTTGGCAATCTTTTGACCCGGCACGTGAAAATGTTGATCCGTGACCAATAAACTTAGTGGTGAAATTTTCCAATTCAAAACGTTGATTGTGTTTGATGTGGAAACAAATTATTATGTCACTTTAGGGGTATTGCTTTCAAGGGCAAAACAATTCAAAATTCTTCTTGATTAATTACATATATAATAACAAAGAATATATATGTTTATGGATGATCACGAAATGAATATGATACTCATCTTGGGACGTATAAGATAATCTGTAGTGTGATTTGAATTGTGCACCTAACCTATTTAAATAATTGAGTGAACATGAGTTTGAAAGATTTTATCTTAGGGTATCTAAAATAATATGTAGCGTCATTTAAATGATTAATCTAACTATCCCCAAATTAGTCTAGACCTAATTAAAATCCATCAAACCCATTCCATGTGATCGGTTTTTGTCATCCCTAATCAGGCCGATCATGTATCTATTATTACGGAAGCTAAGATGTCATTTGATTTGTTTTTCTATTTTCTGTTTTTAACTCATTTTTTATTTCATACTTTTGAAAATAAAGAAAACAGCTCAAAACTCATTTGGTTACTTGTGTTTTCAAAATTTGTTTTAGAAAATAAAAAATAAGTTACACATGAAATGAAAAATAGTAAAAATTGTTTTGAGAGTTTTTAACTCAAAATAAAAAAGTTCAAAATAAGAAAAACAGGTCATTTTCTATTTACTTGTTTTAAGATTTGTAACACATAAAACAAAAATAGGAAATAGAGAACAAATACAAACAAAATAAACCAATGCGACCTTAAGTTATTTTAATCTTTGTAATCAATGTGATCATTGCAAGTGCCGGCCTCTCTGAAAGGATCTTCGCATTCCTTTAATGGGTGTAGGCTTTTAGCATGAAAATTTCTTGGGTCCTCAAGATTGCGGGCATGAAACAAAAGTATTCGGTTCAATTTTCTAAAGTATACGTGAATTTTTCTCCGGTCCCCTTATTTATTTATTTATTTAATTGCCTTCGCAACAAATTCTCTGTTTCTATCTTATTTTAGTGTATTACATTGTAATTTTACAATATAAAATATTACTTTCGGATTTGTTCACTTAGTATATTCCTTACTCCGTTTTGGTATATCATTGAAATTTGTAAATTTCAAGTTTGGATAATTGTTCATATCTAGAAAGAGAGTTTTTTTTTTTCTTTTCTTTCTCCTCCCAAAAGCGGAAAGTTAACTGTTAACGGAATAAAGAAAAACCTAATTTTTTTTTTTTGTTGCCTAGCTTTGAACAAAATATTTCACCGAATTTTAATTTTTAATAAATTTATATGGACCTTTTAACTTATAGTTCATTATTAATAACAATTTATATTAAGAATTAATAATTATAATTCGTCAAATAAAATTAATTATTAGTATAAATATTAATTATAATTAAATATTAAACAAATTATAAGTGAATCATCAAATTTAATTACTTTTTATTAATTATTAATTAAACTATAATTAATTATTACAATTATTAAGTTTAGTGTTAATTATAATTCATTCGTCCGGTATAAATAACTTTTACAGTTGATTTTAATTATAGTTAATTAACATAATGTATTTTTTTTTAATTAAACCATAGTTAACATTAATTGTTATTGATTTTTAATTTCAAAAAAATAGTGATTTTAAAGATAGGGGAAAAAAAAAAAAAAACTACGTTTTTGATTCCTTATATTTGGATAACAAAAGTAGGGATATGGAATGTAATAAATAATTGGAATAGGATTAAAGAATATCTTGAATGATAATGTCTTACAACATTCATTAAATTTGAAGACAGAAAAGGGGATAGAAAAACTATTGCCAATGCTCTAAAGCAAGTCAACACACCAACGCTGGAGACTTGTTTTGAAATTACAAAATAGTAAACCATCGATTGCAATTTTAATTAAGAGGTCAATGTTTGAAGAGAAGCCCAAACGGGCCCCAAATAGATATTCTGTTGGTGGGTGGCTGTTATGCGCAGCGTTTGATCCAAACATGTAAGAGGATTAGCTGGGCCTGTTCAAGCCCAATATAAGATGGAGTAACAGGTAATGTCTTGGCCCAAATAGCAACCTGGAGGAGGTGAATATGGTAACTCAAAAAACTCAAACCCAGAGACTAACAACGTTATTCAGAGTAGAGGTGACTCAAGCCCTTAACGTTTATCGGAATAGGGTAAAAGAGGTGACTCAAACTCTCAATGTTTATCCAAATAGGGAACTTGATGCCCTTAACGTTTATCGGAATAGGGTAAAAGAGGTGACTCAAACCCTCAATGTTTATCCAAATAGGGAACTTGATGCTTGTTGGGAACATTTATGTGACATTTGGTTTACATTTTTATTTGTTGTTTTTTACCTTCTGTTTTATGTGTTTTATATTTTGAAAATCTTAAAACACTAAAACACAGAAAACAGAAAACGCATTTGGTTTGATATTTTCTATTTTTTGTATTTTAGAATTCTCCTTATTTGAGTCAAAAATGTTCAAAATGACTTTTAGTCGTTTTGAATTTTATGTATAAACCTATTTTTGTTTTCTAAAATAAGTTTTGAGAACGTGAGTGGGCAAATGCATTTTCAGGTTTTTCTTTATTTTAAAAAACATAAAATGGAAAGTATGCCCAAAATAGATACATCGAATGACACTTTAATATTTCAATTATCTGTTAGAATTATAGCCTTTTTGCTTAAAATTTTTTTCAAACTTTCTCCCTCTAAAGAAGTCACATCACATTTGGATAGAATGCATCTTCAACAATGTTGGATTGTCATATTGAGAAGATGAAAGGAGCTGAAGTGCAAAATACACTGTAGGAGTTGAAGTTTAAACATCAACGAAGATGATTTAATCAAAATAAATTTGACTGAATTAATAAATATTATATATCTAAATTAATAAATATTGATTAAATTATAATTGTTCATTTTTACGTTTCAACCCCCCGAATACTTATTTGAACCAATGCGTGCTCTAATTTTTTCGAAAAGTTTCACTAATTGGCTAAAACCTCCATGTGTCTGTCATATATTTGGCCTTCGATCACAAGTTATAAATAGAACTGTTGTCAAGGGCTTTAATGGCTTGTTCAACCATCCATGTAACTAAGACCTCATGCCATGAAACTTGAACGCCATGCGTTAACTAAAAAAAAAAAAAATTCAACTTTTGGGCGAAGGTTAAGTCTGGCAGGTTTCTGCCAGCCCAAATCTCATAGCTTTACCAACCTTGGGCTTTGATGATGGAAATGTGGGCCACCTAGGGCTTCACTTGCGTTTTTGCATTCCCAACCATATATGTATGTGAACTCTGGATATGACATGGGGGTAGTCCGGGCCCCTTCCACATCATTTTTTGTCATATATATATAATATATATATTTTTTCTCGCGAGTTTCGGGACCGCTCCATTAGTTTCGCCGTCAACAAAACAATTAAGCACGAGGCCTTGACTTAGACGGTGTGTTTGACTTTCATTGGATCAATTGGCCGATAGGTTCACTTTATACGGCGTTTGATCATGCAGAAAGTATTTTAAACATAAAATCTAAAGTATATTATTTATTCCAAAATACGGATATACAATTAGTGAAGTACGTAAGAATTTGGATCAGCGTAAGTCAAATCACGTGTAAAATTTTAAATTCTAAATAAATACATAAAATACGATAAAATATAAAATACTATACATTGATATTAAATACATTGTTACTTTTCTACTCTGTCACAATAATTTCCTCTATTCAAAAGTTATCAAAATTTTTACTAAATACACAAAAGTTGAATTGTAAAAAAAATGTTAAAAATTTTTTGATAAAAAAATACCAAAAGTTACTAAAAGATATGCCTCCAAATGTATCCAAAATTTTTTTATAAATATTTATAATTTTTTTTAACAAATAATTTAAAAAAAAAATTTCAGCATAGACCTTCGCTTACACTAGGCATCATTAGCATACAATGTGGCTTCGCCACTGTATACAATACTATGCGTATAGTGTTGTATATTTCCATACTCAAGATTAATTTTTTGCTAAAATTTAAAAGTTTAAAAGTACTTTTTGTGAAATTTATTGTTCAATTACATATTTTATTTCATTTTATGTTCTCCCAACAAAATATTAAAAAATAATTATGTATAAGAAATAAGTTTAGATTATATTTAATTTTATATATTTTTCCAACACAATATTATCTTATCTCCCAATCGAAAAGGATTGCAAGACCAACCTGCAAGGCCTTTGTACACCAATGTAAAGATATATAAGTAAAATGTTTTACATTAAAGAATATTTTTCGTATAATATTTTTATTTTTATTTTTATTTTTGGATGTTTGGTTTAAAAAATATTTTTAGAAGTACAAACGAGATGCTAAGAAAAGAAGTGAAGAAGTGTCATTTTTTTAAATAATTACGAATTTGATGAAATGAAGTCATTTTTAAAAATTTGAAAAAAATACTTATTTCAAAAATATATTTTATGTAAAAATATTTTGCTGAAGTATTAAAAACGAGAAAAATATTTTTAGGTGAAAACAAAAAAACATAATTATTGACTATCTTACAAATGCGTAATTGAATAAACCCTCAAGCATAAAGGTGCGCGGTGTAATTTTATCTGGTAAGTCTAGAATCAATCCACAGGGAATTTTAAAATTGAACACTAGGGTCCCGTTTGGTAACATTTTTATTTTTTATTTTTCTGTTTATATTTTCAAAATTTTGTAAACTAATAATAGAAACATGTTTATTAAATCTATTTATTTTTTTTTGTTTTAAAAAAAAAACCTTAAACAGAAAAACGTAAACAAAAAAAGATGTTTTCACTCTAGTTTTTCTGCTACAAACATTTTGTCAATTTAATACTTTGATCATTTGTGTTGTATCATATTAAAATAAATAATTTTATTCAAATATTTTATTAAGCTAAAATTATTTTTAATAAATAACATAATTAAATTAAATGAAATTAATATGTAATATATATTATTAATTTTTTAATAAATAATTAAATTAATTTAGTTAATTTAATTAATAGGAAATATATATTATTAAATTATTTTTAATAAATAATAAAATAAAATATACTAATTTAATTTTTTTAATAAATAATTTAATTAATATAAATACATTGTATTAAATTATTTTTAATTAATATTATAATTAAAATATTTAATTTAATTTAATAATTAATTTAACTAATATTAAATATATTTGATTAAACTATTTTTAATAAATACCATAATTAATTTAATTTAATTTAATTTATTTATTTAATATGAAATATATTTTGTTAACTTATTTCTAATAAATATCGTAATTAAAATTTTAAAATAATTATGAAATATTTTTTATTCAATTATTTTTAGTAAATAATATAATTAGATTATAATTAATATTTTTTATATTTACTAGATTAAATGATTTAATACTTATAATTTATTCAAATGTTTCTAATAAAATAATATAATTAAATTAAATTAATATGAAATATATTTATTAGATTCAATTAATTTTTAAAAACTATTAAAATTTAATACTTTATGAAAAAAAATTAATAATTGTAAACAAAATTGAATTTCCAAACATGTTTCAGTTTTCATTTTAGAAAAAAACGACAAAAGAAAATAAAAAATAGAAAACGTAAACAGAAAAAAGACAGCGTTACCCAATGGACTCTAGGTTTTTTAAGTTCTCTTACTTAGTGGTTTCATTTTAAAATCATGAAAAGAAAATTGGTTTTAGATTTTGAAAAATGTTGATTAATTAACTAATAACTAAATAAAGTAAACTGCAAAAATTAAACTAAATTAAAATTTAAGAACTTAAATTACTTTTATTCTAATTAATAAAAAAGTAAGATTCAAAATTAAACTAAACTAAAATAATGAAAGTAATAAAACTATACATTCAAGATAATTAAAGATCTTAATCCAACCTAAAAATTCAGGCAGTTTCCTTATTTTTTAATCGGATGTATTTTCTTATCTTAGTTTATAACTTACATATATGAAAAGTAAACTAGAATATGTCATCGTTAAAATAATTATTGCAAAGTACAGTTTTAAAATCAGGTTTAGAACAAGAAACTTGAAAGATATTCAATAAGTTTATCTTTAGTCCAAATCTCTTTTGGTTTATTTCAAAATATGAAAAAAGTTTTAATTAAATAACGTCATAAGGGATTTTAACAAAATACGATCGAGATTAAAAGTTTTCGAAAACTTTTGAAAAGAAAGAAAAAGAAGATTCAGAAAAAGAAACATTAACATATAAGTTTTAAGTTGCATAAAAGTTTTATGTTATGTACGAGAATTCAATCACATCTAATCATCAAATAAGGGTCCACCCATCATTAATGGGTTGAATTAACATAAACAAACTGGCTTAACAGATTTAACGTAAACAAAATACGTAAAAATAGCGAATAAATAAGAAATAAACTTTATTGAATCAGAGAAGAAACGATAGTACTGTATTTCGAAATAAAAGTATAACAAAATACACAAACAATGAAATAAAAATCACTCAAAAAAAAAAAAAAAAACTAAACTAAAGCTCTCTAAAATGTATTCCGGAATTTTAGAAGAGTATATTGAAAAATGTTCTATTACGATTGATAAAATAACATATTTATAGAATAAACTGAAAAACTTTAAATCTAAAAATTATGTGCAAATTAGTCGTTAGTGTTCGGACAACTCGACTGGGGTGTCTGAATAACAGATAGGGTCAAGCCCAAATTCATTTTTTTATTTCTTTTTCTCCAATTGTCTCCTTACTACTATTCGGACTAAACGTCGAATTATCCGAACAGGAAATGCCTTTTCTTCATTATTTTTACCATCGTTAATTTCAATAATTTCCTCATTTTTTTGGCATTTTAAAAACAAACATATAGTAAACATTAAAAGTAGCTAAAAACTTTATAATTATTAAATATTTGCATGAGTTATGATCTAATTTGAAATTTATAATTATACTTTTAAGTGTAATCAGTTATAATTTGATTCTCAATATAATTTAAAAGAAAAGGAAGAGGGGGGGGGGGGGGAGAGGAAGGGAGAAAGAGAGAAAGTTAAAAGAAGACCGGTAGAAGGGAAGGAAATTACTCGATACCTATCCTATGTTCTTTTTGTACACTAACTTTTTCTTGTGGTACACTCTCTGTGGCCATTACGAGTTTCTAACCTACCATTTTTTATTGTCCCAAAGCGAATGTGGACAATGGGATAACTTAAAAATTATTTACGCTCTTACTTTCCTATGTAAATCTTTTAACACTCCGATTGTTAAAATTACTCTATTAGAGTTGGTGTAATTTTAAAATAAAAAATTAATTTAATTACATTTTAATTTAAAAATTGAATTGATTTGAATTAAGAGAAATACTAAATTTTACTATATTAATAACAAATAAAAAATATAATAACTATGATATATGAAGATAAATTTATTCACTTACTTAAATGACATAAAAAATTAATGAATTCTCGTCAAATTCTATCATGTTAGGTTTCTTGAGAATTCGATCTCGTTTTTATCAAGTAAAGATACACCACACATATTTACATTTAAAAATTATACTAGATGTGTTTGCACTTACATGTTATTCTAAACGTATATTTTAGAGGCGGTCACATAAGAATTCAATGTTTCAATATTGGAAATGACAATTATATCTGTTTCATTCTTCTGTATATTATATTTTGTGAGAGAGAGAGAGAGAGGGGGTGTTTTCATGTTGACTGACCATTCTCCATGGTTAGAAAACTCAAAATATGTGTTTGACCGTAGCAAAGTTGTGGCCCTTGGTTGATGCATCCTTTGACATATTGACAAATGAGTGCCTCCCTTAGGAACCCACATTGACTAGGTTCCCTCTCTGATCCAACAAGGGAGAAAAGCTTTGATAAGCTAACAAAGCATTAAATTTAAATCCCTCCCTCTCTCTCCCTCTCTTTCTTTAAAACCACCCCGCCTAAGCGCACGGTATTGTTTCTCTCATTGGTGAAAAAGATAAGGACCTCACAATTTTAGTGGTTAGTGTCTCTCTTGGTTTGTTAGCATCGTTGGTGTTGGTTAAACATTCCATGGGAAGAGCTCCTTGTTGTGACAAGACCAAAGTTAAGAAAGGGCCATGGTCTCCTGAAGAAGACACCACTCTCAAGAACTATGTTGAGAGATTTGGCACTGGTGGCAATTGGATTGCTTTACCACACAAAGCAGGTCTCTCTCTCTCTCTCTCCCCCCTCTCTCTCTGTTATTTTTTTTGGCACAACCAATTATTGTGACCATCTTCTTTCATCTAAAGATGAAAATTTGTTATACCCATTTTCAAATCCTGGCTAGTACCTCCAAATTCATTACTAGATAGCACAGGGAAAATTTTCCACATGTGCTAGTTGAGTTTTTGTTTTTTAAAACACTGAAAAATGAAATTTTGTGTTTGTATTACTATATTATATGCAAATATACACACACCCACAAAGTCCCATATTATTGATCATGAATTTGGTTAGCAGGACTCAAGCGTTGTGGGAAAAGTTGCCGCCTGAGATGGCTTAACTATCTCAGGCCAGACATCAAACATGGAGGTTTTACAGAAGAGGAAGATAACATCATCCTGACCTTATACAAGAATATAGGAAGCAAGCAAGTTTCTAAATCTTCTCTATTCCCCCCCCCCCTCAATTTTTTTGTTTCTTTTGTGCAGTTTTCAACCCTACTCTATAATATAATTAATTAATTTAACTTGATTTGGTTTAGATGGTCTGTCATAGCTTCCCATCTGCCCCGAAGAACAGATAATGATGTGAAGAACTATTGGAACACCAAGTTGAAGAAGAAGCTATTGGCTGAAGGAAACACTACTGCTACTACTACCCCGATCAAGACGACCACCAAAGAAAGCAATTCCTTGCATTTCAGCTCATCATCATCATCATCATCATCAACACCCTCACCAACGTTTGTGACTAAAGAGAATTATTATAATTGCTGTTATGGGAATTCATCATCAGATTGTTGTAATCCGACGATATCCACAACTTTTCAGCCACCGATGAACGTAAACTATCAGCAAAATCTAGCTCCGCAGGAGCTGGTTTCAGACCCCGTTCAAGTCTCTCTTCCAAGGCTCATGGAAGTTCCCGAAATCGGACCTGGCACCACAGATGCTACCTTCTGGGCAATTTCATCAGGTCAAGAAGTCTCAAGCCTTCCATCTTTTGAAAACAAATATGGGTTGTGGTTTGGAGATGGAGGAGCTGAAGATGATCCGGATGGGTTTTCTTTAATGGGCTCAACTGGATCTGGTTTCTATGGTCTGCTAAATGGCTTTGATTTTCAAGAGAAATTCAGTGAAACCTGTCCAAAATTTGCAAACTCTTTCTAATTTAATCTAGCTAGTATGCTGACCTAAGCTAATAGTTTCTACCATGGTAGCCACTACGTTTCGCAATAACACAAATGCAAATTGTAACCAAAATATAATAGGAGAGGTGTAGAAGTATTGGAAGGGCCCAAAATTCAGTGGTGCGAATTGGCGGAATGTGGGGGAAAAAAACTAGAAGATATTTTAATATATAACATATGTTTTGTTTAATTTGTATTTTATGTTTATGGTGGTTTGTAGGTGAAATGTGTTTATTTATGTGCATGTTATTTAATTAAGGTTTATAAGAATTGAACTTTTGTTAACAAGTGATCATGGGCAAGTCATCAGAATTGATGTGTTTTTTAGGGTTCTCCATCCAATGCTGTATATGAGAAGTTTTGCCCACCGAATTGTCTTCGTCACTCAAGGTTTTCTTTAATGCGTGGGTGCAATGTTCATGAAGGATGCAGTCAGCAAAGTTTGTGTACTTTGTGACTAGTCAGTGGTCATGAAAGTTGCATGGAGGTAACCAATTCAAAGCTGAAGAAATCATCCCTATCTGACAATCACTACCATCTCTCTCTCTCTCTCTTTCTCTCTCTCTAAATATATAGATATATATATATATATTGTGGGTGTTTGTTTGTGCGCTTCTTCTGGGAAACTTCCCTCCACTAGGCTTCGAAAGCGTCGTCTGGTTCAAGGTTTCATTTATTGTATTTTATTTTTTTATTTAATGGGTCATTTATTGTATTTGTGAATTCTCACTTAACAACAAAGATTTTAATTGAAAAAGCCATTTAACTATGCAAATGCATGCAGAAACCATGCACACAACCATTGACAGGTACAAAGGTATATACAGTGGGGTACATAAGAATTTGGGTCAACGCATATCAAATCACGTGTAAAATTTTAAATTTTAAATAAATACATAAAATATGATAAAATACAAAATACTATACATTGATATCAAATATATTATCACTTTTCTACTTTGTTACAATAATTTGCTTTATTTAAAAGTTACTAAATTTTTTACTAAATGCACAAAAATTGTTAAAAATTACCAAAAATTACTAAAAGTTGTCAAAAGTTACTAAGATTGTTAAAAGGTGTCAAAAATTTTACCAAACACCAAAAAATTGTTAAAAAAATGCTAAAAAATTTTTGATAAAAAATACCAAAAATTACTAAAAGATATGCTTCCAAATGCATCTAAAAATTCTTTATAAATATTTATAATTTTTTTATATCAAATAATTTAAAAAAAAAATTTCTAGCATAGGTCTTCGCCTACACTGGACACCATATGATTTCGCCACTTGGCATATATTATGTATATAAATATATTATAATATATGTATTAATCACTGTGTCTTTGATCATCTATATAAGCATATATATTATAATCAATTTTAAAACAATAGTCAAAACCCTAAAAGCAGGCAACCTGTGATTGATTAGATTAAATTAAATTAAATTAATCTAGCTATGGCCCCAAAACTTAAGAATATAAATATGTAGGATATTTGTCTAATTAGTCAATTTTATTACCAAATTCGTTTATTTTTATTTATTATTACCATCTTAAATCTGTTTATTTTTTTAAGTTGGAATCATAACCCGTCTTGTCTAAACCCGTGAAACTCATCCCAAACTTGTAAAATCTATTTATATTCAATTACTCAAATTATCCGTTAAATACCCGATTTGAGATAAAAATAAAAAAACTAATAAGTGACAAAAATATTAAATTTATTAAATTGAACAAATTCATTAATCAAAGGATCTCTAAGTTTTTTTTTTGAAAGGTAAAAGAAATATATTATAAATAGTAAAAATACATGTATAAAATATACGGGTCATACCTTTGAAATAGTACAATAGGTATCATAATTTAAAAAAGAATTTCAAAACCAATATGAAATAATTCATGACATTTGAAAATAACACACAACAAAAATTTTATTTTAGAGATAAAATTGTAAATATATGAATATATATATTATGTTATATTATATTTTATTAAATAGGTACTTAACGGGTATCTTACAGGTAATGGGTATTGAGTACTGGGTATCCTATAAGTATAAACGGGTATCGGGTATCTTATAGGCAAATCCCAAAACCATCCCAAATCCACACGAGTATTAAATTTCAATTTCAAACCTATCTCAATCCCATTAAGATATTTTCTAACGAGTTTTTATCGGATTCCGTTGAATCGGTACCCTGTCTCATTAACATCACTGCCAAAACATGTTAGGCATGCCAATAAAACTTAATTACCATTGGTCACGGCATGAAAAACGCATATATTTCTTACCAATCGAAGGGTGTGTTTGGGTGATAAAAAAGTGAGATAAAATGAGATAAAAGTGAAATAAGTTATAAATTTATAATTCATACAGTGAAATAAAAATAAATTACTTTTAAAAACTTTTAAAAATTTTTAAAAAATTTTAATAAAAATTATTGCACCAAACGTACTCTAAATTTGACTAATTTTTGGGCTGCTCGCGGGTCATTTCCCGTCCAGAACTGCAGCTAATATAAATCACTATGACAAGTAAATGGATCATCCGCTAGGCATTTATGATTAAGACTCCACGCACCTTAATTTGTATTTAAAAAATTAAAAAAAATTATTTCATGTGCTGATGACAAAATGATTGCTTCTTATATATCAAATACAAACACTTCAAAATAAATGCTATTTATACATGATACATATCAGATGCACATACTTCTTGAAGATACATATCGAATAGAAAACTTAGTATATTTAATTATTATTTTATTTGAATATGCAATCTAAATTTGATAATCAGTGGTGTTAAAATCATTCATATAATTTGTTATATTTTATATGTTAAATTATATATTAAATTATTTTTATTATGAATATTATATATATTCATATATATATATATATATATAACTAATTAAATTATATTTTTTGTCATATTTTCTCTATGATGGTATTTTTATTTTTTTAAATCTTTGCGTCCATGTTTATGCTCATGTTATGTGCATCTCTCATATTAGTATCCCTACTTCTAAAATTGCCTCAGTAATTCGTATTTGTGCTTCTTTCAATGACCTTCACATCAACAACGGATCCAAGGGAGGCATTTACTCCCCATGCTTTGGAAAATTATAAAATTTTAGTATAATTTTAATAAAATATTTAAATTTTTTTTTTAAGTCTGGCCCTCCAATTTTTTTTTTTTTAGACTTCTAATAACCTTATTTTCTATAATTTTTTAAACCTTGCCCGCTAACATTCAAATCCCGAGAGTAGTAAACTTTTTTTTTTTTTTTTTTGGTGGGTAACAGCGATTAGTACCGCACCGAAATTGCGGTCAAGACATCAGTTTTATTCACATTAATGCGTTCGGATCAACATGCAGCTAGTCTTGGAATTCGACATATTTTGTTGGAAAAATTTCATCTTTACTTCAGTTTTTGAAGTTTCTCGATGATTATGATATAATTATGAATAAATCAAACAAGACAAGTTACATATATATATATATATATATATATATATATATGTATATGTCATTTTGCTTTAGTATGTATCAAGGAAACTAATAATTGATCGGATGGCTAGAATATGCTTTAATTAGTTTAATCAAACTTCTTGGCTCTATAATGAGGCCCCAATTAATAAATTAATTGTTTTATTAAAATGAATTTCATCCCGGTATACGGACTTCTCGTACTCTCACGAGTCATGAAATTCTCCATCTTTCAAGGCTGCCAACATTAGGATTCAAATTTGGAACACTGGTCTTGACTTTGATAATAATTGAGCTCAATTTTTCGTATAATATTGACTAATGATGAGCCTCTAATTAAACAATACAGATATAAGTCAATCGATCAGCAAAGCCGGCTTAGCTTCTTGTTGTCCTAACTAATCTCCCGTTGGATTTTAGGCTTAGTGTGGGGCCTAGTCTACGCTAAAATTCAAATTTTCATACTTTGTCAAAAAGTCGTAGGCTTTAATTGACAAGAAAGAAATCTAGGACACTGGGTAGCTTTAGCGGTTGGGTATTCATAGCCATTATTATGGAGTTGTTTGGAGTGTTAAAAAAAATTCAAAAGTAAAATTTTTTAAAATTTGTAATGTAAATAGTTATTTTAAAATAATAATTGAATATTTATATTTAATTTGATATAAAATTGTTAAAAATTATGTAAATTGACAAGTGACAAAATTTTAGTGGATAATTTTAAAAAGTTTTAGAGTTTTGTGAAAATTTTCGGCACAAATGTCAGTTAAATTTTTAAAAAATTTAGTAAAATTTGTTAGAATGCACTATAATGATTTATTTCAATGGATTTTAATAAATTTTTTTTTGAAAACATTAGAATTTTTTGGAGTTTAAAAAAGTTAAAATTTTTGAAAATTTTTTAAAATTTTTTAAATTTAGTTAGAGCTCCAAATGGTCCTATAGAGAGATCAGAGGTAGGTCCGGTGCACCAGACCGTCCGATACACTACGGACTGTTGGATCAAACCTAGATCACTCAAATATTTTGATCTAACGACCTGCACGGGTTAGCTCAGTGGAGCAGGGGCCGGCTTGGAGAGTGGGCATGCTTCCCACGTCTCGGGTTCGAATCTCTTCCTGGGCGCTCGGTCTTATCGGTGGGTGTGTCTTGCGAGGTGGTGTGCTCGCCCGGAGGTTTTACTCGCGACGGTTCACCGGCGAGAGATTTCCTTCGTATCAAAAAAAAATATTTTGATCTAACGGTCTGTGAGGCACCAGACCTATCCCCTTCTCCCTATAGAGACATCCCCGCCCTATAGCCGTTCAACTGTGGACACTTGTTGTCTTTGGAGATAGCAATTTTAACCCTGTCTCTATGGCTACTCGTTGCACTTCCATCCAATGAGTGTAGGTTTTTCTAAATTTTATGGGTAATAAGGTTTAAGGTACAAGAAAAATAAAATATCCGTTGCATTTGAATTCCGTAACGATATATGTAGTGTATTTGATGAGTATTAGCTAAATTATTAATGATTACTCTGATTATAAAATATTCGACATATATTACTCATCTGATTGCTGTTTAAATTAATTGTACTAATTAACTATTTATTTGATACTCGGTGCATATTATTTGATTACTTATCTAAATAATTGAATATTTAAATTTATTACTCAAGTAATTATCTCATACCTCGTATTTAAAGGTTTTGACTACCTGATTATCTGATAGGTTAAAGAATGGTAACAAGTTAAAAATTTCCCTCAAATACCCGCTTGGTTCAGCTATTTTATTTACTTGAAGAGTTCAAAGATGGCAAACATAATACTCGATCCTGATCCAGTCTGCTGCCATTCCTAATTACATTTGTTGGCTAGCCAAATGCTAAAGAAAAGACAAAGACCTACAAATTTTATATTATCTTATTTTTTCTATCAATTAATTAGGCCCCACCTAAGGCAAAGCTTCAAATTTTTTAAAGGACTCATATGATATATATCTTGATTAATTAAAAAATTAAAATTAAAATTAAAATTATTTTTTATTTTTATTTTATTTTAAAAAAATTAAATATTATTTTGCAAAAAATATCTAAACATTGAAAAAAAATTACGAAATTCTTTATACAATTATGCACAATCTCAAATTTTATAATTCCAAATTAATTTCTTTCTCTTTTGATCGACTTAATTGATTTATTTTTTCACTTTCTATCTCACCATCCATGATTGCACGTGCTTAAAAAATTTCAACTACATTTTTTTCTTTTTTCCAACTACGATATCTATATTGCAATGTTAAATTAAATCAATTATTTTTTTAAATAATTTACTTTTTAGTATCAAATCACAGTATTTGATTCTAATACAATATTCTTATACACTTATGTAAACCTTCAATCAAACATGTAAAAGGAATATATTAGTAAATTTAATAAATAATTTTGCTTCTGAAATAAAAAAAATTATTTAACTAATATTTTTTCTACTATAAATTTTTATTTATTTAACACGTCATTTTTTACTGTAAAACTTTATATAAAAAACATCAATTAAATCTCACCTTGTGCTCTCAAATAATTAGGACCGCCTGCTATCAATACACATTATGCCCTTAAGTTTTAACTAAGTTAGTTTCTTCATCAGAATGTAATTTTTTTATTATTAATTTTTTTCTATTTTTTTAAAATATTAATAATATGTTTAAAAAATTAGAAATAAAAGAAATAAAATTCAATTTTAATAAATAAAAATCATACTAATCGAGAAAAAAAAAAAAGAAAAGAAAGAAAAAAACCACCATAAATCCTTCAGTAATTACGTCGACTTTCTATTTTTTTAACCTCTTGCATGATTAGTTGTCTTTCTGGCATTTAGAAATGGCAACAAGCAGTGTGTGCGCTCATTGTCAACACAAGAGTCTGAACTAAACGTATATATCTCCAATCATTTGATTCATTTAACTTCACCTTCCGAGTTTTACGAGCAACTCTATAGATGTAATTATATATATATATATATATATATATATATATATATGTCGGTGTGTATATATATTTGTGCGAGATCGAAATTTCTAGGGTCAAAACTATTCAGTAATTGGGATAAAGCAGAACATAAGACAATGCACGCTACATTTGATAATGCCGACAGCGAACAACTGTGTCACGTACTGTGTCATAAACTTCAAGGACAATTCCGCTATCATATATTTATATAATAAAATATACAAATTTTTTAAAATGTCTCTCTCATAAATTAAAATTCAAAAATTGAAAATTATTTTTTCTTTCATTCAACAAATGAAATTATTTTTATATTTTTAACTTCTCACTCAATTTTTATTTTAATGAACCCCACTATAATTTATTTCACAAAACGGTTTGAATATTTTAAATTTCACCATATTTCAAGAGTTGAGATCTTATGCAAATCAAAACTGCCAATTTAAATTTCGTCCAATTATACTTTCTAGGAAGTTAAATCTTCCAAATTAAAGTATGATAATTTATTTTTTCTTTAATGGTGCTTATAAAAAATTAATTACAGAGAGAGATCAAAACACATGCATTACCTGTTATGGCCTAAAGTTTTGAAAAAAAATTAATTTTTAAAATTTCATCTTATTTTAAAATTTTATGTTATGGCCTAAAGTGCCGTAGGTACATGTTATTATTAGTCTATATAATAAAATAAAATAATTTTTAAAAATATCTTTTTTACAAACTAAAATTCAACAGTTAAGAATTATTTTTTTTTCATTCAACAATTGAAATCATTTTTATATTTTTAAGTTCTCGTTCAATTCTTATTTTAGTAGACCTTACTATCTTTTTATCTCAAAAAATGGTTTGGCCATTTTAAATTTCATCATATTTTAAGTGAGAAGATCATATACAAATTAAAACTGTCAACTTAAATTTCGCCTAATTATGATTTTCAAAAAATTGAAATTTTCAAATTAGAACACTATATATAATTTGCGTTCTCTTACGGTGTATATAAAAAAATTAATTGAAACGAGAAACAAAAACACATGCTAAAGTTTTGAGGGAAAAGATTAAAACTCATGAATTATCATAATTTTTTTGATTTGAACTTTTTTGTCTAAAATTTTTAACTATTCAAGAAATTTAATATTAATTTTACTTTTCATCTCAAAAAATGATTTGGCCATTTTAAATTTACCATATTTTAAGGGAGAAGATGATATACAAATTAAAACTGTTAACTTAAATTTCGCCCAATTATGATTTCTAAGAAGTTGAAATTTTCAAATTAGAACACTATAATTTGCGTTCTCCTACGGTGCATATAAAAAATTAATTGAAAAGAGAAACAAAAACACATGCTAAAATTTTGAGGGAAAAGATTAAAACTCATGAATTATCATAATTTTTTTTATTTGAACTTTTTTATCTAAAATTTTTAACTATTCAAGAAATTTAATATTAATTTTACTAGTGTCGTAGACACGGGTTATTGATAGCATATATACACACGCATATATACCTTGAGAAGGTGAGCAAGACAAGAAGGCTCTTTTTATTGAGGGCCCTTTTGGTGCACCAAATTTTGGTGAAAATTTTTAAAAATCTCTATTACATTTTTATACATTCTTATCTTATCGAAATTTGAAAAAAGTTCAATTCTTTTTTAAAAAAAAAATCGATACCTAGAATTCAATTAATAAAATAGCAAAATTTTTTTTATCATTCTCTCCACGAACTCTCAATCTACTGAATGACAGTCACTGTGACTACTTTTTTTGGGGTCGTAGAAACCGTTCTGATGGATTCGCACAGTCAATTTTTGTTGAAATGGATTGTAGAAATCGTTTCGAGTCTGATTCAGTTTGTAAAGAAGTCATGACTGATACAAAATTTTGAATCTGTCTAAATGAGAATTCAATCCGTCAAAACAGGAGTCTTACTGTTCATATCCAAAAAATACGGTTTGAGATATGTGCACTAAACATAAAAATTTTTGCCAAACTATGTTTTATTTCATTTGATCTTATTTTTTATCATTTTAAACACATAAGACCTTAAGTATAATAGGTGCGGATTATAACTTTTCAAAATTAGCAAGTCAATATTTAATGCACGCTTATTCATCCTAGCTAAAGACTATAAATTTTTAGATTAACAAGTCAATGCACCCTTATGCGTTCTAGATATAAAGACCATAAATTTTCAAGTTTGCCAAGTTAATGCGCGTTTATGCATTCTAGATATAATAAAGACTATAAATTTTCAAAGATTACCGAGTCAATGTTTGTTGAAGAATTCATCTTAGTATATATATAGGATGTGTTTGGAGTGATGAAAAATGAAATAAATTATAAGTTCGTAATTTATACAGTAAAATAAATAATAAATAATTTTTAAAAAATTTCAAAAAAATTTAAAATTTTACAACAAGTCAAATAGAATCATAATACTCAATCCTCCTTTAATGTTTTTGACGCAAGTTGAGGTCAAACATATGATAAGGCTGTTTAATGTCCACTTTTTTACTAGAATACGACAAGTTTAGTTCAACGCAATCTTTTCAACCTGTGCAGCTTCCCGGTGCGTTCCTAAGGTTGAGCTAGCCTCCAAGAATATTAATATTTAATCTTATAAAAATTTGTTTTTATCATTAATATCTTCTTTTATCTAACTAATTCAATGACCTTTCGTATATTATTTTTAATTAATTAACTCAAATGTTGCAGTTATATATATATATTATTACCAAATTTAAAATTCTAGCAAAAAATGACAAAAAGAGACATTAATTTCAATGTTAGTTTGTTGTCATTGAGGTCAGAAACCATTAGTTTAAAATTCAATAGTTCAGATATATTCATTTATTTTTAATTAAAAAAAGTATGACTATATTTGAGTACCGTTAAATTTTAATTCAACAATTTAAGTAAGCTGTTGAAAAGTTAATATCGACAAATGATATGAGCAATTCAAATCCATTAATGATTACACAAAATTAGATTATTATTTTTTTTTTAATTTTTTTTTTCCATTCCAATCCGAAAGTACTTTACTGGAGTGGCTGATTTGGGAACGGCTTCTGTCAATGGGATTATTGTGCATTCTGTCATAAGCATTTATCAAGAATCATATTAAAATTTTAATGACAGTTTTAATTGTTATTAAAGTGCATCTAATTAACGAATATTTTTATTAAAAATGATAAGTATATAAGTCTTTTCATTTCATTTTAATAACTAATTTTGATATAGTAATTTTAACTAATTAACATTACACTGACACACTAACGACGTTGCTCAATGTTAATTGGTAAAGTAGCATAGTTACATTAACTAATCTTAAATTTGTTTTTCCAAGGAAAACTACAGAAATGTTAAGAAATTTACATTAATGTGTACAAATATGAAGTATTTAAACCTCTCCGTTTTTTTTTTTTTTTGTGTGTAATTCAAGGTGTTCGGCTCAGTTTATGCGTATATTGACTAATCGTGGAATAGAACTAATAACTAATGAGGAATATATTTAAAATCTTATCACTTAGGTTAACTCTCGAGATTAGTATTGAAAACCCTCACTTAATTGACCTTGGAGCATCGAAAGTCAAAACTAACGTGAGTAAATAGAAGATATTATGAGGGAAGTATTTGTAGTGAAATAAAGAATAATAATATTTATAAAAAAAAAAGAACAAAAAAAAAATTTACCAGAGTATATTTGTACATAAAATATTTTTTTATAAATTTTTTATTTAAAATAATAAACACATACTCATTCACTTAGTTTAATTAAAATTTTTAATCATGTATTCTAGTTGTATACTTGTATAACATACACGAGTGGGAAAACCGATTTAATGTCAGCATCAAAGCTATTGATTAAATTCTCTGCTCACATACTTTAAAATAGAATTTCAATATTTCTAGAACTCGAGACTTTTCTGTTTTCCACAAGGCCCTGATCTCTTCTAGATTGTACTCGAAAGGCAGATAAGTTGTTCACACATGAATTGGTATCCTTAATTATATATGCTGTTATATGTTAATATAATTCTTTGAATACTAATAGCTAAATATTCTTAGTTTGTCTAAATTTGTGTAAAGGGCGACCTCTACAACTATGTTTAGTTAGCATTTAGAATTTTAAAAAAGTTTAAAAAAAAAATTAAAAGTTAACGTAAAAGTGACGTATATTAAAATTTAATTGAAGAGAATTAAAAATTTATAAAAATTTTTAATTTTTTTTTAAAAATTTTTTGGACTTCCAAACATAATCTTAATTCATTAATGCTGATTAGTAATCTCAAACACAGTGGCCCAAGTTCATTGAGTTGATATTTAGAATTTTTTCAGAGTTTTTTTGGTCTTTTTTATGTTCCAGACAAACCCTTAACCTAATTTTTTTAGTTTTGGATTACCTCCATAGAGTTTCTTTCAAATGAATTTTCGTTTGTTCGAACAAATTTTGAGCAAAAACTTTTTTACAGTTTAAGGTGAAAAAGGTTTGTTTTAAAATTTTTTCAGAGTTTTTTTGATTTTTTTTTATGCTCCAAACAAACCCTTAAGCTAGTTTTTTAGTTTTGGATTACCTTCATAGAGGTGTGTCTAGTTATTTTGCTATTTTTTACGTTTAAAATTTCTCCTTCTCTGTGTATATGTTTAAAATTTTTCGGAGGATTAACTTCAATACTCAAAATTTCTTGTTATTCACATCCATAAAAAAAAAATCTAAATAACAAAATTTAGGTAATTATTTAAAAAAAAGTAATTTGTTTTTAAAACTTAATGTGCCATTTGATATATTTGTTTGGAACTCGTTTTTTATTTTATATTTTTAAAAATAAAGAAAATAAGTCAAAACGTATTTTATTATTCATGTTTTTAAAATTTGTCTTAGAAAATGACAAATTTTCTACTTCTAAGATTGCCTCAATAATTCATATTTGTGCTTCTTTCAATGGCCTTCACTTCAACAACGGATCCAAGGGAAGCATTCGCTTCCCAAGCTTTGGGAAATTATAAAATTTTAGTATAATTTTAATAAAATATTTAAATATTTTTTTTAAGTTTGGCCCTCCAATTTTTTTTTTTTTTAACTTCTAATAACCTTTTTTTCTATAATTTTTTAAACCTTGCCTGCTAACATTCAAATCCCGAGAGTAGTAAACCTTTTTTTTTTTTTTTTTTTTTTGGTGGGTAACAGCGATTAGTACCGCACCGAAATTGCGGTCAAGACTACAGTTTTATGCACATTAATGCGTTCGGATCAACATGCAGCTAGTCTTGGAATTCGACATATTTTGTTGGAGAAATTTTATCGAAAAATTGTATCCAAGTCATACTTAGTAATCTTTTAAAATTATTAGTCACACTCAAAAAAAAGTATTGCTTTTAAGTCACATTAATATAAAAAGTTTTGTATTTAAGTCATACTTTTGAGTAGGTCCCACGAGTTTGTTTTAAATATAATTTATAATATGACTTAAATGTCCTTTTTTCTATAATTAACTGAGATGAAGTTGCCGAAAATTATGGAACCGAAAATCACGTTTTCCGTTTTTGTTTCATTCCTTATCAATTGCGTGAACATATAGTGAGATAAAAATCTGTTAAAGGATTATATACGAAAGAATACACACGGATTACGCGAGTTTGTGCTGTGAGATTAACGTCGATCGAATGAATATATACAGATCTGGATTACGTATTTAAACACATGACTGCGGTACTGTTTTTTTTAGGATGCATGCTCGTTCAAAAACAATACCGCGTTCAAAAACAGTACCACATGACTCTATCATGCAAACATCTATGTAAACACAAAAAATAGTTCACATATCAAACGAATAACCGACAGTACCGCATGTGTGACAGTACCACATGTCTGCGGTACTGTTTTTTTTTAGGATGCATGCTCGTTCAAAAACAGTACCGCACGACTCTATCATGCAAATATCACATGTAAACACAAAAATAGTTCACATATCAAACGAATGACCGACAGTACCGCATGTGTGACAGTACCACATGTCTGCGGTACTATTTTTTTTAGGATGCATGCTCGTTCAAAAACAGTACCGCACGACTCTATCATGCAAATATCATATGTAAACATAAAAATAGTTCACATATCAAACGAATGACCGACAGTACCGCATGTGTGACAGTACCACATGTCTGCGGTACTGTTTTTTTTAGGATGCAAGCTCGTTCAAAAACAGTACCGCATGACTCTATCATGCAAACATCACATGTAAACACAAAAATAGTTCACATATCAAACGAATAACCGACAGTACCGCATGTGTGACAGTACCACATGTCTGCGGTACTGTTTTTTTTAGGATGTATGCTCGTTCAAAAACAGTACCGCACGACTCTATCATGCAAACATCACATGTAAACACAAAAATAGTTCACATATCAAACGAATGACCGACAGTACCGCATGTGTGACAGTACCACATGTCTGCGGTACTGTTTTTTTTAGGATGCATGCTCGTTCAAAAACAGTACCGCATGACTCTATCATGCAAACATCACATGTAAACACAAAAATAGTTCACATATCAAATGAATAACCGACAGTACCGCATGTGTGACAGTACCACATGTCTGCGGTACTGTTTTTTTTAGGATGCATGCTCGTTTAAAAACAGTACCGCATGACTCTATCATGCAAACATCACATGTAAACACAAAAATAGTTCACATATCAAACGAATAACCGACAGTACCGCATGTGTGACAGTACCACATGTCTGCGGTACTGTTTTTTTTTTAGGATGCATGCTCGTTTAAAAACAGTACCGCATGACTCTATCATGCAAAAAATGGTGCTGTTTTAATGAGGTACTGTTTTATTATGCGGTACTATTTTATTATGCGGTACTTTTTTTATGCGGTACTGTTTTATTATGTGGTACTGTTTTATTATGTGGTACTGTTTTTTATGCGGTACTGTTTTTATGCGATAATGTTTTATTATGTGGTATTATTTTTTATGCGATATTGTTTTATTATGTGGTACTGTTTTCCTAAATAGTTTTGATTTTGTTTCCAAAAATCAGTTTTGCTTATTTTGTAAAGAAGATGGAAAGTCGCGGAATTAGGTTTTTCTCAAACAGTTTTGATTTTGTTTCCAAAAATCAGTTTTACTTGCTTTATAAAGAAGATGAAAAGTCACGGAAGTTATGAGTAAAGTGTGCACTATTTTCGGATAAAACTGGCAGTTTTGAAATGTAGTGAAAAACGCGTGATATCCTTTTTAGTCTTTTTGTTGCAAGTGTGACTTATTCACAAATAAGATTTTTGGGTATGACTTAAATCTTTATAAGTTCATAAATAGTGACCGGCCTCCAAAAACCCCAAATTTCATCTTTGCTTCATGTTGGGACTTATGGCTCATACAGAGAGAAATCAAATGTTAGAAAGGATTCGGATTCAATGCGTAGTGGGCTGGACCGTAGGCCTGAAGGTTTGGGGGTGCGGGAGCAACGCACCTCGCAATACAGTATGGTATAATTAAAGATATTTTAAGAATCAGACTATATAATCCTATTAGGGTTAGGAATATAGATAGTTATAAATATTCTCTATATAACCCTGTGATCAATAAGAAAGAACTCTCGCTCCTGTGGACGTACCCAGATTTTGAGAAATCACGTAAATCTGTGTGTTGATCTTTTACTGTTTTTCTTCCATATATCGTGTGTGTGTGTAGATCGATCCTACACTTCAGTTTTTGAAGTTTCTCGATGATTATGATATAATTATGAATAAATCAAACAAGACAAGTTATATATATATATATATGTGTGTGTGTGTGTGTGTGTGTGTATGTCCTTTTGTTTTAGTATGTATCAAGGAAACTAATAATTGATCGGATGGCTAGAATATGCTTTAATTAGTTCAATCAAACTTCTTGGCTTTATAATGAGACGCCAATTAATAAATTAATTGTTTTATTAAAATGAATTTCATCCCCGTATATGGACTTCTCGTACTCTCACCAGTCATGAAATTCTCCATCTTTCAAGGCTGTCAACATTAGGATTCAAATTTGGAACACTGGTCTTGACTTTGATAATAATTGAGCTCAATTTTTCGTATAATATTGACTAATGATGAGCCTCTAAATTAAACAATACATATATAAGTCAATCAATCGTCGAAGCCGGCTTAGCTTCTTGTTGTCCTAGATAATCTCCCGTTGGATTATAGGCTTAGTGTGGGGCCTAGTCTACGCTAAAATTCAAATTTTCATACTTTGTCAAAAAGTCGTAGGCTTTTTTTTTTTTTTAATTTTTGGTAATTAAAAGCCGTAGGCTTTAATTGACAAGAAAGAAATCTAAGACAATGGGTAGCTTTACAGGGTTGAGTAGTAAAAGCCTCCATTGTGGAGCCGTTTGGAGTGTTAAAAAAAAAAAAAATTAAAAGTAAAATCTTTTAGAATTTGAAGGGTAAAAAATTATTTTAAATGGGTAGTTAGATATTTGTATTTAGTTTGATATAAAGTTATTAAAAATTACGTAAATTGACAAGGGACAAAATTTTAGTAGATAATCTTAAAATTTTTTAGAGTTTTATGAAATTTTTTGATACAAATATCAATCTAACTTTTTAAAAAATGCAGCAAAATTATTAGAATACACTATAATAATTTGTTCCAATAGATTTTAACAAATTTTTTGAAAATGTTAGAATTTTTTAAAGTTTAAAAAGGTTAAAATTTTTGAAATTTTTTAAAAAATTTTAAATTTGGTTGAAGCTCCAAATGGATCTCATATAGGCATCCCTGCCTTATAGCCATCCAACTGCAGACACTTGTTACTTTTGGGGATAGCAATTTAACCCTGTCTCTATGGTTACTCGTTGCACTTCCATCCAATAAGAGTAAGTTTTTCTAAATTTTACGGGTAAGAAGGGTTAAGGTACAAGAAAAATAAAATATCCATTGTATTTGAAATCCGTAACGATATATGTAGTTTATTTGATGGGTATCATTCAAATCATTCTTGATTACTCTGATTATAAAGTATTTGACAAGTATTACTTACCTAATTATTGTCTAAATTAATTGTACTAATTGACTGTTTATTCGGTACTCAGCGCATATTATCTAATTACACATCCAAATAATTGAATACTTAAATTTATTACTTAATTAACAATCTCATACCTCATATTTAAAGATTATGACTACCTGATTATCTGATGGGTTAAAGAATAATAATAGGTTAAAAATTTCACTCAGATGCCCGCTTGGTCCAACTATTTTATTTACCTGAAGAGTTCAAAGATGGCAAACATAATACTCAACCCTGATCCAATCTTTTGCCCCATTCCTAATTACATTTGTTGGCGAGCCAAACGCTAAAGACAAGACAAAGACCAACAAATTTTATATTATCTTATTTTTTCTATCAATTAATCAGCCCCCACCTTCGACAAAGCTCCAAATTTTTTAAAGGACTCATATGATATATATATTGATTAATTACAAAAAAAAATTTAAAATTATTTTTTATTTTTATTTTATTTGAAAAAAATTAAATATTATTTTTAAAAAATATCTAAACATTCAAAAAAAATTACGGAATTCTTTTTACAATTATACACATTCTCAAATTTAATAATTCCGTATTAATTTCTTTTTTTTTATCAACTTAATTGATTTATTTTTTCACTTTCTATCTCACCACCAATGATTGCACGTGCTTAAAAAATTTCAACTACATCTCTCTCTTTTTTTCAACTACGATATCTGTACTGCGATGATTAAATTAAATCAATTATTTTTTTAAATAATTTACTTTTTAGTATCAAATCATAGTATTTGATTCTAGTACAATATTCTTATACTTAGGTAATCAAACATGTAAAAGGAATATATTAGTAAATTTAATAAACAATTTTGCTTCTTCAATAAAAAAAAATGTTTAACTAATATTTTTTCTACTATAAATTTTTATTTATTTAACACGTCATTTTTTACTATAAAACTTTATATAAAAGACATCAATTAAATCTCACCTTGTGCTCTCAAATAATTAGGACCGCCTGCTATCAATACACGTTATGCCCTTAAGTTTTAACTAAGTTAGTTTCTTCATCAGTATGTAATTTTTTATTATTAATTTTTTTAAAATATTAATAATATGTTTAAAAAATTAGAAATAAAAGAAATAAAATTAAATTTTAATAAATAAAAATCATGCCAATCGAGGGAAAAAAAAAGAAAAAAACTACCATAAATCCTTCAGTAATAACGTCGATTTTCTACTTTTTCTAACCTCTTGCATGCTTAGTTGTCTTTCTGGCATTTAGAAATGGCAACAAGCAGTGCGTGTGCTCATTGTCAACACAAGAATCTGAACTAAACATATATATCTCCAATAATTTAACTTCACCTTCCGAGTTTTGTGAGCAACTGTGTTACGTACCGTGTCATAAACTCCAAGGACAATTCCCTTGCATATATTTATATAATAAAATATGTCGATTTTTTAAAATATCTTTCTCATGTATTAAAATTTAAAGGTTAAAAAGTATTTTTTCTTTTATTCAACAAATGAGATCATTTTTATATTTTTAACTTCTCACTCAATTCTTATTTTAATGGACTTATTACTATTTATCTCACAAAATAGTTTGAACATTTTAAATTTCATAAATTTTCAAGAGTAGAGATCATATGTAAATCAAACTGTCAACTTAAATTTCGTCCAATTATGGTTTCTAGGAAATTGAACCTTTCAAATTAAAATATCATAACTTGTGTTTTTTTATAGTACTTATAAAAAATTAATTAAAGAGAGAGATCAAAACACATGTATTACTTACTATGACCTAAAATTTAAAAAAAAAATTAAAACTTATAAATTATCGTAATTTTTTTAATTTGAACTTTTTGTTCAAAGTTTCAACTATATAAAAAACTTAATACTAATTTTGTTCAGATTGTCATAGGCACGGGTTATTATTAGTCTATATAATAAAATAAAACGATTTTTGAAAATATCTTTTTCACAAATTAAGATTCAACGGTTAAGAGTTATTTTTTTATTCAACAATTGAAATCATTTTATATTTTTAACTTCCCGCTCAATTCTTATTTTAGTAGATTGTACTACCTTTTATCTCAAAAAATGACTTAGAAATTTTAAATTTCACAATATTTTAAGAGAAAAGATCATATATAAATCAAAACTGTTAACTTAAATTTTGCCCAATTATGATTTCCAAGAAGTTGAAATTTTCAAATTAAAATACTATAATTTGTGTTTTCTTTTATGGTGTTTATAAAAAATTAATTGGAAAACACATACTAAAGTTTTGAGAGAAAAAAATTAAAACTCATGAATTATCATAATTTTTTTGATTTGAACCTTCTGTCTAAAACTTTAACTATATAAAATATTTAATATTAATTTTACTAGTGCTGTAGACATGGGTTATTGATAGGATATATACACATGCATATATGCCTAGAGAAGATGAGCAAGACAAGAAGCCTCTTTCTATTAAGGGCCTATTTGGTGCACCAAATTTTAGTGAAAATCTCAAAAAATCTCTAAAAATCTATATTATATTTTTATACATTCTTATCTTATCGAAATTTGAATAAAGTTTAATACCTTTTAAAAATAGTCAAAATCTGGAATTTAGTTAATTGAATAGCAAAAATTTTTTTACCATTCTCACTATGAACTCCTAAACTACTGAATGACATTCACTGTGACTAATTTTTTTGGGTTTGTAGAAACAAACTCCCAAACTACCGAATGACATATATGCCTAGAGAAGATGAGCAAGACAAGAAGGCTCTTTCGATTAAGGGCCTATTTGGTGCACCAAACTTTGGTGAAAATCTCTAAAAATCTGTATTATATTTTTATACATTCTTATCTTTTCGAAATTCGAATAAAGTTCAATACCTTTTAAAAATAGTCGATATCCGAAATTTATTTAATTGAATAGCAAACATTTTTTTGCCATTCTCACCGTAAACTCCTAAACTACCCAATGACACTCACTGTGACTAATTTTTTTTGGGTTTGTAGAAACAAACTCCCACACTATCGAATGACACTCACTGTAACTAATTTTTCTGGGTTTATAGAAACCGTTCCGATAGATTTGTACAGTCAATTTCGTCCAAACGGATTGTAGAAACTATTTCGAGTCCAATTTGGTCTGTAAAAAAACCATGACTGATACAAAATTTTGAATCCGTCCAGACGAAAATCTAATCCGTCGAAACTGGAATCTTACTATTCATCTCCAAAAAATACGGTTTGAGATGTGTCATCAAATGCAAAAAATTTTTTCAAACTATATTTTATCGCATTTAATCTCACTTTTTATTACTCCAAACACACTCTAAGGATAATAGGTACGGATTATAACTTTTCAAAATTAACAAGTCAATATTTAATGTACGCTTATTCATCCTAGATAAAGACTATAAATTTTTAGATTAAAAGTCAATGCACGCCTATGCGTTCTAGATATTAAGACTATAGCGTTCTAGATATAAAGACTATAAATTTTCAATATTACCAAGTTAATGCACGTTTATGCATTCTAGATATAATAAAGACTACAAATTTTCAAGATTAGCAAGTCAATGTTTGTTGATGAATTGGTTCTAGTATATATATAGAGTATATTTGAAGTGATAAAAAGTGAGATAAAATGAGATAAATTGTAAATTTGTAATTTGTGTAGTTAGATAAGAAATAAATAACTTCTAGAGATTTTTAAAAATTTAGAGCAAATCACATAGAGCCATAATACTCAATCCTCCTTTAATGTTTTTGATACAAGTCGAAGTCAAACAAATGATAACGTTGTTTATTATCATTAAATCTTCAATTATATGTCTACTTTTTCACTAAAATACGACAAGTTTAGTTCTTCAATTATATGTCCACTTTTTATACGACAAGTTTAGTTCGACGCAATCTTTTCAACCTAGGCAGCTTCCCAGTACGTTCCTAAGGTTGAGCTAGCCTCCAAGAATATTAATATTTAATCTTATGAAAATTTGTTCTTATCATTAATATCTTCTTTTATCTAACTAATTCAATGTGCTTTCGTGTATTATTTTTAATTAATTAACTCAAATGCTGCACTTATATATATATATATATATATATATATATTACCAAATTTAAAATTCTATCAAAAAATGATAAAAAGAGACATTAATTTTAATGTTAATTTGGTGTCATTGAAATGAGGAGTTATTGGATTAAAATTTAATAGTTTAGATATATTCACTTATTTTTTATTAAAAAAAAGTATGAATGTCTTTGGGTATCATTAGATTTTAATTCAACAGCTTAAGCAAGCTATTGAAGAGCTAACACTGAAAACGATATAACAACCCAATTCCATTAATGATTACGCAAAATTAGATTTGATTGTTATTATTATTATTACTTATTTTTTTTTCCATTCCAATCCGAAAGTACTTTACTGGAGTGGATGATTTGGGAACGACTTCTGTCAATGGGATTATTGTGCATTCTGTCATAAGAATTTATCAAGAATCATATTAAAATTTTAATGACAGTTTTAATTGTTATTAAAGTGCATCTAATTAGTGAATATTTTTATTAAAAATAATAAGTATATAAGTCTTTTCATTTCATTTTAATAACTAATTTTGATATAATAATTTTAACTAATTAACATTACGCTAACACACTAACAACGTTGCTCAATGTTAATTCGTAGAGTAGCATAGATACGTTAACTAATCTTAAATTTGTTCTTGTGAGGAAAACTACAGAAATGTCAAGAAATTTGCATTAATTCATACAAATATGAATTATTGAAACCCTTCTTTTTTTTTTTGGTAATTCAAGGTGTCTGGTCAGTTTATGCGCATATCGACTAATCTTGAGATTGAATTAGTAACTGATGGGGAATAAATTTAAGATCTTACCAATTAAATTAACTCTTGAGATAAGTATTAAAAACCCTCACTTAATTTACCTTGGAGCATCGAAAGTTAAAATTAACGTGACTAAATAAAAGATATTACGAGGGAAGTGTTTGTAGTGAAATAAAGAGTAATAATATTTATCAAAAAAATAAAAAACAAAAAAAAATTTACCAGAGTATATTTGTAAATAAATTATATTTTTATAACTTTTTTATTTAAAATAATAAACACATACTCATTCACATATTTTAATTAAATTTTTTAATCATATATTCTAGTTGTATACTTGTATAACATACACGAGTGGGAAAACCGATTTAATGTCAGCATCAAAGCTATTGATTAAATTCTCTGCTCACATACTTTAAAATAGAATTTCAATATTTCTAGAACTCTAGACTTTTCTGCTTTCCACAAGGCCCTGATCTCTTCTAGATTGTACTCCAAAGGCAGATAAGTTGTTCACACATGAATTAGTATCCTTAATTATATATGCTGTTATATATTAATATAATTCTTTGAATACTAATAACTAAATAATCTTAGTTTGTCTAAATTTGTATAAAGGGCAGCCTCTGCAAATATATTTAGGTAGCATTTATAATTTTAAAAAAGTTGAAAATAATAAAAGTTAACGTAAAAGTGACGTATATTAAAATTTAATTGAAGAGAATTTAAAAATTTATAAAAATTTTTAGATTTTTTAAAAAATTTTTTGAACTTTCAAACATGAATCTCAAACACAGTGGCCCAAGTTCATTGAGTTGATCTTTGGGCAGAAAGGGAGAGCCCCCAATCTCCCTAAGGTCCAATTTGATACACTTTGGCTATTTGGACCCAGGGTGTAAGGCCAGCATAATTGGCCCAATTGAATGCCCATTTTTATCACTAACGCTTTGTCATGCCTCTGTTAATTGAAGATAGGAATTTAGATTCCCACACCTTTTTTGGGAATATCATGTAATTAATTGTGAAAATTATTTATTATTGTTACAGTAGATAAAAATCTTAATCGTCGTTTGCTTTTTTTTTTTTTTTGGGAGGGTTTAATTGTGAAAATTTGGGATTAGGTAATTTACTCTTTTTGGTTTTAGCCATCAAACTACATTTTCTAACTATGAACTCTACGTTTTTTAGAGATGAATAGTTTCATTATAATGAATTTTTGTTTGCTCGAACAAATTTGGGTAGAAATTTTTTAACTTTTTTATAAGAAGTTTTTTAATATTATAGAAACTTTATTGAGATTTGTAGAAATATTATTGCAATTTGTAAAAACTTTATAGTAATTTGAAAAAATTTATTAATATTTGTAAATATATACAAATTTATTAAAATTTATATAAACTTATGTAGTTTAAGGTGAAAAAAAATTTGTTTTAAAATTATAAAATTTTTCAGAGTTTTTTTTTGTCCTTTTTAATGCTCCAAACAGACACTTAAGCTAGTCTTTTTAGTTCCGGATTATTTCCTTACACAGGTGTGTGTAGTTATTTTGTTATTTTGTACGTTTAAAATTTCTCTTTCTCTATATATATGTTTAAAATTTCTCGGAAAATTAACTTCAATACTCAAAATTTCTTATTATTCACATCCATTAAAAAAAATTCTAAATAACAAAATTTATGTAATTATTAAAAAAAATTATTTGTTCCAAAAATTTATTGTGTCATTTGATATATTCGTTTAATATATCTATTTTGAGCTCGTTTTTTATTTTTGATTTTTAAAAATAAGAAAAATAGGTCAAAACATATTTGGTTACTTATGCTTCAAAATTTATCTTAAAAATGACAAAAAATCGTTTTGAGTATTTTTAATTCAAAATACGGAAAATAAAAAAATCAAACTAAATGCATTTTTTTATTTTTCTATATCTTAAAATTTTTAAAACATAAAACATATAAAAGAAAAACTAAAAAATAAAAGCAGAAAACAAAAAAATAAAAATGCAATCAAATGCCACCTGAATTTTTTTCTTGAACCCGGCTGAAATAGACGTTGTATGTCAACCACTCGAGAGGAATCAACTTTTTGCTATCTTGCTAGTGGACCAGTCATGGAATCAACATCTCCAGAAAATCCTTCGGTTGAATTAATTGAATGTTGTATAGACATCACCTCCTTCTTCGCCTTTGCTTCTCTTTTGTTTGCCAGCTCCATTGCCAAACTCTCCTTTAGCTCTGCTAACACAAAACTCATTGTTGCCCTCCCAAGGGAAGTGGGAGCTGTACATGCCATTGCTACTTCTAAAGCTTTCCAGACCGAGTTTACCTCATAATCACCTTGTAACCTCGCATCAACAATGCTTCTTATTTCCCCTCTTTGGATCATCGGAATTACCCATTGCACTATGTGGATAGGGTCGCCGGTTTTTATGATTGCAGGTTGGCCTGTGATTAGCTCTAACATGACGATCCCAAAACTATATACATCGCTTTTCTCAGTTAACTTCTGAAATATGTAGTACCTGCACAAATAAATATTATAAACAATGATAATTCAGAACACAAAACTCTCGTGTTACATAATCTTAAGAGGTCAGACGTAAACAGTTTTTCTTCTGTAAGGAAAGAGGTTAATTCTAAAATTTAAACTCTTAACCCAAGTCATAATAGGATATATGTAGTTATTTAAACATATATTCAAACATTTAAACATATATTCGAACACTAGTTGATGATATGTAATATCTTTGCATCTCTCATTTAAAACTTCATTTGATTCTTTCCTATTCTCAGATTTACTCTTTTTTCTTAATGTTATTTTTTACTTCTACTTTTTTGATTGCGTGTTCTAAGCTGTCTAATTATGAGAATGGTTGAATTGTTTTTGAAGTTCAACTAGTGCAGCATCAAATTATTGATGACAAATTCTAATGTTTATGGCTTGAATTACCGTCTTTAGAATTACATTTCCTTTTTCTGTTCTTTGAAGTAGTATAAATGAGAATCATTAGAAATTTTCATGAACTTTATTCGGTTATATTTCGTTAGATTGGCAATCTATAATCAAAATAAAATTCTAATCTATGTAGACTTTGATGTAGGCCAAAGCATCAAAATTTATTATTAGAATGGTTGGAGTCTCAGAAAAGTCAGAAAATCATGCATTTGCGAAATATTCACAAGAAGTCTGTTGAAAATTGCTACTGAATACGAGCAAAAACTCTCAAGAAAAAACTGAAAAATCCATGGAAAGCTCATGAGATCCCACTGGATCATCTTTGGATGATCGCTCTCGCGAAAAGCGATTTTGCAATTTTTAATATGTTTTTGAAAATCCTACTTGCTTGGGATTTCGTATTATAAACATATATTTTAGGGTGTCTTTAGGGTTTCAAGAAGTAAGAAACATATTCAAAAAGAGCGATTAAAATTAAGAGATTCAGGTTTTCTCTTATGCTTAGGCAACAACATTTTATATTCTTCATGGATTGGTGATTAAAAAAGTTTCAGATCTTGTATGCTGTGGATTTTTTCCCGTTAAAAATCTTGTGCCTCTTTACTTTTGATTTGATATTGTTTATTTTCGTTCGATTGCGTGGTTATTTGAGATATCTAGTATACAGTACTATTTTCAAACTTCACTACTTGTGAAATTCTGGGCAAATTGAAGGTAATATTTGAGGAATGAAAATGTGGGAGCATACTCTGGATCGAGATACCCTGTTGTGCCCATGACTGTAGTTGATACATGACTTTGACCGTCACCTGGGATAACTTTGGAGAGACCGAAATCCGCTATTTTAGCATCTAAACTTTCACTTAGGAGGATGTTTGCAGACTTCACATCTCTGTGAATTATTGGTGGCTTGCAACCATGATGTAAGTACTCTAGTCCTGTGATATACACAAAAAAAAAAAAAAGAATCTAATATCAGGAAAGAAAGTTAGAAATGAATGAAAATCAGATTGCCTGAGGTTAACGCAGATAGCATACACTCATTCTGTGATAATTTGGGTGTTCTGAAATAAAACAGAAAATCAGTATCTGAATATTGGTTTGCGCCAGATCGAGTGGTTTAAATATGAAAACAAAATAGAGAAAACCAAATTCTTCTGTTCTCCCCAAAAATATGATGATTCTGTTGCAGCAATACAAGGGGCCTTAATGATGAGAACATGATATTGAGCTCACCTTGTGCAGTATCAATGGCAATGCGAAGTCTCACTTCCCAACTTAAGGTATGCGTGTTATCTGCAAAAATACTTTTCAAGGATGATCTTTGTTTCTTCCAAGGATGAGAAAATGAAGCAATACAATACAGCAAAGATCCTCATCAAAAGTTAATCTACCTCCGATAAATACAAAATGAATGTTATTAGGATACCTGATAGATAATCCTTGAGGTTTCCATTAGCCATATAATCATAGACAAGAGCCAAATTGTTATTATTGTCATCACAATACCCAACAAAGGAGGCCAAATTCCTATGATGGACTCGCATCAAGAGCTCAGCCTGCACAGACACCAAAAAAATATTGATCCTTCAGGTGCACTTCTATATGTCTTTATGATTTCTCCAAAAGGAAAATAATGGATGATTTTTTATTAAATTTGAAATAGTGCAAAGTGGTTTGTTTTGCATAGAAATCACTGACCTCGGTTCGGAATTCTTTAGAACCTTGAGATGATGTCGAAGATAGAAGCTTAACAGCAACTTGGGTGCCATCTTTCAAGAATCCAAGGTAAACGGTCCCAAATCCTCCTTTTCCTAAAGCTCTTTCAAAGTTGTTTGTCATGTTTGTTACCTCAGAAAATGTAAACTTCTTTTTCTTTGATTCTAGTGACTTCCCTTCTTCATTTGACCCTGTTGTCCAAAATTTCATGGAAATACCTAGTTAAAAGACTACGCTAAACTTTATACAAAAGAATAGAAGGGGACACACTATTTCGCATTATTTACTAATGTTTTCTTTGCACTCTGGTTTAGCTATCCTTCAGGATAATTACCCCGGCATCACAAAGAAAAGTTACCATAATTTCAACTTGTCTATGAAGAGGTTATTAAGGTATTCCTGTATATTATAAGAAGCTTGGTGACATTATTCAAGGGAATGCTAGCTGTGAAAAAAAAAAAAAAAAAAATTACCTGGTTTTGCTTTTCTTCTAATTCTCCATGTGATCATCAGTATCATAAACAGGACCAATGTTGATGATATTGATGCCACTATCGGAACTATAATATTCTTCTTCTTCTCGCATGAGTCTGAAATACAGAGATTTCGGCTGTCCACACTAATAAAAAGAAGAGGGGGGGGGGGGAATTAAAGTTCAGAAGGCCAATAATCATATATCTTCCCAACCCACAGACAAATATCCAGATGGTCAATTATATTTGCATTCTTCAAGGTTTGAAGTGAAGGGGGAAAAAACATACAGAAGTGTGAGTAGTCCAGCCTTCGATTTTTCTAGGAGAGTGGCTGGAACAGACCCGGACAAATTATTGTTCTCCAAGTTCCTGAGATAAAGAAATAATCTTGTTACAGTTTTATGTCATTTATGGTTTCAAAACGACTACAAGATCTGCATTGTCTTACAATAACCAAGCATTAAACAAAAAAAAATAAATAAATCCTTACAGAAACTTGAGATATGACAGCTCTCCCAGAAACCTAGGCACCGGACCTGACAGACCATTATGTGACAAATCCCTGACAGTGAATGAACATAATTTTGAGACACTACTGACAACATGAGACTATATACTAGCCAGAATAATTATGCAATCAAACTACAAAATATGACGTGCACTTACAAGGTCTCCAGTGATGAGAGATTTGCTATAGAAACATCTATTCCTCCACTCAATCTGCTTGATGTTAGGTTCCTAGTTCCAACAGAGGGAGGAAAAAAAGGGCAACAAAGAAAGGTAAAGTAAAATAAAAACAGCTATAGTAAGAGAGGGATTAATTGCACAGCAAGGACAGGAATTACCGAAGTTCACAAGGAAAGGACTTACAAAGAAATGATTCGAGGAGGATTTGAATCACTGTAGTTGCACTTGAGTCCTTCCCAAGAGTAATTCCTTGGCCCACATGGGTCACCCACCCAGTTTTTGTTTACTTCATAAGTTGATTTGACATTGTTGATGGCATCAACTATTTAGGAGAAAAAAAAATGATATGAAATAATATGGATATGTAGCTTAGCAAATAAATAGAAGGGGGGGAAAAAGGAATGATAACTTCTAATTGCTGCTAACAAAGCATTAATTTGATTTGCTATTTTTAGTAATTATTCAGGGAACTAAATTAAGAAAGTATACCATCCTCGTCATATGTTGGCGATTCAATTGATTGTTTGAACATAAAAATTTCAACAGCATTGAGTAGGGGCGGAAGGGTTGAATTAGCTGTTCTATTAATGGATATGCGATGTTCCTGTCCCACCAAAGCTTTTGAATTGGACGTGGTAGCTGCATACAGGTAACGAGGAGCAAATGGTCCAAAAAGAGGAGTCCCATTCCAGAATACGTTGAATTCTCTTGATTGGTTTCTCGTGAGAATCTCAACTTCAGCAAAGTGCATATAAAAATAGAACTGAGAATTCACATCAGGTGTGGTCCAGTACAATTCTAGAGATTGACTACCATTCACTGGCCTTCCAGCAGTTCTCATGACTTCCAGTGGAACTTTGTAGCCATTTCCATTTACATCAATTGCTGAAGAAGTAGTGATTGACTCCCAAGAGGAGGAGCTATAGGGGGACCAGATACGATCATATATATCATTATATCTTCCACTTCCATTTCTGTAACCAATGTCCCATCTGTCAAAGAGTACTAATGATCCTGAAGCACCAGACTCAATATTATAGATTGAACCATTCAGTGGTCTAAGTTCCAATCCTGATATAAATGGGGTGCCCAATCCTACATTTACAAGACAAATGTGTATGGTATCTGAGGCAGCAACACCGATAATCTCTGTTGTAACCATATCAGAAGCATTTTTTAATTTCACTGAGAACCAGAGGTTGACGTCGAGATAGAGATCAAATTCGGGTAATTTGTTTTCTCCGTCATAGTTACCATACAAGAAATAAGCTCGGATCAGATATAGATTGCCTTTTCCAGCCACTGGTCTTAACGTGTAACAATTCTTCTTTCCCTCAGGAAAAGCTCTGAGATCCGAAAGAGGTTGTGGCAATGTAGGATTGTTTGGATATGCATATTCAGAAGAGATGTTCTTGTTTATACCAGTGTTGATGAAAGATCCATCTGAAGTGTAACTTATGCCCGTGTCAATGTCCACGTAGTTGAAATTTTCAGGTGCACCACAATCAATGCTTATGAAGCCTAAATAGGAAAACAAATAAATAAATTAGAATGTGTTAATATTAAGAATAGTTTATTGATTTTTACCATTTAACACATCAAGGGAATCTAACTGTTGAAAATGAAAATTGTCATGGACATTAAGTTAATCTATCAGAAATAGGATTGTCTTCTGTAAGTTTCAGACACTAATATTGAAGAAATAAAAAAGAAAAATTATAGAGTTGAGAAGAATTGTATTGATGTATTGTATGTACAAGAATACAAAGAAGCCTTTATATAGGCAAGCCTAAAAAATAGAATTGGAAACTAAAATAAAGACCTATAATGAAAATGATTTCCTAATTTCTATATATACAAGATTATAATTTCCAAATTTCTATATCCTATATACGCCAACACCCTCCCTCAAACTCAAGATAGTAATGAAGAGGCCAACTTGAGTTTGGATACAAGCTCATGATGACGACCAGGAGGATGAGCTTTAATGAAGATATCTGCAAGCTGGTCGGTAGAAGAAATATGGGACAACTGAAGAGTGTCTTGCTTGAGTTAGTGGCGAATGACATGATAGTCAATCTCTATGTACTTCGTACACTCATTAAACATTATGGGCAATCTGATTAGTAGTAGTATTATCATAATAAAAAGGAGTACTACTGGTGAAAGAGAGACCATATCTGCAAGAAGCCAATGAAGCCAAAGGAGCTCAAAAGTTGGGTCAGAAAGCGCACGATATTCAGTCTCGGTACTGGAGCGAGTAATGACAAACTACTTCTTATTTCGCCAAGAGATGAGTGAAGTGCCAAGAAAGAAGCAATACCCAATAGTAGAGTGACGATCAGTAGGGTCACAAGCCTAATTAGCATTCGAAAAAACATGCAAATGTAATGGAAAGGACAAGGAAACGAGAAACCCATGAAATAAAGTACTCTTGATATACCTTGGAATCTGAAGAACAGCTGTATAATGAGTAGATCGGGGTGCATGCATAAACTGGCTAACCAAAGTAACAGCATAAGAGATGTCCAAGCAAGTCAAAGTAAGATAAATGAAACTCCCAACAAGCCGTCGATAAAGAGTAGAATCAGACAAGAGTCTACCCTCAATTGTAAGTAACTTCACATTAGTCTCCAAAGGACTATCAACAATTTTATTATCAGTGCGACTAGCTTGGGATAGAAGGTCAAAAAAATATTTAACTTGGGAGAGATAATATCCCTGAGAACTGGAAGTGACCTTAAGACCCAAGAAATAGCTAAGTTTGTCCAAATCCTCTATTTCAAAGTGTTGACTAAGAAACTGTTGAAATGCATTAATCCCCAATAAATCATCGTTAGTTATAACCACATCATCAACATAAAGCAGTAGAAGAATGATACCAATAGAAGAGGGACAAATAAACAACGCAGAGTCATAGGCACTAGGTGCAAAACCTTACTAGGCTAAAACAGAGCTAAACTTAGAAAACCAAGCCCGATGAGACTATTTAAGCCCATAGAGTGCCTTACGAAATCTATGAACTTTCTGAGGAGGATGAGAATATTCAGGAGGATGTGTCATGTAGACTTCATCAGTAAGATTACCATCAAGAAAGGCATTTTTGACATCTATCTGGAATAATGTCCATCGTTGAATAGCTGCAACGGCAAGAAAAGATTGAAAAGAAGTCAAGTGAGCCACGAGAGCAAAAGTCTCCTCATAATGAATGCCATACTCCTAAGTAAATCCTTTCGCAACAAGACGGGCTTCATAACGCTCCATTGATCCATCTGTTTGAGTCTTTATTTTATAAACCCATTTACACCCTACTGCAGTTTTGTGAGGTGGCAAGTCAACTAGGTTCCAAGTATGAGTAGAAATAAGAGCATTGAGTTCATCATGCATTGTTTGCTGCCAGAGTGGGTTAGCTTATCGCGAGGCTCATAAAGAGAAGCAATAGCGGAATAGCAATGGTAATCTTTAATATAAGGAAAATGAGCTCTTATCCGGGCGGGATGATGAAACTCAGGTGATGATGGAGTAGAAACAGCAGGAGAAGGCTCAAGAGCAGAGAGTGGAGGCAAGGAGCCCACAGGCGTGTCAAATGAGCCAAGTGAGGACATTGAGTGATCATCTTGAGAGTTTGAAAAACCTGTATCACATGAATTAGTATCTGGAAATAGGATAATAGAAGAATCAATAAAAATAATTGAATGATAAGAAAGGCTAGAGGGAAGAGGGAAGTGTAAATAAATAATGTTCCCAGAACTGAACATCGGGGGAAAGACGGAGGCATTTGGAAGTAGGATCATAACGCTGATAGCCCTTTTGTTCAATACCATAACCAAGAAAACAACACAAGCGAGAGCGAGGCTCTAATTTGGTACGTTTATGTTGGGAAGAAGGACAAAACAAGCACAGCCAAAAATTTTGAGACACGAATAGTCTGGTACTTTCCCATACAAAAGCTCATAAGGAGAGCAATTAAAAATTGTAGAAGAACCCTATTAATTGTGTAAACAGCCGTGAGAGTGGCTTCTCCCCGAAAATTTTGAGGTAGAGAAGCAAAAATGAGAAGTGATCGAATGGTATTTAAAACATAACAATGTTTCCGTTCAGCATGACCATTTTGCTAGGATGTATAAGGACAGGATAAGTGAGGAAGAGACCCATTATGTTCAAGATTTGCAAGAATAGAATTATCTTTATATTCCATAGTATTATTAGAATGAAAAATTTTAATCTTGCGAGAAAATTGAGTTTGGATCATTTTGTGAAATTATTAAAAAATTTTAGGTAACTCGGATCGATTATGAAGTAAATAAATTCAAGTATATTGTGAAAAATCATTAACAAAAATCACAAAATAACGACTCCCCCTAGTGGCAATAGGTGTAGGTCCCCAAATATCAGAATGAACAAGATCAAAAGGTACGGCAAAAATAGAATCACTTTTATTAAATGGTAAAACAATTTGTTTTCCTAATTGACATAGTAAACAATCAAAAGAAAAAACAAATCAATAGAACCTAAATGCCCTTTTGACGCTAACAAATGAACATGAGACACTAAAGCATGACCAAGACGAGAATGCCACAATCTAGAAGTGGAGGTAACAGCCGCAACTGGTTGAGAAACTGATGAAAAATGGCTTGAAAGATGCAAGGAAGTAAGCTCAAAGAGGCGACCAACTTCATGCCTTGTCCCAATCAATTGGTTCGTCCAAGGATCCCGCACAACACACCCATCATTAGAAAATTTTACAATGTAACCAAGTTCAACAAGTTAACCCACAGAAAAAAGATTTAAGGATAACTTGGGAGCAAGATAAGTATTAGATATGCAAAAATTATGATTAGTGATGGAGCCAACACGACTAACTGACATATGAGAACCATTAGCAGTATAGATTAATGGGGCTCATGAAAAAGGCTGCTTGTGAGAAAGTCACAAAGAGTTAGAAGTCACGTGGTTACAGCAAGCAAAATCAATATACTAGAGAGACATAGACATACTTGTGGTAGCAGACAAAGCAAGAGAAGAACGAGTGATAACTTGGCAAACTATAGCCTCAACATCAACAGCAGTAAGGGGTGAAGAGGTGGTAGAACTTGGATGTCCAGAAGGGGATGCAGCAGTAGTTTGATGGCAGGGTTGAGATTTGGAGCACTTAGCCTTGAGTTTAGGGCAGTTACTGATAAGATAACCTTCCTTCTTACAATAATTGCACTAGAATTGGTTGCGTTTTATAGATGTGGCAGGAGCGGAAAACACAACAGAGACGACCTGAGTAGGAGTGCTAGCCATGACTAAGTCTGAGTCCGTAGTTGATGAGTCTTCTAGCGGGTCTCCTCAAATAGAAACTTGGTGAAAGCAGCTTCAAGGGATGGTAAAGGAGAACGATGCAAAAGAGAAGTTCGAGTATTCTCAAAATCATCTCAAATCCCCATCGTAAAGTGAATAAACTGGCATCAATCGTTATATGCTGCAAATAATCTAATAGACTCGGCATCTTTAAAGGAATGATCAGCTTGAGAGAGTTGATCCCAGAGGCTTTGCACTTGGGCCTGATAATCGGCTATGGACTGACTAGGCTCTTGTCACATTTGATAGAGCTTAGATTCCAATTGGAATTATAGAGCAGCATCACCAGTGCAATTATACCGATTGGTTAGAAACTCCCAGGCAGCGTGAGCATTCCAAAACTTAGGTGGAAGACTTTGAATAGCAGGACTGGAAGTATTAATAAACCAAAAAATAATCTTACAATGACCGCTGTCCCAATCCTCAATGCGGTTGTCAAACTCTTCTTGTGTCTCTTTTTCTAATTTCTGTGGCTTGAGACGTTGACTGATAACATACTGCTAAAACTTACATCCAATCAAAAATACAGACATCTGCTAAGCCCAAATATTATAGTTGAAACCGTCAAGAATGATATCGATTGGGCGTACAATATCATTTTGAGAAGTCATAATGAAAATGAAAGTATTTTTCATTCTTAATTATTTATAGAAGAGATCGCATCTCTATATATACACATGGAATTGATAACCTTTCTAAATCAGTACCTATCAGTAGCCTAGAATTGAGGAAACAAACTCCTAAAAATCAGGGATCAAATTTCTATAAATCAGGAGTTAAAAGCTGCAACTCCTAATCTACACAAATCTGATTCAATCACATCCTAATCTATACAAATCTTGATTCAATCATACCAAACTTATCTGATCTAATCCAATCCAATCATACCAACAAATATATGATTTATCTTCACTCCCCCTCAAGCTGGGAGTATATATTAATCATTCCCAATTTGTTTACCAAATTTTCAAAACTTGGTTTATGTAAACTTTTTGTCAAGACATCGGCTGTTTGCTCTTTAGTTGTGATGTAGTTCGAACACACACTTCCATTGTCTATCTTCTCTTTGATGAAGTGTCGATCAACCTCAACATGTTTAGTACGATCATGATGAACTGGATTTTGTGTTATGCTCACTACTGCCTTGTTATCATAGTATATCCTCATAGGAGTATAATTAGGCATTCTTAGTTCCTTCAGTAGTCTCTTTAGCCAAATTCCTTCACAAATTCCATGGGCTAAGGCTCGAAATTCAGCTTCTGCACTACTTCTTGCAACAACAGGTTGTTTTTTACTCGTCCAGGTTACTAGATTGCCTCAAAAATAAGTACAATAGCCTGAAGTAAATCTTCTATCAATTGAAGAACCTGCCCAATCTGCATCAGTGTAGATTTCGACCATTCTGTGATTTCTTTTCTTGAAAAACAATCCCTTTCCAGGTGTATTCTTCAAGTACTTTAATTTATACAGCTTCAAGATGCTACTTCTTTGGTGAGTGCATGAACTGACTTACCACGCTCACAGCAAAGGCAATATCAGGTCGAGTATGAGACAAATAAATCAGCTTTCCCACCAATTTCTGATACCTTTCTTTGTTGACTTATTCTCCTCCTTCAAGATCTAACTTACTATTAGGATACATTGGAGTATCGGCTGGTTTGCAGCCTAACATGCCTACTTCTTGAAGTAGATCAAGCACATATTTTCTTTGATTACTTGTAATTCCTGTGCTGCTGCGGGCCACTTCCATACCAAGAAAATATCTTAAGGTTCCCAGGTCCTTTAATTCAAACTCCCCTGCTAAATACTCCTTCAAGGACTTTAATTCCACAAAATCATCTCTTGTGACAATGATATCATCTACATATACAATGAGAATAGCTACCTTACCTTCCTGAGAGTGTTTATAGAACAATGTGTGATCAGTTTGGGCTTGAATAAACCTTTTCTTCTTAGCAGCTCGAGTGAATTTTTCAAACCATTTCCTTGGTGATTATTTCAATCCATAGAGAGACTTGTTCAACCTGCAGACCATGTTGTTTTATCCCTTAAATCCTGGAGGTGCCTCCATATAAACTTCTTCATGTAGATCACCATTTAGGAAAGCATTATTCACATCTAGCTGCTGTAAAGGCCATCCCAGATTAGTTGCCAAAGGGAGTAAGACTCTTATAGTATTTAGCTTGGCTACAGGTACAAAAGTCTCTTCATAGTCTATCCCATATGTTTGAGTAAATCCTTTAGCAACCAGTCTACTTTTATATCTACTAATACTCCCATCAACATTGTGTTTTATAGTGAAGACCCATTTACAGCCAACTGTTCTCTTTCCAACAGGTAGTTTCACCATTTCCCAAGTATTATTTCTCCTAAGTACATCCATTTCTTCCTGCACTGCTGCTTTCCAATTGGGATCAGCTAGAGCTTCTTCTATATTTTTTGGAATTATAGTTGCAGATAGAGCAGTGGTAAAGGCATGAAAATTAGGAGACAACCTCGCATAAGATACAAACTTGGATATTGGATACTGGGCGCAGGATCTTGTTCCTTTCCTGACAGCAATGGGTAGATCTAGATCCTAGTCTTGGGTCTCAATACTATTCTAATTTTGATCATTGCTAGCTTCACAGTCCTAGGAACTAAAATTCGAGTCAGCTTGGCCTTGCCTTTTTTGATTTCTCCTAGAATAAACAAGTAATTGACCCTTTGGTCGAGAGCCAATTCTGATATTCTCTCCCCTTGACTGAGAAGTATCTCCTCTTGTTTTCATATGTGGCTGAGTGACAATGTCACTAGGCTCAGATGAAATATTAGGCATTAAAGGCAAAGACAATGATGGAGATGAGGATAAAGGTTAGGTAGTGTTCTGAGGTAGGTTAGATTCCCCTTCAAGAATATCCCATGACTTATTTTCGCTTAAAGTCTCCCGCTGAAGATAAGTGTTGGTGAAAAAAGGTTAAGACTCAACAAATGAGACATCCATAGAAACAAAGATTCTGCGAAGAAAGGGAGAGTAACACTTGTACCCACGTTGATTAGAAGAGTATCCAATGAAAACACATTTAATGTTTTTTAGATCAAGTTTAGACTGACTCGGTGAGTGATTGTGAACAAAAATAGTACATTAAAAAATTTTTAGAGGTAGAGAGGACATAGAACTGAAGGTTGGGAATTGATGTAGGAGGATGGACAGAAGAGAAGAAAAATCAAGGATTCTTGAGGGCATTCTGTTAATTAAATATGAAGCTGTTAGGACAGCTTCACCCCATAAATATTTAAGTATATTCATAGTGAACATTAAAGCTCTAGCAACCTTAAGAAGATGTCAGTTTTTTCTTTCAGCTACACCATTTTGTTGGAGTGTATCTGGACATGAACTTTGATGAATGTGTAAGAATCTGAATAAGTTTTTATATGTCTTTCATATCTTTTGATCACAATAAAACCTTAGATTATATAGCCCTAACTTCTAAACCAAAAAGGAAATGACAATCACGCCTATAATATATGTACAGCTACAATCGTGCCTAATTTAGAATATACACCACAATCATGCCTAATTTAGAATATACACAATATATTCTCACATCCCCCCTCAAACTCAAGGTGTTTTAGCAGAAAACACTGAGAGTTTGCTAAGAAGAAACCGAAATCGAGGGATAGTGTGAGTCTTGGTGAAGAAGTCCGCAAGTTGCAAAGCCGAAGAGACGAAAGGAAGCGAGATAGAGCCAGATTGTAGATTCTGACGGACAAAGTGACAATCAATCTCAATGTGTTTCGTTCGTTCATGGTAGACAGTATTGTGGGCAATCTGAATAGCACTGCGGTTGTCACAATAGAGAGAGGTAGGAGAAGACTGAGGGACACCCAAATCAGACAGGAGAGAGTGAAGCCAAACAATCTCAGTAGTGGCATGAGCCATAGCACGATACTCAGCTTCGGCAGTAGAGCGTGCAACAACTGATTGTTTCTTGCTTTTCCAAGAAATCAAGGAATCACCAAAAAACATACAGAAACCAGACGTAGACTTGCGATCAGTAACATCACCAGCCCAATCAGAATCAGCATAAGCTACTAAGTCCAAAGAGGAAGTAGAGGACAACAGTAAGCCTTGAAAGATGGTATCCCTAAGATAGCGAATAATGCGAACCAATGCAGCCCAATGGGTAGAGCGAGGAGAAAAAACAAACTGACTAACCACATGAACAGCATAAGCAAGATCAGGACGAGTGACAGTCAGATAAACTAAACAACCCACAAGCTCGCGATATAAAGTGGGATCATCTAGTGGGACACCGTCAGTAGAGTTGAGCTTCACATTGAGCTCAATAGGTGTAGCAGAAATCTTCGTATCAGTAAGACCAGCACGGTGAATCACCTCATTAGCATACTTAGCCTGGGACAGAAAATAGCCCTTTGGAGAAGAAGCAACCTCAATACCAAGAAAATATCGCAATGGACCCAGATCCTTCATGTCAAAGGTACGGAAGAGATGTTGCTTGACCTCAGAGATAGCAGAAGAGTCAGAGCCAGTGATGATCATATCATCTACATATAGTAAAAGAGCAACAAAACCAATGGATGAATGTCTCAGAAACAAAGCAGAGTCACAAGCAGAAGGGTGAAACCCAAGCTCGGTAACAGCAGTCTGAAAGCGATCATACCAAGCACGAGGAGATTGTTTCAAACCATACAGAGCACGTTGAAGACGGCAAACCTGCCCAGAGGAGTGGGGGAGGCCAGGAGGTGGACGCATATAGACCTCCTCAGTGAGATGACCATTAAGAAAAGCATTCTTAACGTCCATCTGAGAGAGAGGCCAATGGCGAATAGCAGCAACAGATATCAAGGTACGGACAGTAGTCATCTTGGCAACAGGGGCAAAGGTTTCCTCATAGTCAATACCAAACTCCTGTGAGAAACCCTTGGCAACTAGGCGAGCCTTGTATCGCTCGAGAGAACCATCAGAATGAGTCTTGACTTTATAGACCCATTTGCAACCAACCAGATTTTTTTCAGCAGGCAAAGGAACCAACACCCAAGTGTTAGTCTTCTGCAAGGCACATAACTCATCCTCCATAGCTCGAACCCAATTGGGATCCTGACAGGCTTCCTTGTAAGACTGGGGTTCTGAAAAGGAATGAATAGCAGACAAAAAAGTACGATATGAAGCAGAAAAACATGTATTAGACCAACCCAACCTGTTTGGAGGATGACGCTCTCGAGTAGGATATCGGTGTGCAGCAGGATCTGGGTCGTCAGAAGCAGAAGGAGCAGCAACAGGGGTAGAGACAACTGGTGGAAGGGGAGTGTTGCGACGAGAATAGACTAACAACGGAGGTGGAGAAGAAGCCGAAGAAGAAGTAGGAATAGTTTTAGAGGTGTCAGAAGGGGTGGAAGGTGGAGAAGATGGAATAAGTTCATGAGGAACAGTGGAGATATACTCATCAGACGGGACCTCAGAAGGAAATGGGTCAATATGAACTAAATCCTCTTTTGAAACCGGAGCAGTAAGAGGTGGAAGCTGAAAGTAAGCCAGGCGTTCAAGAAAAGCAACATGGCGGGAGACATAAAGGCGACGAGAGACAGGGTCATAACAGCGGTAGCCTTTCTGAGTAAGGCTGTAACCTAAAAGACACACAGGATAGACCGGGCACTTAGTTTGGTCCTATCTTTACGGGGAAGAAGGACAAAACAAGCAGACCCAAAAACACGCAGGAGGGAATAATTAGGGGGATGTGAATACAAAGCCTCATAAGGAGATCGCCCAGAGAGGAGGGGAGTTGGTATGCGGTTGAGTAGAAAAGTAGCAGTTAGGACCGCCTCACCCCAAAATGGTGCCGGAACGGAGGCAGAAAGAAGGAGAGATCGAGCTGTTTCAAGAAGATGACGGTGTTTACGCTCAGCACGACCATTTTGAGCAGATGTATCAGTACAAGAAGTTTGATGAAGGGTACCCAAATTGGCCAAATACTCACAGAATTCGGTTTTAAAATATTCCCCACCCAAGTCTGACCGTAGTACTTTAATTGTAACTCCAAACTGTATAGTTATCATAGACTGGAAATTATGGTAGATTTGGTAAAAGTCAGATTTATGAGCCATAAGATAAACCCAGGTATAGCGAGTACAATCATCAACAAATGACACATAGTATGCAGAACCCCCTTTAGTGAGAACAGGAGAGGGCCCCCAAACATCAGTATGTACAAGAGAAAAAGGAGAAACAGAAATAGAAGAACTTTTATGAAAAGGTAAAGCTGTCATTTTAGCAAGTTTACATCCTCGACATTCATTAATTTGACTAGGCGAGACTTTACCTAACAATCCAGACTGAGCTAAAGACCGTAAGCAGTCAACAGACAAATGACCAAGGCGAGAATGCCATAAATAAAACTGACTCGACTGAGAATCTAACTGAAAAGATGAAAGTGCAACGGGAGAGGTAGATAGAGGAAGATGCAGGCTTTCCACCACATAGAGGTCTCCAATTTTACGGCCGGTCCCAATCTGCTTCTTGGACACCCGATCCTGCACACAACAGACAGAAGAAGAAAAGATAACATCAAATCCAGAAGCATCAAGTTGATTGATAGAGATCAGGCTAACAGATAATTGAGGAACATAAAGAACAGAGGAAATAGTAACAGCAGACATGGCAGATGGTGAAACAGATCCAATAGATATGACAGACATACTAGACCCATTAGCAGTATTAATAGTAATAGGAAATGGAGGGGGAATACAGTTTTGGAGTAAAGAAAGGTGAGGAGTCATATGATGAGAGGCACCAGAATCAAAAAGCCAGACAGAGGAAGAAATACCTGAAGAGGACCCAAGCAAACCTGAATGAAGAGAGGTGAGAGCAGAGGCCGATGAAGAGGACTGAGATGTAGACAAGATCTGCTGAAGTTGAGCAAGCTGAGTACGCAAGGAAGCCAAATCAGGACCTGGAGTCGGAGTAGATGCAGTATAGGCAATGGGAGGCCGGAAAGAACTCTGAGTGGAAGCTCGGGAATGAGACGGCTGAGAAGACGAACGTCCCTTCTTGGGACAGTTGTACTTCCAATGACCCTTCTGATGGCAGAAAGCACACTCATCGGATGCTAAAGGCCCCTTTTTGGGTTTGGCAGAAGACTGAAGCTGAGAAGTAGAAGGCGTCGTCAGTAGGGGTGGCTGTGCAGGTGCTAAGAAAACCGAAGGGGACATCGCCTGACTGGTTGTCTTAAGACGGGTTTCTTCTGAAAGAAGCTCACGAACAATGGCATCCACAGAAGGAAGAGGAGACCTATGAAGGATACCACCACGGACAGTCTCATATTGAGGGGAGAGAGCTGTTAGGAACTGTACTAAACGACCTTGCTCCCGAAACTTAACATAATCATCTAGACTCTTGAAGCTAGATGGTTCCATGAGAGCCAACTGATCCCAGAGACCTGTCATCTCAATATAGAAGTCCTGAATAGATTTATCCCGCTGGCGAGCACCCTGAATAGCTGTTTCCAATTCATACCGTTTGGCAAAATTGGACTGCTGGTAAACACCCTGTAAATACTCCCACACCTCTTTTGCAGTACTATGTTTGGACATAATCACACCAATGCGATCATCCACAGAGTTATGAAACTAGGTCAGAACTTGGGCATTGTCACAATCCCAAGTGTCACAGGAAGTCAGATAATCTTCTTTTTTCGGGTCCGATGGACGAGGAACAGAACCAGATACATAGCCCCATTTTTTTTGACCAAGAATAAAATTCTTCATAACACTGGCCCAATAGGCATAATTGTCACCAGTGAGTTTGCATTTAATGGCTTGAATTTTGGTGTCCATCATTGTAATGAAGCAAAGTTATACAATTGGTGGGGTTCAGTGTAATAGGTAAAATAGCAAACCAGAGATCCTGAGACACACAGAGAGATTTACACCAGATGTAGCAGACGAAGGAACACAGAGACCGTGATGATGTATCGACCAAGAGAGATCGAGACCAACGAACCAGAACCAGAGATCAAATCGTCGGTCGAACAAGCATGACGAACCACGATGTGTGTTTGAGTATCTGAACCAGAGAGAGAGAGAGACGAAAGAGCCCTGAATCGCGACTTCAGACCAGGCACCAAAGGACTGTCGCGACTTCGAAGGAGACCAGAGGAGGCTTCGAATGATAGCCGTGAACGCAGAGAAAGAACTTCGAAGAAGATCAGAGATCAAAGGCCAGACCTAGGGTTTCGGATGTGGCTCTGATACCATGTAAGAATCTGAATAAGTTTTTATATGTCTTTCATATCTTTTGATTACAATAAAACCTTAGATTATATAGCCCTAACTCCTAAACCAAAAAGGAAATGACAATCACGCCTATAATATATGTACAGCTACAATCGTGCCTAATTTAGAATATACACCACAATCATGCCTAATTTAGAATATACACAATATATTCTCACAGAATGATCCCATTAGTCGCAAGAGAATCACCGAGTGTTGAATTAAAGTATTCCCTTCCATTGTCAGTCTTTAAGGTTTGAATGGGAACATGAAACTGAGTCAATATCAATGATTGAAAGTACTGAAATATTCGAGCAACTTCTAATTTTTCCTTAAGGAGATACACCCAACAGACTCGTGTGTAATCATCAATAAAAGTGACAAACCAACGAGTACCTAAGACATTTTTAACACAAGAAGGTCCCATGTATCACTGTGGATTAGAGAAAAAGGCTAAGATTTTTTGTATGGTTTCACAGGGAATTGGGCATGACAGTGTTTAGCAAGTAAACAAAATTCACAACGGAAGGAATTGGGATTTTTGTTGATAAACAAGTCTGGAAACAATTTTTTGAGATAATGGAAATTGGGATGACCTAGCCTATAATGTCTTAACATAATTTCATCATTATTGGAACTAAAAGACGATACATTCTCTGCAATAACAGCAGTTTTCTCTAAGCTGTCTTCAATATCAAAATAGTAGAGTCCATATCTTACTCTAGCACTGCTAATCGTCACTCTCAAATCTAGTTCTTGAAGTTCACAAGCATTAGCAAAGAACTTAGAAGAGCACTTTAGTTCATGAGTAAGTTGGCTAATTGAAATCAGGTTGCAAGTCAAATTGGGAACATATAGGATAGAATGAAGGGAAATATTCTTTGAGATGAATTGATCCCTTTCCCTCAACTGTGGAATATGAGCCATCAGCTACTCTGACTCTAAATCTCCCAGAGTATGAAATATAAGAGTAGAATAGAGATAAATTACCTGTCATGAGATCGGAAAACCAAGAATCAAACATCCAAGGAGCCTTGTTTTTCGTATGTAAAGCTGTACTTGAAGCAGTTGCAGAAGTGCCTGCATTCCCAATTGTTTGACTCAACAACTTCTGCAGTTGTTCTAGTTGGGATTTGTTTAAGAAGATCCCATTCAGTTCTGATTCCCTTCGAGATTCAACAGGTTTTTCCTCTATTGTTGCTTGAAAGCTTTTACTTCCACTTGATCCTCGAGGTTTCTAGTTGGTTAGCTTTCCATGGAGATCCCAGCAAATATCTCTTGTATGTCCTGGTTTGTTGCAGTGATTACACCAGGGTCTTCCTCCTCTTTTTCCTTTTTGATGGCTTCTTTGGTCACAATCATTTTTTACTGCAAGAGCAGTTGTTTCAATAGATCTTTCACCAACTGCACTGACAGATGCTTCTTTGTTTCCTCCAACTCCAAGCGTAACTCTTCATTTGCTTGCTTCCCTTCTTACTTCAGCAAATGCCTCATCAATGGAAGGCAAAGGTTTGTGGCCAAGAATCCTACCTCATGCCTCATCTAGCTCTTTGTTTAAGCCTGCCAGAAATTCATACAATCTCACCTTCCCCAAGTGTCTTTTGAATTTTATGTTGTCCTTTAAATCTCCCCAGTCAGCTTCATAGTGTAAATCCAGTTCTTGCCAAAGAACTTGTAGTTCATTGTAATATTCTGTCACTTCCAGATTTCCTTGTCCTATCTCCTTCAATCTATTTTTGATCTCAAATACTTGAAAGGCATTTTTGAGATCAGAGTAATTGGCATTCACAGCATCCCAGATTGCTTGTGCTGTGCGAAGAAATAGGCAGGTTTGACTAACATGAGGCTCCATGGAATTAATTAACCAGGTCACAACAATCGAGTTGTTAATTTCCCAGTTTGCATAGGTAGGATCCTCTGGTTTGGGCTGTTTGATATCTCCATTGAGATATCATATTTTCCCTTTGCCTTAAATGACCAGAAGGACTGATCCAGACCATTGAATGAAATTTTTTCCATTCAACTTATGATTGGTGATCTGCAAAACTGTGCCTTCTCCAAAGGTTGGAGAAGCCATTGGAGGTTGGGGATGATTAGAGGAGAGAGTTTCAAATTCATTTCCTAAACTCATTTGAATAAGTCAAAATGGGACGAAGGAGGGCAAAACCTGGCTAAGGAGGACAAACTTTAGTTGAGGAAGAAGAGAAAAAAATGAAGTGGCTAAGGAGGACAAACTTTAGCCAAGGAAGAAAGAAATTGGAGATTCACTGCTCTAATACCATGAAAGTATTTTGCATTCTTAATTATTTACAGAAGACATCACATCTCTATATATACACATGGAGTTGATAACCTTTCTAAATCAGTACCTATCAGTAGCCTAGAATTAAGGAAACAAACTCCTAAAAATCAAGGATCAAATTTCTATAAATCAGGAGTTAAAAAACTGCAATTCCTAATCTACACAAATTTGATTCAATCACATCCTAATCTATACAAATCTTGATTCAATCATACCAAACTTATCTCATCTAATCTGATCCAATCATACCAAAAATATATAATTTATCTTAAAAAAATAAGTATATTGAACTGACAGAATAAGCAAAAATAGATGCCAAAATCGGAATCAGAGAGGTCGAAAACCCTAGAAACCAATTTGAACCGATCAAAGATTGCCCAACAAGAGGCCGAAACAGTTGAAACAAGTGCTAACCGGTCTGGTAATAACTCTGGTTGACTTAGTCAAATAGAAATGGTTGACTTGGTCAAAAAAATAATAATTGAACCAAGCAGAAGGTCGAAGGATTTAACCAGCTTGGTTTGACAAAAATTGAAGCCATGCAGCCAACGTGATTGAGCCGTACAGAATTATTGACAAAGACTTTTAGGCAATGCGGGTGATGGTTTTTCCACCGGAAAGTTTTGGTGGAGTGGTCGTTCGGAGAAGACACAACTCTTGGTGTAATTTGTTTTGGGTTTCAAAAGAAAAAAACCCAGAACACCAGAACAAGAATCGAAGAACCCAAAACAAGAAGGAAAGAACCCAGAATTGGAATACCAGAACTGCCAAAAAAAAAAAAAAAAAAGAAGTTAACGATCAAAGACAAATGGCTCTAATACCATGAAGAAATAAAAAAAAAAGAATTGTAAAGTTGAGAAGAATTGTATTGATGTATTGTATGTACAAGAATACAAAGAAAGACAAGGTTAGAAAATAGAATTGGAAATTAAAATAAAGACTTATAATAAAAAGAATTTCCTATTTTCTATATATACAAGATTATAATTTGTAAATTTCGGTACTATATGTCAACAAATATAACTACCAACTGATAGGAAACTAGGCCTGAATGTTAACAAAATCACCAATAGCATGAAAGTTTTGAAGGAAATTTAGCAAATAGCTAAAAGAGAAAGAGAGGAAGCTAACCCGTTTGGCTTTGACCATGGACAGAAACTGCTAGACCAAAGGCAAGCAATAACAGAAGGAAGAAGCCCATTGACATTTCTACCTCTCTGCAAACCAACTAATTTTCCTGATAAGGATTAATCTTAATAGAGGTTCTTGGAATCGAGAAATGCAGGAGAAGAGAGAAGGGGAAGATTGAGAGGAGCCTTCCGTTGTGGAATGAGACTCTGCAAAGGTAGACTTCACTATTTTTTTTTTTGAAAGGTAGGTGGACTTCGCTTTCATGAAAAAAACACTAGGTGTTTTTTTTTTTTTTTTTCTTTCCTTTTTTTTTTTTCCATATAAAGAAAAGTCAATTCACTATGCATGCAGATAGAAAGTGTCAACAAAATCACCAATTGATAGGAAACTAGGCCTGAATGTTAACAAAATCACCAATAGCGTGAAAGTTTTGAAGGAAATTTAGCAAATAGCTAAAAGAGAAAGAGAGGAAGCTAACCCGTTTGGCTTTGACCATGGACAGAAACTGCTAGACCAAAGGCAAGCAATAACAGAAGGAAGAAGCCCATTGACATTTCTACCTCTCTGCAAACCAACTAATTTTCCTGATAAGAATTAATCTTAATAGAGGTTCTTGGAATCGAGAAATGCGGAAAAGAGAGAAGGGGAAGATTGAGAGGAGCCTTCCGTTGTGGAATGAGACTCTGCAAAGGTAGACTTCACTATTTTTTTTTGAAAGGTAGGTAGACTTCGCTTTCATGAAAAAAACACTAGGTGTTTTTTTTTTTTTTTCTTTCCTTTTTTTTCCATATAAAGAAAAGTCAATTCACTGTGCATGTAAATAAAAAGTGTCAATTCAACCAAACAAACCTACAATTCTCAGCATGACAACTACAAATGTAATACAATAAAGATTTTTTTCCCATGTAAAGAAAAGTTATTTCACTATGCATGTAAATAGAAAGTGTCAATTTCACCAAACAAACCTTTTCCCAACATCACAACTACAAAGTAATATAGTAAACATTTTTTCTCCATGTAAAGAAAAGTTATTTTACTATGCATGTAGATAGAAAGTATCGAATCAACCAAACAAGCCTAAAATTCTCAACATGACAACTACAAATGTAATATGGTAAACATTTTTTCTCCATGTAAAGAAAAGTCATTTCATTACACATGTAGATGGAAAGTGTCAATTCAACCAAACAAGCCTTTTCCCAACATCACGACTACAAGTGTAATATAATAAGCATGTTATGTCCGTTTGATTGGCCCCCCAAAAAAAAAGAAAAAAAGAAAAGAAAAGGAAAAAAATGATAACTTTTGCCTTTTTAGTGTATGGCAACACCTCCAAAAGTTGTTAAAATTTTCTCTAATTTTTAATAAATAACCAAAAGTTACTATAAGTTCTTGAAAGTTGTTAAAAATTTCTTTAATTTTTTTACCAAACAATTAAAAGTTATTAAAAATTTCTAAAAATTTTTAATTTTTACTACATGCACCAAAATTTTCATTTACTAAGGTGCCATTTGATTTGCATTTCTATTTCTCGTTTTCTATTTTATATATTTTATGTTTTGAAAATCTCAAAATAAGAAAAATAGAAAATGCATTTGATTTGATATTTTCTACTTTTCGTGTCTTGAGATTTTACTTTTTTATGAGGTTAAAAATGCTCAAAATGACTTTTTACTATTTTACATTTTATTTGTAAACTCATTTTCTATTTTTTTAAACAAAATTTTAAAATATAAGTGAACAATTACGTTTTAAGCTTTTTTACTTAATTTCAAAATTATAAAATGACGCCTAAAAGTTTCTAGAAGTTTTACCTTTTTTGTACAACCAAACGGCTGGTTGCGTGAAGAAACACTCGGTTTTTAATGCTAACTAGACGTGTCTATCCATAACAATTGTAGTGGACTGACTTTGACAAAACTGATGAGAAGTGAACATCTTGTTCAACTTTATTTTCAGTTGAACATCTACTTCAACTAGGATTAGTTTAATTAGATCCGGAAAATAACCATTCATAAAGATTTGTGGCAAATCATTCCATAGGCTGCAAATCCTGTGAGGCAAATAGACAAACAAATTATTAGCAATCAAGGTGCTTGTCTCAAATTTATCTATAGGCAGGTGCAAATGGGAAATAAGAACACCACAAAATTGCCTGCATTACAAAGAGAATTCAATTAATAAATACAAGGTGGTGGTAGGCATCAAACCCGAATTTGTGAGTTCAACACTACGAGTGGCAAAAGGTTGCCACCAAGTTTCAGCTTGTTGATTCGATCTATGCAACAAAAATTACTAGCAGCTGACAAGCTGTATGAAAGAGATTTGCTGTTATCCTACGGGTGCAAGTCGGGTGAGCTCAACAAGAACTATTGGTGCCCAAGTCAAAGAGAGAGAGAGAGAGAGAGAGAGAGAGAGAGAGAGGGAGGGAGGGAGGGACTTCGGTAACATTTTTTATGATCGGTAAAAGAATATCTAAACCGAATATTTTTATAAATTAAAATGACAATTGACAACTTTTATGTGATGAAAATTATCCATCTCATTTTAAAACTTTATTTTAACAAAACCTTTACCTAAAAATATATGTTAACAAAACCTATACCTAAAAATATACATTTTACAGTTAAAAATTGACATTTTTTTAATTTAAGTGAACTAACCTTGGGTCTTTTTATTTTTCTTCTTTATTTTATTTTCTGTTTTTTTTTTATTTTTTAAATATTACTCGATGTTGGTCAATTTATAATGACTTTAAATTTTAAAATATTTAGACTAAAATATTTTTATGTGTTCAAATATTTCTAGGACTATTCAAATTTTTTATTTTTTTAATTTTTTCTGTCAACAACCATAATCCATGAGTTTTTAAATTTTAGATTTTATAATAGGGGTTTTTGGAGGTCGGTCACTATTTATGAACTTATAAGGATTTAAGTCATACCCAAAAAATTTGTTTGTAAATAAGTCACACTTGCAACAAAAAGAAAAAAAAGGACATCACGCTTTTTTCACCACATTTCAAAACTGCTAGTTTTATCCGAAAATAGTGCACACTTCACTCATAACTTCCGTGACTTTCCATCTTCTTTACAAAGCAAGCAAAACCGATTTTTGGAAACAAAATCAAAACTGTTTGGGAAAAAACCTAATTCTGCAATTTTCCATCTTCTTTACAGAGCAAGCAAAACCGATTTTTGGAAACAAAATCAAAACTGTTCGGGAAAAACCTAAATTGATCATCATTCCTAAGTATATTTATTTTTTCTGATTTTGAAACAGTACCGGTACTGTTTTGAAGATAGCTCAAAATACTAATCAACTCCATGGATTTCTCTTACCCAAAATTTGTCATCTGCTTATAATTCATGGTGTTGTTTTAAAAACAGTATCGATAAAACAGTACCGGTACTGTGTTGGATCAGTACTGTTTTCATACTACTTAAAAAACATCAATCGATACATAACACAAACCAACGATACGAGCCAACATCATCATATTTTTTGAAACAGTACCGGTACTGTTTTGAAGATAGCTCGAAACGCCAATCGACCCCATGGATTTCTCTTGCTCTTAAAACTCGTCATCTACTTATAATTCATGGTGCTGTTTTGAAAACAGTATCGATAAAACAGTACCGGTACTGTTTTCATACTGCCTAAAAAAACATCAATCGATACATAACACAAACCAACTATATAAGCCAATATCATCATATTTTTGAAACAGTACCGGTACTGTTTTGAAGATAGCTCAAAACGCCAATCGGTAAAATCAATCCATGAAGAAGATAGGCCAAATAAGCTCTATCCTCTTCATATCTTCACAACTAAAACTGTAAATAATGAAACTGAAAACAATGAAGGAAAAAAAAAACGGAAGAAGTGTGATTCTCAGTAAACCATATCTTCACGTGATTTCCGAAATTTTCGGAAATAACTTGTGTAACTTAGTTATAAAAATAAAGGATATTATCGATATATTAGAAACTGTATTTAAAATAAACTCGTGGGACCCACTCAAAAGTGTGAATTAAACACAAAACTTGTTACATTAATGTGACTTAAAAGCAATACTTTTTTTTAATATGACTAATAGCCTTAAAAAATTATAAGTATGACTTAAATACAATTTTTCGTATATAATAATTAAGAAGAAATCGGCAAATTTTAGGTGAATTGGTCCGTGGTATAAAATATTTTTGACCAAAGAATTTATGTGCTAATGGTGATATTTTGTCCCTTCTTTAAAATTTTAATGGGCTCAAATCATAACATAAAATTATTTTAATCAAAAATTTGAATTTACAAATGACATTTTCCTAAAAGATCATGGCTCCCATTCCCAAGCTATTCTCTTTCCTGTTAGTTCCTTTTTTTAAAATTTTTATTTAAATAGATATAAATTTTTTTATTTTTTTATCAATGTGATTAACAAGTCTAAAAATTATATCTCCTAACAAAAATATAAATTTTAGTAAGAAAAAAATCATATAAAATGAAAAATACTTTAAAAAATAGAAATTATTTTGCAACCCGACAAAACCTAAGCATTTGAGTTGGCGAATGCATTCCAACCAGTCTAGTAGAATTAAGAAAGAATTCTGGGCAGGTCAATTCCTATTATTATTTGACTTGCACTCCCCTCTTAATGCAGGCATGAAGGTCGACTCACGACGTGATTTTTCAGTGTTTAATAATACATATTTTCCTCTAAACATTTTACATGTAAAATATATATATATATTTTTAACAAAGTTAAATTATGCAAGTCATTTCACGAAGGCGCGCTGTTAATTGCTTATCAAACTCTCTTCCATGTCCAAAATAGGGCTCATTTGGTGTAAAAAAATCTCCAAAAAATTCTATAAATCTCTAACAACTCCTGTACCTCTAATTTTTCCGCCATCACTAATTTCAAAAAATTTCAATATTTCGCTAAAAAAATAAAAAAAATTTAAAAATAGGTTAACCGAATGTGTAAATTTTTTATACAATCACATTCTTCGTGTCGAAAACTTTCAAATGAGTACCATTGTCGCTATTTTTTTAAATTTTTTTTGAATTCGTGGGAACTAATTTAGAAAACCGTTCCCACGGTTTGCGATTTTTTCAAAAAAAACGGCGCCAAAATTAACTCCAAATCATATTTTTTCTCAATTTATCTTTTTTTTTACTCCAAACGAGTCCATAATCTATTACAAATATATACACACGCGAATGCGATATGTATAAATATATATTTGTATATGAAAATATATGTATACATGTGTAATTCTTTCCAAGTTAGGTCCTATGGTCTTTGTTACTGTGTGGTTCTAAAATTGGGCAGTCGATGAGTTTCTCCGGACGAAGTTTTGTGCCGACAAAGCTCATCTCGATGTTTGCCTCCGAATAAACCTCTTGGAAATTCAAGTATAAAGATTTTCGTGATAAACGCCTAACACTTAAAATAGAAGTTTAGAAAAATGTTTTACCAGTAAAATTTTTACATAAAAAAAAAAAATATCAAATCATTAAAATATATTTTACATCAGGACAACCGAAGTTTAAATGAAAAAAAAAATGTAACTTTATGGTAAATCAATCACTTTGTACTAAAGTTTACCTAACTTAGGAGGTGTTTGGTTGATAAAAAATGAGGTAAAAAGTATAATAAAAGTAGAAAAATATAACATAAAGGTGAAATGTGAAAATTTTTTATTGGAGAAAAGTATAAAAAATAGTTAAAGTTTGTGAGTTTTGATGATTTTTAGTGGTACCAAACATGACCTAATATATAGTAGCCTAAATCCACTTAGCCTAACTAGCTAATCCTTCTCTTGTAATTTAGAACAATAAATTGTTCATGAGATGAGCTTAGATATCAGTTTAGAGTGTCGCTATCTTTCACAAAATACCGCAAAACTAAATGGTACTTTGAACCCATTACCGTAACTTAATTTTTCTTTTTTTTTTTTTTTCCAAATTTTCAATTCGTCAATTTTTTGATTATTTAGATGAGCACAGTTTTTTTTTACTCAGTTTTTTTAAATGTCAATATTTTTTTTACTAAACGAATAAAAATTTAATTTTTTAATTAAAACAGTAACTTTCGGTGCAAAAGTAAATTTTTTAAGAAAAAAATTAATTATATATAAATATTAATGAGCAATTTGGGTGTGGCACCATTTGGGGTGCTACCCAAAGAGAAATTGTTGAACTAACCATCTCAACTGAAGGCTCAAATTGTGATGAAAATATTGCTTGAACAATTGTGATGTGATCACAATGACATGTTATCCCCAAAAAAAAAAAAATTATTATATAAGAATTAGGTAATGACACTCAATCCTAATCACTAGGACAGGTGAATTTAAATTCTAAATTTTTGAATCTTTTTTAAAGTAAAATAATACCAAATCAAAAAATGCACGGGCACATTCGTAGATTATATATTTTTCCTAAATATTAGATTAATTACACATAGATCCCTTTAATATTTAAAATTTACATAGATCCCATTATTTTCAAAAGTTACTAAGATGTAACCTTTTTTTGTTAGATTTCTATTAAATTTTATTTGGGTTTTAAAAAATAGTTTGATATTCCATTTTTACCCTTCTTCTAGCATATCTATATGTTAATATATTCATATTTATCTACATAATAAAATACGACGGTTTTTTAAAATATCTCTCTCACAAATTAAGTTTTAAAAGCTAAAATTAAATTTTATTCTTCAATGAATGACTGACATCTCTCACAAAACTTTTGTTTCTTTATCCCACATCAACAAAATAATACAACTTCACTTTTTCTTTTACCTATAAAAACGCTAGAATTGTGATATATGATTTTAATAAATGTAAAAAACTCATGAGTTTTGAAAAAGATCCACTTTCTTAGGTTCTAAAAATGAATTCACTTGCTCATGAGTTCTAAAAGGAGACCCCAATTGCTTAAAAATTTAATATAGTTATTAAATTTATATATTTTAATTACATTAGTAATTAAATTAAAAATATAAGTAAAAATAGAGTTAAATTAAAAAACACAAATAAAAAAACTTAAATAATAATAAGATTATTTCCAATATAACAATTCTTACTATTTTTAAAATTTAAAAATACAAAAAAATACTGAATATTAATTAGGTTTGAGAATAGTTATTTTTCTAAATTCTAATTTTAAATTTAAATTAATTACATTGACTATATTGTTTTTATTGGATTCGGGAGAGTTGACATAGCAATACTATGTCAACTCCATAACATGCAATTTGCACTATTGATTTTAAATTTAATGATTCAAATGCATTCACGATAATTTAAATTTAAAATACTGTGAATGCATCCGAACTGTTTAATTAAAATCCAACGGCCAATAATCAATGTCATGGGCTAACATAGCAAACGCTATGTTAGCCTTCCCTTTTCGGTTTTATTTTATAAGCACATATGATTAATAATAATATTTTTTATCTAGGTTATTTTTATAAGACCAATTAAAAATTTATTATCAGATCCAATGTGGAACTTTATATAATCATTCTACTTTTGATAAATATTTGAATAAAATTAGTCTTGAGGAACTGATTTTTTCTATATAGTAAAACACAATTCTTCAACGAATAACTGAGATCTTTCACAAAATTTTTGAATTTTAATCTTCAATGAATAATTGAGATCTTTCACAAAAAATTTGTTTTTTTTGTCTTACATAGTCAAAATAGTACAACTTCAGTTTTTTTTTCTTCCTATAAAAGCACTATAATTGTGGTATATGATTTTAATTTAAATAAATGTAAAAAAAACAAATAAGTTCTGAAAATAGACCTACTTTCTTGGATTTTGAAAAAGAATTCATCTGCTCATGGGTTTCAAAAGTGAGACCCACTTGTATAAAAATTTAATATAGTTGTTAAATTTATATATTTCAATTACGTTAGTAATTAAATTAAAAATATGGATAAAAAATGGAGTTGAATTAAAAAAATACAAATAAAAAGCATCAAATCAACCAAACAAGCCTAAAATTCTCAACATGACAACTACAAATGTAATATAATAAACATTTTTCCCCCTGTGTAAAGAAAAGTCATTTCACAATGCATGTAGATAGAAAGTGTCAATTCAACCAAGCAATTCTAAAATTCTCAACATGACAACTACAAATGTGATATAATAAATATTTTTTCCAATGTAAAAAAAAAGTCATTTTACTATGCATGTAAATAGAAAGTATTAATTCAACCAAACTAGCATTTTCCTATCGTCACAATTACAAATGTAATATATAATAAACATTTATTTCCCATGTAAAGAAAAATCATTTCACTATGCAAATAAATAGAAAGCATCAAATCAACCAAACAAGCCTAAAATTCTCAACATGACAACTACAAATGTAATATAATAAACATTTTTTCCCTCATGTAAAGAAAAGTCATTTCACTATGCATGTAAATAGAAAATGTCAATTCAACCAAGCAAGTCTAAAATTCTCAACATGACAACTACAAATATAATGTAATAAACATTTTTCCCCATGTAAAGAAGAGTCATTTCACCATGCATGTAAATAGAAAGTGTCAATTCAAACAAACTAGCCTTTTCCCATCATCACAATTACAAATGTAATATAATAAACATTTTTTTCCCATGTAAAAAAAAAAAATCATTTCACTATGCATGTAAATTGAAAGCATCAAATCAATCAAACAAGCCTAAAATTCTCAACATGACAACTACAAATGTAATATAATAAACATTTTTTCCCTCATGTATAGAAAAAGTCATTTCACTATGCATGTAGATAGAAAGTGTCAATTCAACCAAGCAAGTCTAAAATTCTCAACATGATAACTACAAATGTAATGTAATAAACCTTTTTCCCCATGTAAAGAAAAGTCATTTCACCATGCATGTAAATAGAAAGTATCAATTCAAACAAACTAGCGTTTTCCCATCATCACAATTACAAATGTAATATAACAAACATTTTTTTCCCATGTAAAAAAAAAAAAATCATTTCACTATGCATGTAAATTGAAAGCATATCAATCAAACAAGCCTAAAATTCTCAACATGACAACTACAAATGTAATATAATAAACAATTTTTCCCCATGTAAAGAAAAGTCATTTCACTATGCATGTAAATAGAAAGTGTCAATTTAACCAAGCAAATCTAAAATTCTCAACGTGACAACTACAAATGTAATATAATAAACATTTTTTTCCATGTAAAAAAAAAAAAGTCATTTCACCTTACATGTAAATAGGAAGTGTCAATTCAACCAAACTAGCCTTTTCCCATCATCACAATTACAAATGTAATATAATAAACATTTTTTTCCCATAAAAAGAAAAATCATTTCACTATGCATGTAAATAGAAAGCATCAAATCAACCAAACAAGCCTAAAATTCTCAACATGACAACTACAAATGTAATATAATAAACATTTTTCCCCATGTAAAGAAAAGTTATTTCACTATGCATGTAGATAGAAAGTGTCAAATCAACCAAACAAGCCTAAAATTCTCAACATGACAACTACAAATGTAATATAATAAACATTTTTTCCCCATGTAAAGAATAGTCATTTCACTATGCATGCAGATAGAAAGTGTTAAATCAACCAAACAATCCTTTTCCCAACATCACAATTACAAATGTAATATAATAAGCATGTTATGTCCGTTTGATTGGCAAAAAAAAAATGTCAACTTTTGCCTTTTTGGTGTTTGGCAACACCTCCAAAAGTTGTTAAAAATTTCTCTAACTTTTAATAAACCACCAAAAGTTACTATAAGTTCTTGAAAGTTGTTAAAAATTTCTCTAATTTTTTACCAAACAATTAAAAGTTATTAAAAGTTTCTAAAAATTTTCAATTTTTGTTAGACACACCAAAATTTCAATTATTAAGGTGCCATTTGATTTGCATTTCTATATTTCATTTTCTGTTTTTGTTTCCTATTTTCTGTTTTATATGTTTTATGTTTTGAAAATCACAAAACAAGAAAAATGGAAAACGTATTTGATTTGATATTTTCTTTTTTTCATATTTTGAGATTTTTTTTTTTTTTTGGCTGGAAACACTCAAAACATCTTTTTACTATTTTTCATTTTATATGTAAACTCATTTTCTATTTTTTAAAACAGATTTTAAAAATACAAGTGATCAAATGCGTTTTGAACTGTTTTTCTTGTTTTCAAAATTATAAAATGAAAAATAGTCTCAAAATAAGTATATCAAATGACGCCTAAAAGTTTTTAAAAGTTTTACATTTTTTATACAATCAAACGGCTCGTTGTGTGAAGAAACACTCGGTTTTTAGTACCAACTAGGCATGTCTATCCATAATAATTGTAGTGGACTGACTTTGATAAATTTGATGAGTAACAACATCTAGTTCAACTTTATTTTCAGTTGAACATCTAGTTCAACTAGGATTAGTTTAATTAGATCCAGAAAATTAACCATTCATAAAGATTTATGGCAAATCATTCCATAGGCCGCAAATCCTATGAGACAAATAGACAAACAGATTATAAGCAATCAAGGTGCTTGTCTCAAAATTACCTAGAGGCAGGTGCAAATGGGAAATAAGAACAGCATGAGATCGCCTGTATTACAAAGAGAATTCGATTAATAAAACACAAGGTGGTATTAGGTATCAAACCCAAATTTGTGAGTTCAACACTACGAGTGGCAAAAGGTTGCCACCAAGTTTCAGCTTGTTGATTTGATCCATACAACAAAAATTACTAGTAGCTGACAAGCTTTATGAAAGAGATTTGCTGTTATCCTACGGGTGCAAGTCGGGTGAGCTCAACAAGAACTATTGGTGCCCAAGTGTCAAAAAAGAGGGGGGGGGGAGTGGGGGACTTCGGTAACATTTTTTATGATCGGTAAAGAATACCTAAACCGAATATTTTTATAAATTAAAATGACACTTGACGACTTTTATGTGATTGAAAATTATTCATTTTATTTTAAAATTTTATTTTAACGAAATTTATACCTTAAAATATACACTACCAAAACCTATACCTAAAAATATAGGTTTTATAGTTACAGTAAAAATTGATATTTTTATATTTTACGGGAACAAACATTGAGTCTTTTTATTTTTCTCCTTTATTTTATTTTCTATTTTCTTGAATATTACTCAATGTTGGTGAATTTATAATGGGTTTAAAATCTTAAAATATTTAGACTAAAATATTTTTATATGCTCAAATATTTTTAGGACTATTTAAACTTTTAATTTTTTTCTGTTTAGTTTTTTCTGTCATCAATCATAATTGATGAGTTTTTAAATTTTAGATTATATAATAATTAAGAAGAAATAGGTAAATTTTAGGTAAATTGGTCCATGGTATACAATATATTTGACCAAAAAATTTATGTGCTTATGGTGATATTTTGTCCATTTTTTAAAATTTTAATGGGAACAAATCATAACGTATAATTATTTTAGTCAAAAATTTAAATTCACCAATGACATGTTCTTGAAAGATCATGGCTCCCAGTCCCAAGCTAATCTCATTCGTGTTAAATTTTTTTTTTTTAAATTTTGCCTAAATAAACATGAGTTTTTTATTTTATTTTTTTATGAATGTGATTAAGAGTCTAAAAGTTACATCTTCTAATAAAAATATAAATTTAAGTGAGAAAAAAGTCATGTAAGATGAAAAAAAAAAGTTTTAAAAAAATTAGAAATTATTTTGTAACCAGACACACCGTTTAGAATTCTAAAAAACAAAATAAATCTCCAAAAAACTCTGTTTTGTTTCCCACCATTACTAATTTAAAATTTTCTCGCTTTTACTAAAAACCCAAAATTCGCTTAAAAAAACCAACAATTCGGAAGAAGGTTAATCTATTGCGTAAATTTTTTTTAATAATCATATATTCTTCTAGTCAAAAACTTTCAAATGAGTACCATTATTGTTATCTTTTACAAAATTTTTTGAATCCGTGGGAATGAATTTAGAAAACCGTTCCGACGATCTTAAAAAAATGAGTGACAAAATTTGAATCCGGTAGAACGGTGTGGTAAATCCGTTCTAATGGATTATTCTGCCAAAATTAACTCAAACTATAATTTTTTTATTTTTTCTTATTTTTTATCACTTCAAACGCCACCAAAACCTAAGCATTTGAGTTGGCGAATGCATTCCAGCCAGTCTAATAGAATTAATAAAGAATTCTCAGCAGGTCAATTCCTATTATTATTTGACTTGATAATTTTCAGGGTGCACTCCTCTCTTAATGCAGGCATAAAGGTCAACTCACGACGTGATTTTTCAGTGTTTAATAATACATATTTTTCTCTAAACATTTTACATGTAAAATATATATATATATATATATATATTTCACATAGTTAAATTATGCAAGTCATTTCACGGAGGCCCGCTGTTAATTGCTTATCTAACTCTCTTCCAAAGTCCAAAATAATCTATTACAAATATATACACAAACGAATGTGATATCTGTAAATATATATTTGTATATGAAGACATATGCATACATAGGGGCGGAGCTAGAATTTTTGCTGAAGGGTGACACCGAACACCCAAAAAAAAGAACAACGATCAAGTTGTTTTTAAATTAAGAATAAGAGAAAAACGATATTATTTTTGGAGAAAGAACAAATTATTTTTGAGTATTATCTAGTGAATATACTTATCACAATTAATGATTTAAGCTCCTGAAATTTATTAGAGATATCTCTTACTACAAAAAAGAAAATATAATTATTATTAAATTTTATTGTCTATAGAATTTATTATATTATATGCTAAATTTACTGATAGTAAGAACAAAAGTATACAATAGTATATTGAAATGATACACTTTATTTCATAAAAAATACCAAGTTTGATTCCTGTAAACTTCTTTTATGTTAAAAAAGTTTGAGTTAACTTTAAATTTTTCATAAAGCAAAAATATTTTAATTTTTAATTAATTTAAAATTTAAATAAAATTAAAATAATAAGAAAGGTATTTTAATAATTTCACATTAAAAATTAAGGGGGTCACTTGCCCCCTTGCCTCCATATGGCTCCACCGCTGTACATACACATGTAATCTATTATATAAGGCAGATCAATTTTTGGACATGACATTTATATATGTGTCAAATGGGGAGGGTGTGGGGGCCACGGCTAGAGAGAGTGTGTGTGTGTGTGCGCGCGCGGGGGGGGAGTGAGGGAGGGCACAAAGTGGGGATGGGGTGGGCCACGCAGGGGTTGGGGGGTTTGGGGTGGGTTTACCGAAAAATTGGGTTTTTTTTTTAAGATAGATTAAATTTTTTTAAATAAATATAATAAATAAATAAGAATAATTAATTTTAAAGAATTTAAATTTGGTCATAATTATTTTTCCCTCTCATTTTAATTATTTTTTCGATCACTTTACAAAAAAATATATTCTTACTTTTCTCTCCAATTTAGATTTTTTTTTTTTAAAACATATACTTTAGTTGGGGTGAGTTTGCCAGGAAGCTGGATTTTTTTTAAGGTAAATTAAATTTTTTTAAAATAAAAATAATAAGTAAATAAGAATAATTAATTAACTATATAATAACTAATAATTAACTTTAAATACATATATTTTTACACTATTAATTTTAAATAATTTGAATTTGTATATTTTTAACTATTATTATTAGTCAAGATTTTTTTTCCTCCCATTTTAGTTGTCTTTTCCGTTACTTTACAAAAAAAATACACTCTTATTTTTCTCTCCAACATACCAACACCAATACCAACACCAACACCATTAGAAAACTAAATTTTTTTAAATACATACAAATTAGAATAATTAATTTATTATATAATAAATAATAATTAATTTTAAATAATTTAAATTTTTATATTTTTAACTGCTGAATTTATTTATTAGTCAGAATTATTTTTTCTTCTCCACTTTAATTATTTTTTATATGTTTGGCTAGTTATAGTTTGATTAAAAGATACAGTAAAAATAGAAAGATTTAATATAAAAATTTTATTAAAAAAGAAAAAAGTTAAAAAATGATAATTTTTAATTAATTTTTATCAATCAAACAGGCCATAAATAATAAAATAAGTACAAATAAATAAATAAGAATTTTTTTGGTAAGTAAAATAAGAATAATTATACAAGGGATACTTTCATTTTTATACTTTCACTTTTCACTTTGCTCTGTAGGAGTGAGAAAAATTTAGGGCGAGTGTGTGGTTGGGGAAAAAAATAATAATAGTACAAAAATTTTAATGAAAAATAATAATAGTAAAATTTTATAATTCTGATAAATTAAACATCCGAAATCTATTTGAATTTTATAAATAACAGTTTACTATATTTTATATTATTTATTTTTTCATCATATATTTTATGCTCTCTCAATCTTCAACCGTGGTCAAATATTTTAAAAAACATACTAATTAAGTAGCAACATGGAATAAACTCCATTAACAACATACCAACACCATTAAAAAATTAATTTTTTTAAATACACACAAAATAGAATAATTAATTTATTATATAATAAATAATATTTAATTTTAAATAATTTAAATTTTTATATTTTTAACTGCTAAATTTATTTATTGATTAGAATTATTTTTTTTCTTCACTTTAATTATTTTTCGGTCACTTGACATAAAAATATACTCTTATTTTTCTCTCCATTTTAGATTTTTTTATATATGTTTTTAAAATATTTTTATGTGAATGAATATTAAACAAAGTTAACTAAGTTTTAAAAAATAATATTTAAAATTTAATTTGATTGTACTTAAATTAAAATTTAAAATTAAAAATAATATTTATTTGATTTATTTTGTAGATTTGATAATTGTGTACGTGATGTGGAGAAAGATAGATACTGAGCAAAACGGCATTCTTTCTTTTCAAATGAGGAGCGAGGGTGTCATGCAAAAAATATTGATGCATTAAAAATTTATTTTAATTACAAATTTAAATTTGAGTTCTCTGCAAGTCAAGTTATGCTTTCGTGTCATTGGCACGGGTAATTCCTAGCTCTCTTCAAGTTAGGTTCGACGGTCTTTGTTGTTATGAGGTTCTAAAATTGGGCAGTCGACGAGTTTCTCCGGACGCAGTTCTGTGCCGATAAAGCTCATCACGACGTTAGCCTCCTAATAATCCTTTCGGAAATTCAAGAATAAAGATTTTCGTGATAAACGCCTAACACTTAAAAGTAGAAATTTAGAAAATCTTTTACTAATAATTTTTTTTTTATAAAAAAAGGTCATCAAATCATTAAAAAATATTTCACGTCAGAGCATTGAAATTAAAAAAATTAATGTAGCTTTATAGTAAATCAATCACTTTAGAACAAAAGTTACCTAACTTATCCCGTTTGGTCAACTGAACAACCTCTGTAAACCTCTATAAATCTTCAATAACCCCTCTATCTCTAATTTTCCCGTCATTACGAATTTCGAAAAATTTCAATATTTTGTTAAAAAAATAAAAAATTTAGAAGTGAGTTAACCGAATGTATAAATTTTTTATATAATTATATTTTTCGTGTCCAAAGCTTTCAAATGAGTACCATTGTCGTTATTTTTTAAGAATTTTTTTGAATCCGTAAGAACGGATTTAGAAAATTGTTCTCACGGTTTCAAACTTTTCATTAAAAAAATGCGCCAAAATCAACCTCAAACTACATTTTATCTCAATTTATCTTATTTTTTCTTATTCCAAACGGGCTTTAATATATAGTGACTTGGATTCACGTAGCCTAACTAACTAATGCTGCTCTTGCAATTTAGAACAATAAATTGCTCTTGAGATGAGCTTGGATATAAATTTAGAGTGTCGAAATTTAGAGTGTCGCTTTCTTTCACAGAACACGACAAAATTAAATGATACCTTGAGCCCATTACCGTAACTTAATTTTTTTTTTTTTTCCAAATTTTCAATTCGTTAATTTTTTTTATTGTTTAGATAAACACAACATTTTTTCACTCAGTTTTTTTAATATCAATATTTTTTACTAGATGAAAAAAAATTTAATTTTTTAATTAAATAATAATTTTTGGTGCAAAAGTAAATTTTTTTGAGAAAGAAGTTAATTATATGTAAATATTACTGAGCAATTTGGGTCACGGGGTGCTACCCAAAGAGAAATTGTTGAACTAACCATCTCAACTGAAGGCTCAAATTGCGATGAAAATATTGATTGAACAATTGTGCATGGGGTCGCAATGACATGTTACTAAAAAAAAAGTCAATTATATAAGAATTAAGTAACGACACTCAATCCTAATCACTAGGACAGTTGAATTTAAATTCTAAATTTTTAAATTTTTTTAAAATAAAATATTACCTAAACAAAAAATGCACGGGTACAATCGTAGGTATAAATTAAGGATAAATTATGCATACCTCCCTTAAATATTAAATTAATACGCGTAAGTCCTCTTAACATTTAAAATTTGCATAGATCCCATTATTATCAAAAGCGTATCTATATATTAAGATATAATGCATATATATATACACATGTTCAATCGCTAGCAACATCATTCATCGCCAGCGATGGAAATTAGCGCTGTAAATGGGTCGGGTCAGGTCGGGTCGGGCTTGACCCATTCCTTGACCCGGGGCCAACCCGCCCCAGCCACCTAGCCACATTTTCAAATTGGGTCGGGCCGGCCCGGAGTCACTAATCCCCGTCCATGACTCGCCCCAGTTGATCCAGTCTATTTTTTTTAATATTTTTTAATTTTTTTAAAGTAAATAAAATACAAAATAAAACTCAACCAAACACATTAAAATAACTATTGGCAAAAATTAAAGTTTATTAAACAACAAGCAATTACATAATCAACATTAAATTTAAAATTACAATTTACCAATATAAAATTATAAAAAAAAAAAAAAAACAGATAGAGTAATAAATAGGTACATCACTTCACGTCTTATACATCTCAACTAGGTTGGCACCTATAAGAGTGACTATCATTTACAAATATTACTCTATCAATACATCATTATCATTTATCACTAGATTCATTAGTGTGTTCTTCTCTTTCACCTAAATACATTGCATCAAAGTTAATAGTAAGTTGCTCTTTTTTGGCATCTTCTTATCGTCTATTTTTAGCGAGATAGCAATCTCATAAACACATCAAAACTTTTACTATTGGAGGAACCAGTCGACTCCTAAATTGATTGATAACGCGTCCCCTTGTACTAAACACTTACTCGAATACTAAAGTAAAAACTGGAAATACGATAATATCACGAGCTAAAACTGAAAGAACTAAAAACTTAGATTGTTGTTTCTTCCACCAGTCTAAAAGATTAAAATTATCTTCATTTTCTATTGGAGGTGTACCAAGATAACGTTGTAGGTCGGATAAACTTGATGAACTAGCACTTGTTGATGAATCTGTCCGCCGAGATGTTATTTTTCTCCATATGGATGTATTACTACCAAAGTCACGATGAGATGATGACACTGTGGTGGTAGTTGTTTGAGCAGTTGTATGATTAATATCATATCGACCCATTAGAACTTGCATATGCTTTTTAATATTATTTAATTGTTCTTTGTCACTTTCAAGCCCATATATCATATCTAATCATTGAAGAAAAAGATCTTCTTTATATTTAGGGTCTAAAATAGTGGCAATACCAAAATGTATGAGAAGTGGGTAAAAATATTTATCAAATTTTTCTTTCATGGTAAGAACCACTGCAGCATAATATTCTTGGGCAAAATATTTTTTAAAAATTTCATCAATAACCCCAGTTGATAAACAATAGTAGAAGAAGTAGGATAATAAATTTCACAAAATATTTTAGTAGTAATATCAAAAATCATGTAAAAAAAATCCCTATAAAAAATTATGTTTGCCTAATCAATTAGTTCAATACTATCTAAACCAATAATTTGATTACTTAAAATAAATAAATCAATTACTTTTTGATATTTAATAGCAACTTTTAACATAATATATGTTGAATTCCATCTCATATTAATTTTTATTGGTAATTTTCTAGGTTTTAAACCAATTTGAGTATATATACTAGCAAATAGATTAATTCTTTTTTAAAAACTCATAGTACAAATTATAATTTTTTTATTTTAACAATAGAAGATTTATAAATATCCAATCCATCATTTATAATTAAATTAAGTATATGGGCACAACAACGCCCATAAAATAATAAATCCCTCGCAGGTAAAGCATTAGATAAGTAATTAAAACAAATATCATTATATGAAACATTATCTAAAGTAATAGAAAATACGTTTTTACATAAATTCCACGATACAAGTTCATTATAAATAAGTTCCCCAACACTCAATCTAGTGTAGGGTTGTTCAACTAATTTAAATGATAGAATGCATTTATTAATTTTCAATTTTCGTCAATATAATGTGCAGTTATACAAAGATATTTAATATTTTGACAGGATTTCCACATATCAGAGGTTAAGCAAACATTTCCTTTAAAATAGTGAAAATAAGTTTTTAATTAATCTTTTTTTTTATTTTAAAATCTCATAAAACTTTATTTTTTAAAATATTTCTTGAAAAATCGCGATATTGTAGCATAAAATTTTCGCGAATAAATTCTTCAAAATGTCGATTTTCACTCATTGTGAAAGGTTGTTCATCTTTAATAATATATCTAACTAAATTATTTTGTGTTCTTATAAGGTCATAAGAACAAATATTTAAATTACCCCATTCGTTATTTAATTAAGTTCGTGTAGCATGTGAAAAATATTAATCAATTAAAGAATTGATGCGAGGATCCTTTCGGTGCTTTTTATTTAAATGCTTTTTAGGTGACTAGTCCTAGAAATAATCCTACTATCTAATAAATCCCCGCAAATATTAATTTAGTTTTGTGCATTCCATCATCGCATGAAATTCTAGTAAAAAAGTCTCACGCTTTTGAAGAGTCACACTGTTGTTGGTCTTGGCAAGAAGACGACGTACCAACATCACCACTTGTGTTAGCTGGTGTTGGTATTTGTGGTGATGCAAATTGTTCCATTTACTCTTGAGGGAAAAAAAATATTGAGTCCCCACCCTCCACGTAAAAAAAATGAGTATCTCTACGATCTATTTAGAAAAAAAATAATTTGATGGAAAAATTAAAATATGCAAATTAAAAAAATGTTATGTATGCAAATTAAAAAAATTATATACTAACTTAGAATAATTTGAAATTTTAAAGCACTTGATCTTTAAATCTTGACGTCAAATTTGACAGTATTGGATGCACTTGAATATAATTGAAGAGCATGAGAGTTGGTAGCTTGGTAGTGTAGAAATTTGAGAAAGAATTTCAGAGAAAATTTGTTAATTTTTTGTAGATTTAAATGAATATATGTGTGGAGTATTTATAATGGAAGGTTGAGAGATTTTATAATTTTTTTAAAAAAATTTTGTAATTAATTTTTGAATTAGACCGTTGGGACCCGGGGTAGCCGTTAGTCACTAACTCACTGCCGTTGGCTGTGTGCCCCAAGGCCTCGATTAGCATTTTGGGGGGTACAAAAAAAGCATGCAGCCTGCAGTGAAACGGTAAAAGAAAAAAAGAAAAAAGAAAATCCCCCCCTCCCCCCAAAAACGGTCAGTGACTAGGGGAACGGGAATAATTCGGTGCGGCACGACGCGGGAAGGGGAGAGAGTGCGAGCCGGGTGGGCCGGGCCGAGACGGGCGGGTCAAGACCCAAGCCCTGACCCGGGGGTAAATGGGGCGGGTAGGGGCAGGTCCTACAGGAGGGCGGGCTGGGGCAATTTTTCGAGTCGGGCTAGGCCTAGTCTCGGGGCGACCCGACCAATTGCCATCGCTAATGGAAACCCATAAAGCCAGCCCGCTGCTGTTGTACTATTTTTCAACACCGTCCGACTGCCTCCCGGCGCCACCGCCGACTAATTTTATTCTCCGATCTTCCTCATCCATTTTCCAGTACGTGGTTTGGGTAGCCGCAGGTACACTTAGGACTGGATTGAATCTTATTTTCCTAGTAGCGAACCCTTCATTCGTTCCCACAATCATCTTTTTTATACCTCGATAACCAAATCCCAGATGTACGCTCACAAACTTTCAAAATAGAACAATCAATGAAGGAAAGTGCGCCAGGAAAGCCACCTGATATGCTGGTTTTTAGCGAAACTGCAGCCCCCATGGCTGCGGCCCCAGATCCGCCGCCAAATGTTCATACAAGTCCACATGCCGTTGTTAATCCAATTTCTGGTGTATATCCGGCCATAACCATCGTCGCGCCTGAATCTCGCGCTATTTCTGACCACAACCAGGTGGTTTCCGGTCACAGCCAAGTCCCATTGGAGAATACCGCCAACAATTTAGCTCCAGGGATAAATTCCGATGAACCTTTGGTTGGTTCCAAACATGCTGTCGGTCCTGAGCACTCTCCGACCACCGATTGGATGAAAGGGACCCTAACCTGGATACCCTTGCATCGTCCGCTAATGCCGGAGCAGCTTCCATGGCTGTCGGTGTCCTTAGAACGAGAAACCTCCTCCGCCAACTTCAATGTTTATACTCTTCTTGTTGGGTTGCAAAATCAGATTTCTATTTTAACAAGTGCTCTTCATTCGGGTGTTCAAGGATTCAATTCCCAAATCACCGTCGCTGCAATTTCTGGCAGTTTCCATCATTGCCGCTACTCAAGTCGCCAGAACTCTTTCAATGGAACTGCCCATCAGTGCGTGTGTATATATATATATATACACACACACGTAAATGAATTTATATTTATTTTATTTGTAATTAATACAATTAAGTTGAAGATATTTTAACAGAATTAGACTCCAAACTAAAGGAAGGGTCAGGTATTAGTAACTTTTGAAATTAAGGAAGTTTGCGCAAATTTTAAATGTTGAAATGATTTATGTGTAATTAATTTAATATTTAGAAAAAATATTTACAATTTATCCTAACTTCAAACCAATTTAATTTATATTTTATTTGAGTGCAGGTTTTTTTAAATAAATTTAAAATACTAGAGAATTCAACGAAAAGTCAAAAGTCTAATTCCAAGAAATAACGAATGTCATATAACGGTCAAATTTTTCAACAGTTGGTTGAATTTGAGTTTCAAACAAACAAAAACAAAGAGAGAGAAAGTGGCATGCCATTCCTACTAATGGGGCGGCCCACGATTTAATATATGGGCTTGAGAAAGACAAGCCGGCGAGCTTCACCGCATGATATAAAAGGTGTCTGAATCAATTTAAGTTCACTTTAACTAATTCTTAGCTGCTCAACTAACAATCGAACAAGCATTCAATGACTTTAATTTCACTTTCTGTATTACTTTGAATTGTTTAACGCAGCGCTGTTAGAATTGGACAAAATCGGCCAACTAAATCCAATATTTAATGCAGCGTAATTAGTACCGGACTAACTCTGCCAGTTAAAGCAAACCGGAAGATTCCTTCAAGATTAAAAACAAAATTAAGTATTTAACATAAATTTAATTACTTCAAGCAAATGAAGGCGGATACACGGACACTTAAATTACTAATTCAAACGGTTTCTTGTGTTCATTATTTTAAATATAGAATATATATATGTAGGAATTAATTATATAAAATATATATATACAAATCAGCTATACAAATCTGCCACAATTATATGATAAAAAATATAAATATTTATATATATATATATAAATCAACTCTTGTTTCATTCATAGAAAATTAACGAACCCTCGATTTTTCCTGTCCTATTTTTTACCTTTTCCCCTCTTTTGAGTGACAGAATCTCCACAAGTAGGGCCACGTAAATGAGTAAACCTCTTATTATCTCTTTCCATTTAAATACCCACAAATTCAACCTATTTCAATACAAGAATATTACCATCTGCTAGAGTGCTTTTGGTAGGAGATTTTTTAAGCAAATGGCCTCATATTATACAGAAACAAATTGGAGTCTACAGCTCTAGGTGGAGATCGAGATTCCAAAGACTATTGTCAAAGCTCACCAAATCAATCACCCCATTGCACTACCCATCAACTTATAAACCTTGGATGCCACCATGGCACAATGATTGGTCAAATCACACAGAAAACAAAGGAAAACCTGGTTAAAGTGCCATTTCTGCCTGTAGTGCTGCGAGTTCATCTTCCTCGGCCGTTTGCTTCTGTGGAGCAGCACGAGCTGGTTGCCTGCCTGCCGGAACTTGCACTGGAGCCACCGGGGCTGTTGTTGCAGGTTGAAGAAGCTGCTCCTCCAACTCAGCACCTTCCAATTCTTCAAGCTCTGCTTCCAACTCATCCTACAATGGCAATGTGGAAAGACAGACTATGAATTGTTCTTCAAGTATCTAATTGGAGCTTCGAAGGTACTAAGCAATTATGCATAGAAGGAAAACCTCATCAAAATCAGCTGCTGCGCCAATGGGCGTAGCCAATGCTTCCTGTATCTGTTTCATGTTCTCAGTCTGCTCATTTATTTCATCCATCGTCTTGTCCACATCATCAATGTTCCTGTGTGATCATTCAGGATTAATACCAAGGCAAGCACTTTCAATTGTCACGAATCATATGCTACACGCAGTGAAATAGATAGAATGTACTGTAGTGAAATAGATGATGAGAATATAGTTAAAGAGTATGAGATAAAAACCTAGATTTACTATTTTGTTTGGGAACTACCCTGCATCGTTGGAAAATAGGTCAAGCTACAAGTAAACCTAAATTGGGACAACAACGGTCAGATTTGAATTGTTAGATAAGCGTGAATTTTCCCAGCACTAACTCAAGGAAATGATACTTGTTCCCAAACCCTTCTCGGAAGATGGAGCAGAAAATCACTTCTTTTTGTGGGCCAGATGGGTTTTCAGGAGTGTTAAAAACAATAAACTGAATCGGGATGACTGGCAGTGATTCTGTTCAACTCAATGGCGAAGCTTCCGTCCAAATGTCAGAACTCTAGTTGTCCCTTACTATTCCAAATTTTTTCACCACTTTAATATCTTGTACAGTCGCACGACCCCAAGATTAATCAAAGTGCACGCAAGCTGGCCTAGACCTCCTGAGTTGTCAAAAAATAATATATATATATATATATATATATCTTGTATGGATGAAGGGGACCTTTGCTTTTCATAATTCAAGCGTCCCTCAAATTTATCTCCGTTCCAATATGCAAGCAAGTCCACTTCGAATATTACTATTGAAGATAAAATGTTCAATTTTGCATCCTTAACCATACAAGGAAAGTTACATTAGAAACAAAAAGACTTCCGAACCTTTCCATGTATTCAACATCCATCATTTACATGGGTACAGGTAGTGGATAAATATACCAGCATAAAAACAAGTTGCCCCATGTATTATAACTGGGCAAGTTGGACAAAGTTAAATTCACATCACCTTGTCCCAAATCCACATAAAAGCTAATGTGTTTGGTCCAAAACCCCACCCACTCTGATTGGTTGATTCAATAAAAATTAGGAGTGGGTAAGGGTGGGTAACCGAGAATAGAGGTTGAAACATCATGCCCGATGAGCTAAACCCAAGTAGGGTGGAAATTTAACCAGCTCTCCCCCAACCCTAATAGGATGGATATGGTTATGAATAATAAAACTCGGAGTGAGTATGGTACAAACAATGGAACCCCGAAGTGGGTATGGGATGGTTTAGGAATTTAAACATCTCAATTAGAACCTGTCTTGGTTACCTAATAAAGTATCATAAATATCATTTTATGCTATGTAATAGTACACAAATAATACCTATTAATAAAAAACAAATACAAAAACTATTAGTATACTCATACATTCATATGATTTGTATACTTCTCATTTTTTGTTAAAATTGTTTCTAATTGAGCCCTTAGTAGGTTACCCAATTAATTAAGTGGGGCGGGTATAAAACAGGGAAATTTGACCAGCCACAGGAAAGGGAGCGGGTATGGGGAGAGATTTTCATATTAGTGTTGGGGTAAGGTCGAGCTAAACATATCCATTATCATCCCTACCCCAAAGGTGACCTTTAGAGCTTTATATAAAATCATAATTGCTAAATAAAGGCAAGAAAACAATTACTTACGTTGCTTTCTGCATGGCCTTCATGGCAGCCGCTCCGGTTCTCAATGCATCCACGGTCTCTGTCGTAGCTTTTGCACCTTCTAACAATATCATCTGCAACATCCACCCATGGTTCATGAATTAGCAAATCATCTGAATGGAAGTTCTACAATCCTTGAACACTACATGGACCACAAAAGTATATTAAACCTAAGGTAACCTGATCATGAATACGCAATTGGAAATTTCCAAGCTGCTCAATTTGCTGTTCATAAAGCCTCTTCCTCTTCAAACATTGTATAGCCGCTGCATAATAACAACAGCGCTTCAGATTCGAGCCAAATTGTTATACATGCATTTTTTTTTTCTTTTAAAGGCATCAACTTACAATAGAATAGAGAACTACAAATACCAATAATAAAGCATTTGAAAATAAATAACAGTCCATGGTAGTTATGCCAAGAAAGCAATAAATATAGCACAACAGCACATAAATCTATTACTTCCCTTATGTCTGCCAAATCAAAGTAATTACGCCAACAGGCAGGGAGAAAAAATAAGTTAAGAAAAGGCAAAAGAGCAAAAGTGGTACTTTTAGCCTCAATCTTCCACACCCAACCACAACCAACAGAACGGGGGGATACTGCCAAAGAAAAAAAATTGGCATGATAAAAAGAACACATGGACAAATACAAAATTTAGGCTTTGAAAATATAATAAAAGAGAAACATTTGATCATTGCTCCTAACTTCTTACATCTTTACCTTCAAGCTACATGGTAATCACCATAGCAAATGCATTCAATGCTAGAATCATAGAAGTGCAGTGATTTGTAATATCAAAACTAGCCGAACAAATGCAATAAATCCTACACCCAAAATCGAGTTGCATTGGTGAAAGCTGAATGATGCAAAACCAACTCCAATGGTATGGAAAATAAAAATGGAACAAGAATACAACAGCTTATTATTTTATGTAGAAATCACATCAAAGAACAAACAAATTTGCCACCAACAAAATTTTCATGTAAGTATCGAACCCATCATCATTGATAGACTGAAGTGCACCAAAAAAATGGCCATCTGAAGAACAAAATAAAAGCAATTACCCCTCTTGTTCTTTGCTCTGGTGAATTCCTTGGCCTTATCAACTTCTGCGGCAGCCTTCTTCTGGAGTACTTTCTCCTTTTTTTCAAGCATTTCAAGTGTCTACACATCATTGAAAAATAAAGACTCAGATTGAGCCAAAATGGGAACTGATCTAAAACCAACACCGATAAGCAGCACAGTATAAACACTAAAAAAATTCCAAATTCCACTATCCCCCCATATTAACAGAAATTCTCTTCATACAATAGAAGTAATGTTCCATAGAATACAAATGCAGCCCAAAACAATAAAACTTATCGATTTGATTTTGGCTCTGGATCATTTTCGACAAACAACAGCTAAGATTGTCTACTCGAGTCTGCATAGTCATTTAACACAACATCAAACAAGATATATAACAGTATAGCTTCATGCAATTCAAAGATGGTACATGCTACGCACCAATTGCATTTCAAGCTCATCCCCTAATTAACATCTCCAAAACCATCTATAGAAGAACTTGTAAGCCTAACCATTTAATCTCAATTTTGAATTTTGGAAACCTTCAAGGCTAAGCCCCCGAAAACTCAAACCTTTCAACAGTTAGAACTAATAGTAAGACAGTGGTCACTTAATAGCAAAAACAATCAATCGCATACAAAGGGAGAAAACACCGGGGAAATCACATCACAATTCACCAGCTCTAATAATAACAGGAGGAAAAAAAAAATCGAAACTTCTAATTACTTTATTTATGGGTTTTAAGGGAGAGACCACCATACCTCATTCAACTTGTCTAACGTGGTAAGAGCATTAGTCTCTTGCTTGGGTTTGCCGAAAATCCGAGTAAACATGGTCGATTCGGTAACAGAATCAAACAATACAATCTTCTGAAACAATCAATTGGAACATCAAATCAGGCGCCAATTTTGATCGCCCAGACACTTTTCATCCAAGAATAAATATGTATATGGTTAATTTTTTGTTGTCCTAGAAAGAAAAACACATTATACACGTACCTTCGAAATTGATGTCAGGAGTCGATAGTCAGCGATCCGACTGGCCCAAGAATTGACCAGGTAAAGGAAAAAACAAATTCAGGGTTTCCGAAAGAAGGAGCGATAGATCGGGGTACGTATTCCAGGTTTGGGGAAAAGACGACGGAGAGACGAGAGCTTGATGATTTTTCTTAGGCGCGTCGACAACTGATTAGAGAGAGAGAGAGACTGCGCCTTGGCTTGGGCCTGGCCTTGCCTTGCCTTTGCCTTTGCCTTGGCCTTGGCCTTGGCCTTTTTTGTACGTCACCATTAAGATTCCACGCCGCGACCACTTGATCGAGTATTTATACGTCAAATCAAATAGTGCTTACGTGGGCCTTTATGTCAAATCAAATAGTTCAAAAAAAAGAAAAATGTGCTTACGTGGGCCTTGTTTGAAGAGATTTCTCTTGATAAATAACATTAGCTTAATTGGGGGATTCATACTTACAAGTGGGTCCATTTAATTTTTTAATTTTTTTAAAGTAATTAAAATTATTTTATTACATTTTAATTTTTTAATTCTTTAAAAATTAGCTATAAAAAATTTAATTTTTTTCTTTTTAAACAAAAAAAAATTAACTTTTTAGCCATAGTTACAAAAAAAAATTAACTTTTTTCTTTCTAAATTAAGTATAAGTTTGAGTATATTTGCCTAGTGAGAATAGAATAAGATAAAATGAGAGGTAATTAATAAAAAAAATTAGAAATGAAAATAGAATAAAAATCTATTCTATTCTTTTATTTAGTTGGTAATATGAAAATTATAAAAATAAAAAAGACATTTTAATTCTTATAATTTAATAATATATTTTAAATATAATGAAATACAATACAATACAATATAACAAAATTAGTAACATAAAATTATTAAAAATTGTAAAAATAAGATTTACTTTTTAAGTTTTTAACAATCATAAAAAAAATAAAAAATAAAACATGTCAATAAATATTTTTTTATATTTTAAATAGCCAATAATGCAAATTTGGATAAAAAAAAAACTCAATAGGTAAAGCGAACAATTTTTGACCTGAATTAGAATTAAATTAAAATTTACTTGTGAGAAAAAATTACCAAAAAAATATTTCTCAACAATTTCAAAACACTATACTGTAAATTTGGGCCAGCAATGGGGCTTAGAGGTAAAATAATATATATATATATATATATTTGCTTGAGTTTGAATAGGTGCAAAGTTTACTATGCCTCCGTTTAGTTTGTAAACAAATAAAAAAAAAACTCTATAAATCTCTATTAATTTTATATCACATTAACTTTTTTCTTTCATTACACGTATTACAAATTCTCAATTTATCTCACTTTTTATCATTTCAAACACACCCTACGTTGATCAGAAACTAAATTAGGAATATTTCACGACTTTTTAAAGCCACGTAAATGAGAATAAAGGCCGAAACACGTTAGGAGGTAAAACTATCATCTTTTTATTCGGATGAAACTAAAATTTTCTATCTAATAAGGAACAGGTTAAATAAAAATTTTCAACCTTTTGAAAATTTCATAATACAAATATGGCTTGTAAACAGATTTAGAAATAAAATAATAATTTTGTCATCTAAGCTTAGTTCGGGTCGGGTCGGGTCGGATCGAAAATGCCTGATTGATAAAAATATATACGTGTGTATATATATATATATATATATATATATATATATATATCTAATAATAATTTTGACCATTCCTAAAACTTAAACTACGAATCTAAGCAAAAAAAAAAAATAGGACGAGTATTGTTGGGCATAATAATACTAAAGCTGTACTCTTGCCGAACAGGTTTAGTCTGGTGCCACGTGGCGTGGTGCCGAGCAAATTCACATAAGCCACTTAGCCACTTTGCCGAGCACGTTCCGTTTGGACACGTGGCATCCCGCCGAACAACTGATTATTGGCACGAGGGTTCCACGTGAGTGTTATACGTGAGTACACGATTTAGAGTTAGTGCTCCAAAGAGTACCCTGAATCTCGACATCAATAAACAATGTATAACCACGTGGCTATAGCCGAGGAATCTAGTTTGCTCGGCCTATATGTCGATGGCCAGTAAATGTCAAACCTAGGGCCCACAGCCTTTAAAGAAGGCTCATGACCATAAATGCACCTTAGTTAGGATTGAACTAGGTACTTGTCTCTGGAGATGTAACTAAATCGGTCTATCTCGTTACGATTCGGTGGCTGATGCGACAAGAAGACAGTATGACCCTGAAATTCAGGTTGTAATGCCGTGTTAAACCACCAGAAGCATTTAATGAAAGGCACGGTGTATTTATGAGGGGTCTGAGGCATTAAATGAAGGGGAAGGGCATTTAAAGCAAGAGTGTAAAAGAGGGACACGGCAGTGTGCGTAATGTCGAGTCATAGGTATGCTGTAATCATTACTCAGACCACTATATATGGATATACTACTGAATCACAGAGGTAAGCTGACTATTGCCAACTTAAACTTTGACTCCTTTACTTTCAGAAAATTTTCTTTTTTGGGTGACTTGCTGACTTAATCATCGGAGGGTTTTCCGGCCTGAGACCTCCTCTCCGGCCGTCACCTTTCTTTCTGTCTTTGTTCGGCAGGTCGGCGATTGCATTTCCGGTTGGCGTGGTCAGCAGTTCCGGCGGTAATTTCTGCTGCCGAACATTTGGCGCCCACCGTGGGGCTCGTTGTCTAGCCCATCGTCGTGTTCACTAGCTTTTTTCTTGTTTCTTTGTTAAGTCTCCAGTATTTGTCCACATAATGACTTCAGGAGGAAACACTACCCCACCACCATCTCCACGGGCAGGAGACACTTCCACTCCTGCCAAAACTAAAGGGAGTGCGTTGGTTATCCGGACTCCAGGTCTGGAGTCCGCCCGGAAAAGAAAAACGGAGGATCCTCAGGTACTGAAACGGAGAGAAGAGCTGATGGCTAAGGCCAGTGAAAAGCAGGCAGAACTAGAGGAGATTCTGCTGGAATTGAGTAAGGACAAGGGAAAACCCCCTGCTAGCCATACTGCTGATTCTGGTCAATCCGACTCGGAATCTGATGAAAGTTACGATGCTCTTTACGAGGACCCCACTGATGAGGATGACGGGGACACCCATGAACAGAAGGAGGTGCGCTCTCGCTCGCGACGTGATGTCTCTCCTTCTAGGAAGGACTCGCGCCGTGCTAACCGATCGCAAAATGTGACGTGAGATCCGATGTTGACGCGCCCATCAAAGCGCATCACCAAAGGAATTCCTCAAAAAAGATGCTGGAGGCGCACTCAGAGGAGGCGGATAGCTCAGACCAAGAAGAGCTAACCTTAAAGCGTAAGAAAGCGGGAAAGGCAAAGATGGAAGACTGGGGGCAAGCAGAGGAATGGAGTGCTCAGGGCCAGAGCACACGAATGATGGCAAGGAAAGCCTTGGGGCGAATCTCTGCCTCCCCATTCGTCGATGAAATAATTGATGCGGAGCCTCCGGAGAAATTCCAAACTCCAAGGCTTAATCTCTACGATGGGAGAACTGACCCCCTGGCCCACTACCGTCATTACATGCAGGCCATGACGTTATGGAACAGTAACGACCACCTCATGTGCAAAGTATTCCCTTCTAGTTTGGGGGATACAGCGCTTCAGTGGTTCCATAAACTGCCCCCTGGCAGTATTCAGTGTTGGCAGCAACTGGCGGAGGAGTTCGTTACCCGGTTTTTGGCTAACACAAAACAGCCTAAAACCGCTGACGCTCTCCTCACAATGAAAAGAAAGTCCGGGGAATCATTGAGAGATTATTCCCGCCGTTACCTGGAGCTCTACAATGAGGTGGGAGAATGCTCAGAGCAATTGGCGGTCACCTCGTTCAAATTGGGGTTGCGGAAGGAGGATAGGTTGTGGCTCTCCTTGACCAAAAAGCCAGCAGCCAACATGTCGGATCTTATGTGTCGAATCGAGAAGTACGCCAAGGTCGAGGACGAGACACAGCCGGCCGAGCAGAAAGAAAGGAGATCCCAGGGCCAGACAAGAGAGAAAAGACGGGGAGACGGCCGCCGATTCATTGACGAGGGGAAGTCAGTCTTCGAAACGGTCAATACGGTATTCAAAGAGCCAATCTTCAAGATCCTTCCCCAAATAAAAAATAGGCCATATTTCAGATGGCCCGGAAAGCTGCCGGATTTCCCTGGAAAGGAGAATTCCAAAAACTACTGCGCGTATCATCAAGACAAGGGACACCGCACCGGAGCCTGCCGATCGCTACGACATCATCTGGAGGAATTGGTGCGCAGAGGCCACCTTAAAGAGTTCGTCGATGAGGGCAGAACCAGAGAAGCAGCCCCACAGGATAGAGAGCCAAGGAGGCAACGAGAAGAGACTGCCGAGGAGGAGGCAGCCGAAGAGGCACAACCCCCACCAAGGGCCAGGGCGCGCAGAGATGTCCCGAGACCTGCAGTCATCCACGTGATTCATATGGAACGACGACCCCAGAGTGTCATCAATCATGCCCCTAATCCACCAAGCAAAGAAATTTTGGGCGTCGCGGGTCAGCCGAGCAAGCGCCCAAGGACAGCCGCCATGGAGGAAATCACTTTTCATGAAGACGAGCATCCTGGTGTTCAGCTGCCGCACAATGATGCCCTAGTGGTCACTCTGGGCATGTTTAATTCAGAAGTAAGGAGAATCCTGGTAGATGCAGGAAGCTCAACAGAAGTTATGTTCCTGAGCTTATTTAAGAAGCTCGGACTAACTGAGAAGATCTGGAACCGGCAGAATGCCCACTCATAGGATTCAATTCTGCTCCTGTCTGGCCTCTGGGCAGAGTCGTCATTCCTGTCCGCGTGGGTCCGGTGGAGCAAGAGGTTGAGTTCACTGTTGTGGATTCCCCCTCTTCCTACAATGCTATAGTAGGGAGATCGTGGATTCACGCTCTGAAGGCGATCCCCTCAACCTACCACCAAGTGCTGAAGTTCCCCTATTGCGGGGAAGTGATTTCTATTTTGGGGGATCAGAATACCTCCCAAAAGTGTTTCTCTGCAGCCTTAAAGTCCAAAATGATCCCCGAACAAGTCCAGCTGGCGGAACTACCCGAGGACACACCAAAGATCGATGATGTCGGTGGTGATCCGCAGATGAAAGCAACAGAGGGTTTGGAGAAATATCAAATTGGCCCGGTTGAGGATGATAAATTCTTCCTGATCGGCGCCAACCTGAGCGCGAGGAAAAAATAGAGCTAACGGAGATGCTCTTGAAGAATATTGGAACGTTCGCCTGGACTCCACACGAAATGCCAGGCATTTCCCCCGAAGTCATGACTCATAAGTTGAATGTGAATCCGGAGGTAAAGCCTGTGGTACAAAAGCAAGGCGATCAGCTCTACAACACGCAGAAGCTGTCATTGAGGAGGTCGGCCGACTGTTAGAAGCGGAGGCCATTCGGGAGGTCTCATACCCGGAGTGGTTAGCTAATACGGTCGTGGTCAAGAAGAAGAATGGGAAGTGGAGAGTCTGCGTAGACTACACAGACCTGAACAAGGCCTGCCCTAAGGATCCATTCCCTCTACCAAAGATCGACCAACTCGTTGATTCTACTGCTGGATGTTCCAGGATATCGTTCCTGGACGCCTATAGGGGATATCACCAAATCCCTATGTTCGGCCCTGATGAGGAAAAAACTTCTTTCATAACTCCGCGAGGCATATACTGTTATAGAGTTATGCCATTCGGGCTGAAGAACGCTGGAGCCACCTATCAACGGCTGGTTACAAAAATATTCAAAAAAGACCTCGGGCAGACGATGGAGGTCTACATTGATGATATGGTGGTAAAAAGCAAGGAGCCGAACACACACCTCTAACATCTCCAACATGTTTTCTCTACCCTTGATCGGTATGGGTTAAAATTAAATGCTGCCAAGTGTGCCTTCGGAGTTGGCTCGGGTAAATTTTTGGGCCACTTGGTGAGCAGAAGGGGAATTGAGGCTGATCCCGAGCAAATACGTGCCATCCAATCTGTTTCGCCCCCGCGCACAAAAAAGGAGGTACAGAAGCTCACAGGGATGGTGGCGGCACTCAACCGGTTTATTAGCAGATCATCCGACAAGTGCCGGCCATTCTTTAGGCTGCTCAAAGGGGCCAATAAGATGCAATGGGATGCTGAGGCGGATGCGGCACTGGAAAAACTTAAACAATACCTAACAACTGTCCCAATATTGTCAACACCGCAGCCGGGAGATATTTTGCAGCTATATCTGGCAGTCTCAGAGCATGCAGTCAGTGCCGTCTTGCTGAGAGAGCAACATGGGAAGCAGCATCCTATTTACTATGTGAGCAAAACAATGCAAGGAGCAGAGACCAGATATCTGCCCCTAGAGAAGTTGACCCTGGCACTAATAATGGCATCCAGGAAGCTAGCTCATTATTTCCATGCACACACCATTCAAGTTGTCACCGATCAGCCAATTGGCCATGTTTTAAAGAGGGCTGATGTATCGGGCCGACTAGCAAAGTGGGCAGTTTCCCTTGGCGCATTCGACATAAAGTTCATCCCAAGAACCGCGATAAAGGCTCAAGTCCTGGCCGATTTTGTAGCGGAATTTTCCACACCAGCCTGTGGTCAGACAAAAGAAGTGTGGCATGTTGAAATAAAGTCTGCCCCGGCCGAACATAATGAGGCCGAACAAACTTGGCAAATCGAGGTTGATAGGTCTTCGACTAGAAAAGGAGGCGGCGTAGGCATAGTTCTGACTACACCAGAAGGGGTCTCAATAGAATATGCAATAAAACTCGAGTTCGAAGTCACTAATAATGAGGCGGAGTATGAAGCCCCTCCTGGCTGGACTCGACATCGCTCGGCGGCTGATGGCAGATGATATCGTAGTAAGGACTGACTCTCAGTTGGTTGCCAACCAGCTAAAGGGTGAGTATATGGCTAGAAGTGAAAAGATGGCAGAGTATTTAGAAGCAGCAAAGAAGAGAATTGAAAGCTTCAATAAAGCTAGCGTGGAGCTCATTGGCAGGGATCATAACGCTCATGCTGATGCACTTGCAACGCTAGCCGCCTCTTCTCGAATAAGGCTAACTGACCAAGTCTTTGTGGAAGTCATAAAAAGATCGAGCATAACGAAAGACGTAGAGGTAATGTGTGCTGACCCAGCCCCATCTTGGATGGATCCAATCATTACTTACTTGAAGGACGGAACACTTCCCGTAGATAAGACAGAAGCGAAGAAACTGAGAATAAAAGTCGCCAGGTTTTGGCTGTCTCCTGATCAGAAGTTATACAAAAAGTCATTCACAGGCCCGTATCTCCTTTGTGTTCATCCCGATAAAGTGCAAGATTTTCTTTACGAGCTTCATGAAGGTGTCTGTGGAGCACATACTGGGGGCAGATCACTGGCACACCGAGCAATTACTCAAGGGTATTGGTGGCCGAAGATGGGATATGACGCTCAGGCCTATGTTCGAAGATGCAAGAAATGTCAGAAGTTCGCTCCCATTCCTCATCAGCCAGCCCAGGAACTCAGCCCGCTTACCAGCCCTTGGCCGTTCGCTCAATGGGGACTTGATATTGTGGGGCCTCTGCCTTCCGCTTCGGGAAATAGAAAGTTCTTAGTGGTCGGCACCGACTACTTTACTAAGTGGGTGGAAGCAGAACCCCTAACTCACATCAAAGATGCTGATACCATTCGATTATTTGGAAGAACATCATTACCAGGTATGGCATCCCTAGGACACTTATTTCCGACAATGGGACGCAATTTGACAGTACTCCGTTTAGGGAATATTGTTCTAGGTATGGAATCAAGAATATTTACTCTACACCTGCTTACCCCCAAAGCAATGGTCAAGCTGAAGCTACAAACAAAGTCATTCTCCATGGGATTAAGAAAAGACTGGAAGCGGCAAAAGGAAGATGGGTGGATGAATTACCATCAGTACTGTGGACCTACCGAACAACCCCTAGAAGATCAACTGGAGAATCTCCTTTCTCTCTGGCTTACGGTGTCGAAGCCGTCATACCTTTAGAAGTTGGCCTCCCGAGCATCAGAACCCTATCATTTGACAGAGGGGAGAATGATCACGCTATGGGAATAAGCCTGGATCTAATTGATGAAAGAAGGGAACTGGCAGCATTAAGGTTAGCCAACTACCAGCAAGAGACAAGGAAGAAATTTAATAAAGGGGTCAGACGTAGAGAATTCCGTACTGGCGATCGGGTGCTGAGAAAATTGATGGGAAGCAGGAAAGATCAAACTGAAGGAAAGCTAGGAGCTAATTGGGAGGGACCATTTACCGTTTCTGAGGTGCTCGGCAATGGCGCCTACAAGTTAATTGACATGGAGGGAAAGCCAATCAAAAGACCGTGGAATATAGCCCATCTAAAGCTGTACTATCATTAATTTTTTCTTCACATTTGTTGACTAAAGACTGTGTACATATATTGAAAAGCAATCCTTTTTACAAATCAAAAGCAAACTCAAAAGCTTGAGATCACTCCCTGCTCAACAAAAAGACGCCACATCACTTTGGGTGGTGGCATGGAAAGGAGCCATGCTCGGCATCCCGAGCATTGGTACGAAAAGAATGCCCCATCTCCATCGATGTTGGCACATTCCTGGTTTATTTACTGACCAGAAAATACTCTTTAGGCTGAGATTCAATTCCTCAGTCTCCTGAAAAGAATTATCAAAAGAAGCCACACTCGGTTTGCCCAGCGTTGGCACATTCCTGGTTTATTTACTGACCAGGAAATACTCTTTAGGCTGAGATTCAATTCCTCAGTCTCCTGAAAAGAATTATCAAAAGAAGCCACGCTCGGATTGCCCAGCGTTGGCACATTCCTGGTTTATTTACTGACCAGGAAATACTCTTTAGGCTGAGATTCAATTCCTCAGTCTCCTGAAAAGAATTATCAAAAGAAGCCACGCTCGGCTTGCCCAGCGTTGGCACATTCCTGGTTTATTTACTGACCAGGAAATACTCTTTAGGCTGAGATTCAATTCCTCAGTCTTCTGAAAAGAATTATCAAAAGAAGCCACGCTCGGCTTGCCCAGCGTTGGCACATTCCTGGTTTATTTACTGACCAGGAAATTCTCTCTAGACTGAGATTCAATTCCTCAGTCTCCTGAAAAGAATTATCAAAAGAAATCCATGCTCGGTTTGCCAACCATTGGTACAAAGAGAACCCACATCATTTCTGATGGTGGCCCAATCTTGATTTATTCATCGACTAGAAACGATTTTTTCTAAAAAATCAAGATTCGATTCCTTGGTTTGTTAATTGGAAGCAAAAGAAGCATGTTCTAAAGAGCTCAACACCAGTATCATCATAAAGGTACACATTTTGCGATGTTCGGCATGAGACTAAAAGCGAAGATTTATCAGAAGATAGTTACCCCCGTTATTATGAGAAAGAGGACAGCCGAACTTATCGAGGTATGTGAGATTTATTAAAGTTATGCCTCTTTAACAAAAGCTTGAAGTTATTTTATGAAAAGCAAATTACTACATGAGCTTGTTACCTCTGAAGGGTTTACTATTTAAAGTATTTTTGCTAGAAGTTGTGGTTGCTCGGCAAAGTGGTACAAATGCAGACACCATACATACTTCAATATAAAGCATAAAATATACAAATGGAAAGACAGACTGTCAAAAGGGAACAATTCAAAAGCTTTCATTACATGCCTTAGAGTACGGTTACAATACATTTTACATAACTATTAATCAAAGAAGCTATCCTAAATTTAAGATGAGACATTAACATTTGTTGTAAGGGTTTGTAACTATTTCGTGGGAGAAAACGTCTAGGTACTCCTCGGCTGCGCTCCTTATAATTCTGTCAGCAAACCAGTTAAGGCATTCCCCAATCAATTCATCGGCAGTTCTAAAGAAACAAAGACAGAGACAAATAAAACAAGATTAGACAGAAGTCAAACTCCGTTCATTCATTTGGAATTAAAAGTTCAATATCATTACATCAAGAACAAAAAATACATGTGTGTACAAAAAGGCTCACTTCTCTCCTCCCTTAGTAGGATCACTCTCCACAATTAAATCAACTTGTTCAAGCACTTGGGAGGCGTCCTTCTGGGCACTATCCACCTCAACCTCCCCCTCGTCGATTGTTTCTTCGGCAGTATGAATTGAGGGAGTTTGAGGGGGACGCTCAAAGCTGAATTGAGGGATCGGGCGCTCTGGATCAGGATAAGGGACCTCCTTGTATATGGGGTTGGTGGGATCAACGTTGTTCTTCTTCATTGCGGCCTCCCAACCCTCAAGAAAGAAGTCGTTGTGAGCATCCCTCATCTGATCCACGCAATCGTTAATCTGGGCTTCCACCTCAGCTTTGGCTTTGTCCTCGGCTTCTTGGAGGGCAGCTTCCTTCTCTGCCAGGGCTCGAGTCTTCAGTGCAAACTCTGCCCGAAGTTTGACAAGCTCCTGCTTTGATCTCTCTTGCTCGGCCCTGGAAGCCTCCAACTCCTTAATGAGTAACTCCTGCCCAGTCTTCATGGAGGACAACTCAATCTCGGCCGAGGAAAGTTTGCCCTTGACCACTAAAAGCTCCTCGTCTTTATGATTTAGGATCTTATCCATTGACTGCACACGAGCTATGCTTCCAGCAACTTGGCCAAGGGCAGTGTTGAGTTGATGCTCAATCTCTTTATTTTCATCCTGAAGCCGACTTCTCTCTTTTGTCAGAGCGTCATTACTAGATTGGAGATTCTTATTCTCCTTCTCCAAGGACCTCACGCTCGATTTCAACTCCCTTATTTCCGTTTTATCCAGCTCGGCTCTGGTTTCGAATGTTCGACTCCTGGCAATCAACTCCATTGTATGGAGAGAAGTCTGCAGAAAGAACAGAAAGTTAGGAAAAATTATAATAAGGAAAGGATTCACATAAAGGAATATTATAGTACTTACAGAGATGATGTTCTTCATCAGAGTTTTGTGGATATCCTCCGTCCTATTCTTCCTCGTATTAAGAACGTCCCGAGGAGGGAGGATACCCTTGAGATACTCCTCGGCATGGTTGAAGGCAGTGTCTTGGATAGTGAAGGGACGGCCTTGAGGGTGTTCGAGGCTGGGAATAAGGATTTCTGGAATGAACGGAGGGGAGTCTCGAACCGGATTGGCCGGATACTCGATGGCTAGAGGCACGGGCCCAACTGGTTGAGCAGGTAACGGCTCGGAGGTTCTCGGTGGTGCGTCTTTGGTGGGTGGCACGACCTTGGAAGGTGCTGGCCCCCTCGCGGCGTCCTCCTTTGGCAGTTTCGACTGCTCGGCCGCTGGAGCCGCGTCCGCAGATTGTGTCCTGGCCCTCTTCTGCTCAGGAGGGCCAGATGGCCTCTTCTGAGCTGCCTCCTGCTCCTTCCCCTTCTCCATTTTGACCTTCATTATTTGCTCGGCAGTTGAAGGAGCAGGGGCACTCCCCTCACCAGTCTTCCTCTTCCCAACAGCCTTTTGCTCGTCCGCCTTCTTCTTCTGGGCCTCTCCAGCCCTTTGCCCTTTTGCCTTCGCCATGGCGAGCTTCTTGTAATCGATCTTCGGGGCCATCACTTCTTCTTCTTCCCTTCTAAATCTGAAAAGTAGTCGAAGGCAGGGGGTATCTCAACTTCTTCTTCTTCCTCCTCCTCTTCCTCATCGTCTAAAAGAACAAACTGTCGCTTCCTCGGCTGTTCGGAAGGCTCAGGAACTGCAACTTGAGGGGCTTGAACTTGCTCGGCAACAAGTGGGATGGCGAATGGAGGGGGGCGAGTCCACCCTGGATGCCTTAAGGCGTAGTAGTTCTCTTTCTCTTCAGCAGAAGCCCGAAACCACCACTGAAGACGCCTAATAGCCTCCGAAGTTGCGAAACCTTGAGGGGGGGCAATGAATGTCTGATGAGAAGGGGTGAAGTTGAACAAAATCGGAACTGCTCTGGCAAAGGGATAGAGATCTGGACCCCCGAGGAATTTGAAGACCTCCTTCAAGTGGTCCTTGTCAGCACGAATGCCAGTAGCCCAGAACTTCTTTAACTGAACACCTGCACAGATATTAAATCAAACAGTTAGTATGCTTAGAAGTGAGGGTAAAGAAGAATAAGAACTGGTAGGATTTGAAATCAACCAACCTGGGCCCAAAGAAACCCGAGGGACGATTGGAAAACGATCTTCGTCTGGATCGTGTGTCCAGTGACCTGTGACGACGCACAGGTCACTTTCTGACTTAATCGTATCAGGCAGCATGTGGACCAAGGCCTTTTCTGGTCGGGATTTCAGGTACCACCTGTTCTCATCCTTCCTCACCTTCTGGATTGAGTAACAGTAAAGAAGATCGTACTCGGATATGTGGAATCCGTATCGCCTGTTTATTTCTATCACCCCATTAACGATTCTATAAAAGTTATGGGTGAGGTTCCTAGGGCCAAGGTCCAGAATGCTCATCATAGAGCGAAGAAAGGGGTGCAGGGGGAACCTAAGGCCACCTTCGGTGATTGCCACTATGGGGAATTCCCCTGTTTCACGCTCGCCTTGTTCGGCGAGCCTGAGACCTACGTTCTGAGGAATCTGATTTTTCTCCTTGAAAATCCTAACCTTTTCCTCAGAACTTAGCTCGTTCGCGAGTCTACCCATAACGAAAAATTTGAAGAAAAAAGAGGATTAACTCACCGGAAATGAAGGACGACGGGAAGGGTGAAAGCTTGCGAAGACGAAAGCTCAGAGGAAAAGAAGCAAAGGAAATCTGTAGACTCAAATCGCAGAAAAGAGGTAAGAGAAGATTAATCAGGTATATATGTATATGTGTATGTATCTCTGAGGGAAACCGAAGCGTTTCCAACGAAAAGGCAATGGGCGGTAAAAATGGCATTTATTACCGCCCCAATTTTCGAATTTCTGACCATTCACGTTTTAACACCTCGTATCTGGGAAACCGCGTAAGCGGCGCAGCAGATGAAAAGCTGAAAGGGCACTGCGCGTGTCGTCACGAGGAGAGAGAAAAGTCCAATCAGATTTGATACGCGTCAGGGACATACTAAACGACAAACTGCGTAGGAGGGTTGAAGGATCAGGGAGGTAAGGTTATTCTGCTCTGCTACTCTGCTCGGAAAATATCTTTTCTCGACCAGAGTGGGGGTAAAATGTTGGGCATAATAATACTAAAGCTGTACTCTTGCCGAACAGGTTTAGTCTGGTGCCACGTGGCGTGGTGCCGAGCAAATTCACATAAGCCACTTAGCCACTTTGCCGAGCACGTTCCGTTTGGACACGTGGCATCCCGCCGAACAACTGATTATTGGCACGAGGGTTCCACGTGAGTGTTATACGTGAGTACACGATTTAGAGTTAGTGCTCCAAAGAGTACCCTGAATCTCGACATCAATAAACAATGTATAACCACGTGGCTATAGCCGAGGAATCTAGTTTGCTCGGCCTATATGTCGATGGCCAGTAAATGTCAAACCTAGGGCCCACAGCCTTTAAAGAAGGCTCATGACCATAAATGCACCTTAGTTAGGATTGAACTAGGTACTTGTCTCTGGAGATGTAACTAAATCGGTCTATCTCGTTACGATTCGGTGGCTGATGCGACAAGAAGACAGTATGACCCTGAAATTCAGGTTGTAATGCCGTGTTAAACCACCAGAAGCATTTAATGAAAGGCACGGTGTATTTATGAGGGGTCTGAGGCATTAAATGAAGGGGAAGGGCATTTAAAGCAAGAGTGTAAATGAGGGACACGGCAGTGTGCGTAATGTCGAGTCATAGGTATGCTGTAATCATTACTCAGACCACTATATATGGATATACTACTGAATCACAGAGGTAAGCTGACTATTGCCAACTTAAACTTTGACTCCTTTACTTTCAGAAAACTTTCTTTCTTGGGTGACTTGCTGACTTAATCATCGGAGGGTTTTCCGGCCTGAGACCTCCTCTCCGGCCGTCACCTTTCTTTCTGTCTTTGTTCGGCAGGTCGGCGATTGCATTTTCGGTTGGCGTGGTCAGCAGTTCCGGCGGTAATTTCTGCTGCCGAACAAGTATAAAATGGTAATCTATAGTTGTTCAAATTTGGATTAGACCAAATTTTGTTTAACTAGTTATTAAAAAATATGTTGATAAATATCTTTTAGGTGGCATTTAGTTTGCATTTCTACTTTTTATTTTTTTGTTTTTATTTTTTATTTCTTATTTTTTGTTTTGAGATTCATGTTTTAAGGATAATAAAAACACATTTAATTTGAAATTTTTTTGTTTTTCATATTTTAGATTCTTTGCGTTTTTGGTCAAAAAAGTTTCAAATAACTTTTGGCCATTTTGTATTTATGTGTAAATCTATTTTTTTTTTTAAATATTATCTTGTAAACAAGAGTGTTTAAATGTATTTTGAACTGTTCTTCTTATTTTTAAAAATGTAAAATAAAAGACCAGCCCAAAATAGGTATATTAAATCTACCTTTAAACTCCATTTAAAATTAATTCTTTCTTCTATATTTACATTAATGGAAACAGATAAAAAATTAGATTATGCAACCATCATTTTGGTATAACAACTATTTTTCTTTGAATGAAAATTTATTTTATAATTTAAATTTAATATAATACCATTGTAGAAAAAAATTGATCAAATAACACAATATAATATGACACGTTATCGTTTGTAATTCATAAAAATAAAAATAAAATAAAATATTATGAAACTATGTTATGCCCTATGATATTTTAAAATTAAACTCATTATTCAATTAAAAGTAATTTTCTCAAAATCTTGCTACACTCTATTGTAAATCATTTCTCTCTTAGAATTGATTTAATTTTAAAATAAAAAATTAAATTAATTTGTTTTGATTTGATGAATAAAATTTTGTGTTTGGAACACATATTTAAATTTAAGAATTAAATTGAATTGATTTACGAGAAAAATCAAAATTGAACATATTAATAAGAAATAAAAAATAATAATAAATATGATATATGAGAGTAAATTTATCAACTTATTTAGGTGGTTTAAGAAAAATAAATAAATTCTTGTTAATTTTTTTTTATTTTGAGTTAGATTTCAAATGATATAGAAATATCAAAATTTAAGTTACAAAATGAAATCAAATCCAACTTATAAAATCTTATTTTAATTCTAAATATAAGAATTAATAAAAATTTAAATCTCGACAAATTCACTATTCCAAATACTGTGTTAGATTACATGAGAAATTTAATATATATTTTAGATTTGGTCGTAACATTTTAATAATACTTTTTATTGCACACCTACAAAAGGTCATTTTAGTCAGTTCACTTTTAAAAAATTGCTTACTAATTTTAAATGTTCTTGTTTTCATAATTTAAATAATTTTTAACAATTTAGAGTTACTGATAACAATTAGCCAAAAAAAAAAAAACGGTCCTTTCATCTTGTAGTTTTATGACAACTATTTACTTACAGATTTTGAGACGTCACAACCTTAATTCTCTATAGAAGAAATTTCAAAAGAAATATAATGTGATATAACTTGGAATATTGTTATATTGAGTAAAAATAAATGCATTTTAAACTTTCTATGTAATAGATACGAAAAAAAAAAATTAATTAAAGATTTGAAAAATACTAGTTTGGTAAACAGAGCCTACATTTCCATTTCACTTATAGAGAGAAATTGACTCGCTACCAGAATGGAAACTCTGATATCATGGCAACCTTCTCTCTCTAACTCTTTGGTCTTGATTAATTTAATTATAATAAAATTTCATCCTTGATCATTTGAAAAAATAAAAATTTGACGGCTGATATTTCACATTTTAGTCAATTTTTTCAGTTTCAAAAAAATAAAAAAAAAGATATTTTGAATTTTAATCTGTAAATACATAGCAGTCCAATCTAATCCATTGGAAACCTTGGCCAATCCCATTTTGGTAGAAAGATTAGTCCATGACATTGGGTTTGTGAGTCGCGTGATCAAAATTGGACGACTTACAATAAAAATAAATTTAAAAATTATCACTTAAAATTTTTAAACTTATTTTTTTATTGTGATCCGTTGGATATATCCCCCTCAATTTTGGCAAAGTAGTAATTAGGATTGTGTATATGGAAAGATGCTAATTTATAGCCTTGAAAGATTCACTAAAATTTTATATTCCAGCTCTATTTATGCCACCAAAACATAGAGACACACAAGCACAACCCTCATTACGCTGGAAAGACAGAACTTCACAGTACTGTTTCATAACAAACCCTTCGCCATGAAGATCAAAACCTCCAAACCCTCTAAAGCAAACTCAACACCACCCACAGTAGACAGCCCTGCTTTACTTCCATCGCCGCCGTCCAAGCCTTCCTCAAGAACCACCCATAAATCTTCAATACAGCGAAGGCCATTGGCCAGGAACGATTCTCTTTCTCAGGCATCACTGGTCGACTTGGCGAGGTGTAATCATCAGAGATTCTGGAATTCAGTGTCGAGAAACCTCAGAAGGTACTTCAGCTGCTTGAAGCCGACGGAGCCAATTAGATCCAAAGACAAGGGCAAGGGTTCTTTTAAGTTTCAGAAAAACAATGTCCATGGGAAGATGCCACAGCAAAACTGTAACTACTATAGTGGAATGGACGCAGAAGACCGCGACGAGAAGATTAAGTCAGCCATTAACTACTGCAAGGAATCTAAGGCAAGAGCTTAATTTATAAATTTTGTACTAAAATCAATTTAGACGGGGCTGTACTGACTCTTGCTTGAGATAAAATTAATGAGTCTATAAGTTTTTTTTTTTTATTTAATTAGTTTATTTGGGGAGGCTTTAATCTATGCAAAGAAGAAGAAAGAAAGGGATGTAAGGGACATTTGTATGCAGTGAATATTTCTTAGTGAAAATTGGTGTTCAAGCGAGGATGAATGAATTGTTTTTCCTTTTGCAGTTGCTCACTAGACTATTTATTTTCTTGTTATTTTTAACCAATGTTATGTTTTGTGCGTGGATTTGTAGTTAAAAAAGAATTAGAGAGAGAGAGAGAGAGAGAGAGAAGGATAAGTAAAATGAAGGAAAAAAAAGGTCTTATTTCAATTTTTGTGTGGGGGAGGGGGGTTAAGGTAGAAAATGAATATATAATTGAAAATGATTTTCTATTTGTAAATATCAATTGAGAATTTTTTATAAATTAAAATTATATATTATAAAATTAAATATGGTTAATTATAATATTTTTTTAAAATTAATTGAACAATTGGACCAGTTCAATTCAAATATCGGGTCATGTCGACCCAATTTACTAGCCTACATACACACCGTTAAGTTTGAGAATAATTGTATGCTTAAAAAATTATGACAAAAAAGTCAAGAGGTAATAAGTTTTTGTATATTTAATTTAATATAATGCTAAACAATTATAAAGTTTTTTTTTTTTAATTTATAAGAATGAAGTGGTTAAGGTTGGACCTACCATTTATATCATTTTAATAAGATTTTTTATTCTATATTCAGGATTGTTTATATAGAAAGATGCATATTTATAGCCTTGAAAGATTACCAAAATTTTATATTCTACCTCTACTTATGCCACCAGAACATGACACACACACACACCATTACACTGGAAAGAAAGAACTAGACTTTTTCATACTTGTGCCCTTCATCACGAAGAAAACCTCCAAGCCCTCTTAAGCAAAACTCAACACCACCCACAGGCAACCCTGTTTTACTTCCACCTCCGTCCAATCCTTCCTCAAGAACCCATAAATCTTCAATAAAGCGCAGGCCATTGGCCAGGAATGATTCTCTTTCTCAGCCTTCCCCCCTCGACTCGGCAAGGTGTAATCATCAGAGTTACTGGAATTCAGTGTCGCAAAAACTCAGAAGGCACTTCAGCTGTTTCAAGACAACGGAGCCAAGATCTAAGGACAAGGATCCATTTACGTTTCGGAAAAGCAGAGTCCATGGGATGAAGTCACAGAAAAATTGTAACTGCTATAGTGAAATGGACGCGGACGAGAAGCTTAATCAAGTCTGGAGTCGTTAGATTATAATTCAATGGTTCACATATATTCATGTATATTTTAAGTTAAAAAAATATGAATACTTTTAAACTATTAAATTTTAATGCAATAATTCTCGAATTCGATGTCACGGGACTAACATTGAGGTCAATGTTAGCCTCCTTTTTTCAGCAAATCAGCCATTAACTACTGCAAGGATTCTACAGCATAGGTGATGCAGAACGCTCTTGCCTTCATAAATTTATACTGACTAGGATTTTCGGGTTCCACGAAGATCCACATAGGGTCCTAAAGGACTCAAATCAATTTAGATGGACCTGTACCGACTCTTGTTTGAAATAAAATTAATGGGTCTGCAATATTTTTTTTTAAAATAAGTTTATTTGGAGAGGCGTTAATCTATGCAAAGAAGAAGAAAGAAAGGGATGTAAAGGAAATTTGAATGCAGTAAATACTACTTCGTGAGAAATGGTGTTCAGGCGAGCATGAATGAGCTGCTTTTCCTCTATGGTAGTTATTCCAGACTTGCACTAGACCATTTTTTTTCCTTTGCACTAGACTATTTATTTTCTTGTCACTTTTAACCTAACGCTAGTTTTGTACATGGATTTCTAGTTACAGAAAAAAAAAAAAAAAAATGAGCAAGGGCTAAGAAAAATGAAATAGGAATTAAAAAAAAAAGGGTTCCTATTATATTTTTTCTTTTTTGGTTAAGGTAGAAAATGAGATAAAATGAATATATATCTGTTAAAAAAATTAATTTTACTCAATAAATCATTAAAATAACACTCATTAGCAATTTTATTATCCACAGATGGCCGCTTTGCCTTGTGAAGATGGGCCTATACAGGTAATGCTGCTTCGACGCATTTGTATCAACCACAGCATAGTGCTATACAGACTTCCAGCAAGAGGGATGAAGCCTGCCTTTGTATTCACTGTGAGCATTTGTATGATTGCAGAGAGCGCCCTAAGCACATTCAAAAGGCATGAAAACAAGATTTGCTAGCAGTAGCAGAACAAAATCCTTTTGGTCCAAGAGCTTCTTTGTTTTCCCCAGTGGAACTTAGTATTCATATTGGCTTTGTATTCAATGTGAGCATTTGCATGATTGCAGAGAGAGCACCCTAAGCACATTCAAATGCATGAAAACAAGCTTCACTAGCAGAACAAAATCCTATTGCTCCAATAGTTTCTTCGCCTTCCCCACTGGAATTTAGTATTATTGGCTTTTGACATTCAAGAAGGCAGACCATTTTATATTTGTCATTCTGTAACAAAATCAACTACCATGGACTCGAATAATGAGCAAGGTGAAGCATGACTACATTACTGAGTGCAAAATGACAAGTGACAACAGTACTTGAGCAAACAGATGTAATAATCTTTGCCTCTATTCCCGTCTCTCAGTCCCTAATAGTAAGCAACAAGAAATTTTTGCTGGATACGACAATCTCATTAATCACATCCAATTCACAGTTGTCCTGAGCTAATATAATATCCACACTAGGATGTGCTCCAGCACCACCAACAAAACCTTGCACTCATGCATTCTCACCCTTGCCGGTTACACGGCAACCAAAAAATGGAGAAAGCACGTCCCAGGGCCGGTAAACACTCTTCTTCAGGATCTAATCATTCTGTGTTATGATTTTAGTATCTGGTTGCATGAGAGTAAGCCAAAAGTCATGGTGCACAAATTCTTTTTAATCTCTACGCAAGCATGCACACACAACTTAAAACACTAATTTGAATAGGACCACATGCAATAATTGGGGAAATCCTTTGCCTTGCATAGCTTGATAGCTTTCTGGTGCTTATTTAGCTTGGGAAGAAAAAGTGCCAGACTCTCAGAACACCTCTAGAAGAGTGCAGCATGCATTCGCAAATGAAATTTAAAGCCATAATCCAATGACTATGAGACTATCTCTGAGGGACGCTAGAAGGTATGGCAGATATAGATCTTGCATTACAGCTTGAACAAGACAGGGAACCGCCATTCAACCAATGCCCGTCCCAAAGAATAATAAAACAGAAAAGTAAACTACACCGAGTAATCCCGTACTTTACCTCCAATCTCACTTTAGGATATGCAATATAAATCGTCCCAGCTACCTTTACTTTTAAGTCGTCCACATTGCCTATTCCATTAATTATATCATTAAACCCAAATTGTCCCTTCCATCAATTATCATTAAATTATTTTCACGGTAACTGATGGAAGAGGAAATGCTGGACGATTTAAGAGGACAGGTAGCAAATTTGGACGATTTAAAGTAAATGGTCAAAATGGTGAGAAGTGCACCTCAGACCACACAGAATGAACGAACAAAACAATTTGATTTTCAAACAACTTCGCTAGAGAACATTAATGGATATGGAAAACTAGCCTCAACGCACCGAAAACTTCACATGAAACCCAAAACTTGAATTTTTACCAAACAAATTAATTCATAAATTCAACATTGTTCAACAAAAATAGAAAATGCAATAACAGTAAACATAAGGGTATCACAAAATGGAACCCAATAGATCATTCAAATACCAAACCCTCTTCTACCTATAAAACTACCCATTACTCTAGCTTACTTCTCTGACGAGTTTGGTCCCCTCTTCTTTCCAAATCCACAACTGCAAGGAAAAAAAAATGCAATTGTATACCAGACATCAGTCAAGTTCTCAAATGAACTAAAAATATTCCCAATTATAGCATCAGACAACGAATATAAAATACAATTCAATCTCATATTCACCCTTTTTCCCTATGTTTCTCATCAATCAAAACTCAACAAATAATAATTTATTCCTTGAGTTATTCAGATCAAGAAGCAGATCTAACTAACTGAACATAACCAAAAGGACGAAAACGTTGTACAATAAACATAAGGATACATCTATACACATAAAAGGATGCACACACACGCACAGACACAAACAGGTGAAAGAGAAGGGATGAGGAAAATTTACCGGCGGTGACGAAACGGCGATTGTACTGCATACGCTTGTGAGCGCGACCACGGGCTTCTTCTTCTTGGCCTGCTGGCCACCTTGGGGGTTTGGCCTCTCACCTTGCCAGCAGAGCCAGCGATCCATGCACCTTACCTGCGAAACCAACAACTCAAATTAGCTAATCCCGGTCAAAACTAGACAGATTTCAACCTAGAAATTAGAACTCTATATTAGATTGTGGTCGGAGATCTGAAAGAAGAAGGCTTTGAGCTTACCCATGGCGGATTCTCACTTCTCTGAACTCAGATTACTTTTTCTCCTTGGTGGTTTTGAGCGTCAGAGCGAGCACAGAACAAAAACGAGACTTCTAGGGTTAGGTTTGATTGTATATAATCTGTGAGAAGTTGGGTTGGACTGGTGGATTTGGGATTGGGCCCGACCTTGGTCTCTTCTTGAGCCCAATAAAATATGTTAAATTGGGCCTAGGAAGCTGCATTTTTTACGTAAACCTTGAAAAAATAATAGCGCTATGCGTTTCGGCTTGGCTCTATAAAACCAGAGGGAGAGATGTTCAATTGAACAGAACAAAAAAAAAAAAAGGCGAAAGCTTTGATAACAATCGCACGCGGGGTTGACATTTGATCTTTGCACAGCTCAATTAACTAAATAAAGGGTATCTCCTTTTCGAAACTTTCAAACACATAGACTTATTTCTATTAATTAAATTTCAAATTACGTGGTGTATTTCCCGATAAAGTATAAAAAGATTAATATAAATTAAAGATTTTTAATTAAATTTAGCATTCTAAACGCACTTTGCATAAACAAAAATTACGCAAATTATTGTTTTTATTTTCTATTTATTTTTTTATTTACTTCTACCTAACACGGTGTTAAGTTTGATGCTACCAAAATTCCATGCCTCCCCATTCTAAAAATATTGAATTTATAAATTATTGTAAATGTGTTTGGATGGAAATGGATGGAAGTGGCGTAGTTAAGATGCGGCGACGGAAGGCAGGTAGAGATAACTCGCAACAGGAGGAGCTGGCAGCTAGCATTCTCCAACTCTACACATTGGACTCCGGGATTCATGATCTTCGCCAATGTTCCGCTAATCGTTGGCATTGGATTCATAGCATTTGTATGTATTTTACATGCTATTGGACAGCTGCACCTCTTTCCTAATTAACAAAAGGGCATTTGGTTCTATCTGATTCATAAATTATAAGGTGTCCTTGGGTATATTGTTTTGATCTTATTTTTTATTTATAATTTAAAAACAAACAAAATAGTACAAATACTTTTAGTTACTTATGTTTTCAATAATTATTTTAAAAAATAGAAAATTACATGAAATACAAAATGGTAAAAATTATTTTGATCATTTCTAATTTAAAATAAGAAAAAATCTCAAACACGAAAAATAGAAAATGTCAAACTAAGGCCATTTGATACCATTTCGCTTTTAGTGTTCTGTTTTGTTTTCATTTTTTTTAGAAACTGAACATGAAAACTTTTTTGGTAAATTTGTTTTCAATTTTAACGAAAATAAAAACTATTTTCAAAATTTTCAAAATTTATGAAAAATATAAAAAATGAGTTTTCTCAATTTTCATTTTTAGTTTTCAATTTCTTGTACAACCATTACCAGTTATAAACCATCAATTCTATCATTCACTAGTTGTCACCGACATCCGACCATCACCGCCACTACTTTCCACTCATCTTCAGTTATCACCAAATATATTATTATTTAATATAAAATATTTAATTAATATATAAATATTTAAATTTAATATATTATTTTTATAATTGAATTATATATTAAATTAATAATATATTATTTTTTAATTTAATATATTAATTTATATATTAATATATTAATTACATTAATTATATTAAATATTAATTATAATTGAATTTAATTCTTTAAATTAATATAAATTATTTATTAAATTATTTTAATAAATAATATAATAACTTATATTTTATATATTTTATTTCAATTGAATTAATTATTTTTAATAAATTTATAATTAAATAAATACCTTTAATTAATTTAAATTAATTAATTTATAATTAAATTTTAATTAAATTAATATAAAAATAATTTATATAAATTATTTTTAATAATAATAATTAAATTATATTGATTATATTTTATTTTTACTGAATCAAATTATTTTGAAAAAATTATATAATTAAAATACTTAAATTTAATTAATATAATTAATAAATTAATTAAATCAAATTAATTACTATAATTAACAAGAATATATTTTATTAAATTGTTTTTAAAAATAATTATGATAAATTATTTTTATATATTTTATTTTTATTGAATTAAATTATTTTAATAATTAATATAATTAAAATAATTAAAATTATTGAATTTAATTAATGAACAACTATACTACTAACTAACAATTATCGCTACTAAATTTGTTTTTAAGTTTTTATTTTTTCTACTATGTAAATTAAAACAAAAAATTAAAAATAGAACACAAAAACTGAAAACTGAATATAAAAATTAAATACAAAAATTGAAAATTTATAGTTTTATCAAACGGGCCCTAAATATATTTTTCTACTTTTCATATTTTGGGATTTTGAAAACATAAAACAAAAATAAAAAACAAAAATAAAAATAAAAAAATACAAATACAAATCAAATGCCACATTTTTAATCATTTTCTATCCCCAACTTCATTATCCTAGTACTCAAATAATAATAATAATCTATGGATGCAATTACTGTTACTTAACCAAAGCAATAGCAATTGGTGAAATTTGTACAAAAGTTAGAATTTGGTTATGCCTAGTTTGGCAGCGTTTATATTTATTATTATTTTTTTATATTTATAAATTTTTAAAATGATAACAAAAAGGTATTTTGTAAATTTATTCTTATTTTATATTGTCAAAAAATTAAAAATTTAAATAGAAAAATTATATATTTTTTATTTTTTATAATATTTTAACAGTTCTAACACTTTGTCTATTTTATTATTATATTAAAATAAATTATTTTATTCAAATATTTTAGTATAGTGAGGCATGAAAAATAAAAGGGTAAATTACACTTAGACCCCCTAAACATTAGGGTAATTACACCTAGTACCCCTCAACATTTGAAATTGACAAATACTCCCTTATTTTGAAATGTTGTTAACCCCTGACCCCCTTCTGTTACTTTGAATCCTAACTCCGTTAAAATTTTATTGTAAAGACAAATTAACCCATAACTTAATTAATTAATTACAAAAATACCTTCTCCTTCGTTCTCTCTCTTGTTATTGTAAAATATATAAACTCTTTATATATATATATATATACATGCACATCTATCCAGTTTGCCGGAGAAGGATTTTCTGGGCACGGCAAGCGTGCCGGAAAATTGGGAAAGGGATGGACAAGCAAGAGAATGCCGGAATTGTTTGACCGCCAATTGAAGCATAAAATTACAAACCCCATAAACTCCCAATTTTCATGGGCGGTCCCTCCCTCCCCAATCGCGTCTACACTGTTCACGCCAACGTCTCCTCGATTCAAGCTAGCACTAGCGATTCCGACAGCCCCCAGCGACTGCAAAAATTAAAGATCAACCAAAAATGAATTTCCCGACAGATCTCCAAACAGTTGGCGAAGAGGAAAGCAATCTCAACCGAGAAAAAAACTTTTGGGTTGATCTACGGCAGGGGTGTGGCAGCGACTACCGCCCACTCGATCGGAAAACCTGAACTAGATTGTGTGGTCGGGTACCCATGATTCCGCTGGCGGCGACGGAGTCGTAGTCAAAGAGATCGATCTGGAAGAGATGGAGACGTGATTCAGCTCCTTCCAAGGCTTCTAGATGCTTCGTTTCCTTCTCATCCTCCGTCCATAACAAAAATCAAAACTAAAATTCAAGAGAGAACGAGAGATAGCGAGAGAAAGTCACCTCTTCCATATCAGCTATCACGTCGAGCCTTCGCTGGCCGACACTGCCATTCCCTTCGCCGCCGGCAGCAGAGTCCCTTCAGTTACCATCCCTCAAAACCCTAACCCTAACACACAATAAGGGTAAAAATGGAATTATGGAGTCAATTTTTGACTGACGTCATCATTTTAACTGTAACCTTAACGGAAGTCTAACGGAAGGGGTTAAGTGTTAGCACCATTTCAAAATAAGGGGGTATTTGTCAATTTCAAATGTTGAGGGTATTAGGTGTAATTACCCTAATGTTTAGGGGGTCTAGGTGTAATTTACCCAAATAAAAATAACGATTCTATCGCATCGCACTCCCTTGGTTGTCAAGTTTTCTTATGAGTTGTTTTTCAAGCATTGAATTGACTTGAACATTAAATTATCACGAAAATTTAAGCCTTGGAGTGCAAGGTTGGAATGTTGGGTTGGAAGTGAAATGTCAAAATATACGGGTAACTTGGACATATCTTCTTTACGTCCAAAAGTTTAAGCCATGTGTTATATTGAACATCCTCGTGTAACGTTATTCTTTTGAGATCGGGAAGAAACTCATAACTGTTACTTGAGAGTGCGCACTGGGTGAAACCCGCCCCACAGATCAAGTCAACAATTACCCACGAGATGGTAAATCAACCTAGGCAAACTTTAGCTGACCGGCTCGACCGAGGGAGACTGTTAGAAGTCCGTCGAAACGGTAACCTGCCCCTCCCCAAAGGGAGAGTCGAACTTGGGACCTCACGCAACCCAAGTCTTTAGGCACTCCCGAATCCCACTCGACCACCCTTGAAAGGACTTGTGAAACGTTATTCTTTTATATGTAAAAAAGTTATAGGTACACTCCTAAATATCAGAGATATCAGTAGTGTTTGATATAAAAAATTTAAAAAAAAATAGATATAAAAGCGACACATATTAAAATTTAATTGAAAGAAGTTAGAAAAAATTTGTAACTTTTTGGTTAAGTTTTTGTGTATTTTTGCCAACTAAATAGGACTTAGAGTGCGTAAAAAATTAAATTCAAGTTCTGTTTGGGAGAGTAGAAGAAGGAGAAAAATAGGACTAAATTAAATAGAATATACCAGTGGTGGAAATTTACAACTTAGTTGTTTCTTACAAATACAAATATATATAAGGCAATCAAAGTAACACATTAAACTATTTCAATTTTAAAAATTATGTTACTTTTATATTTGACTCTTGTGACAAGCATACTCGTGTAAATATTTCTAAAATTTTGAATGACCGTGTGTTGTTTGTTAGTTAATTTTTTAACGTAAACAACTATATTTTAAACGAATAAGGCAAAGAATAACAATTTCTTTTTCTTATTTCATTGCCATACGAGAAAAAAAAAAGAAAAAAAAACAAAAAGGTAGATTATTATTTTATTTCCATGTTTTACATCTTCTTTATATTTATCAAAATAACAGCTTTATATTATTATTTCATCCTTCACTTAAATTTCAATAAAATGAAAGTATTTTCAAATTTTATTTATACAAAATTAAATAATGAATCACTTTTATAATTTACCTTTGTTTCCTTCTTTCACCTTCTACACTAGTTCCAAACTCAACATTACGTTACAAATACATTTTTAAATATTTTTTTATTGGCCTCCTTAAAATTTAAAATTCAAACAAGAGTTTTAATCCTTGTTTAAATGGTAAGTTATTCGAGTTACTTTTATCATTTTTACCAAATTTCAAAGTGTAAAACCCTTTTGACTAAAGTATTTGTTTAGATTGACAAGTGAAAATTTTATTTAAATACTGTAAAGTGGAAATTCTATTTAGAGTACATTTAAATAGAAAGTCAAAGACATATTAAAAATAAATATAAAAATTGGGCCGAGTAAGGTAAGGGTCAAGAAAATTTATCCCTAACCCATTTCATTGATCTTTATTATATTTTTAATATTTTAAGAGGCAAGTAGTGGATCAGGTATGGTTCGGATCTCGAGTCAGGCAGAATAACCAAGCCCTCACCTGGGTTACTCGTGCCGAATTAGAATAGACACTTAGAAAGGGTTAAGTCGATGTATAGATTGAGTCCAATTAGGTTGGGTCACGATTCAACTTGACCTATTTATATATTATAAAAAATATTAAAAATTTATATTTTTATATTAAAAAAATATTTTTAAATAAAATTATTTTTTTTAAAATAAAAATTATTTTTTTAAATTTATATCAAAGTGAGCTTAATTTTAAATATGACTTTTTTATTTTTTAATGAGCAATTCTCTCAAATTAATTTGACCATTTTAACAGTCCTCGGGTCGGACGCTCTCTGTAGCTCCTTTTGTTGACCCGAAAGCGCGGGAAATTTCGCACCAAATTGGATCCTCCTCGGAGTGGAATCGTTTGAAGAATCCACAGATTCAGATTTCAGTTTTTTTTTGGCTTTTTATTAAATTTTTAATGATAAAATTTACTCTCTTGCACTCTAATTTTTTTAGTTAATTTTAAGAGTAAAATATTAAATTAAAAAAATTATAAAAATTAATTATAAAAAATTTTTTTTTCTCTTCTAAAACCCATTAATTATCACCAAAAAAAAAAAAAAAAAAACTGACTATTTTACCATCCAAACCAAGCCTCAAATGCGCCACCCGAGCTCACTAAATTCACTGCAATCGCCACCCCCTAGGGTTTAGCAAATCTCTCTCGCTCTACGTATCTCTCTGTCTGCCCATTTGGTTGTCAGAGAGATCACAATATGTCAGCCAACACTGCGCCGCCGGTGGATCATATGTCCGCCATGACCCTGTCCGATGCCGTCGAGGAGGCCCAGTTCTCTCAGCGCGTCCTGATCCGGACCATCATTGGCCGCCCTGACGGCGGCGCCGGCCTGGCTGGACAGACTGTGAGAGTCGGCGGATGGGTCAAGACTGGCCGCGAGCAAGGCAAGGGCTCGTTCGCTTTCCTTGAGCTCAACGACGGGTCCTGCCCTGCCAACCTTCAGGTCATCGTCGAGGCCGCTGTGGCACCGTTGGGACAGCTGGTGGCGACTGGTACGTGCGTTCACGTGGAAGGCGAACTGAAGGTTCCTCCTGAAGGGACGAAGCAAAGGATTGAGCTTCGAGTTCAGAGGGTTCTCGATGTTGGGGCTGTGGATCCGGCCAAATACCCGTTGCCTAAGACCCGGCTGACTCTCGAATTCCTCAGAGACTATGTTCATCTTCGACCCAGAACCAACACGGTAGATTCACAGTCACTCTCCTCAATATCTTCTCTTACGTACGTCTGTGTATATTTATTAGCCCAACTGCTCATTTCTGGATTTGATATTGTTGAGTAATATGATTTTGAATAAATTGCATCTTTTTTTGCTACTGACTTATGGCTGAATTGAGCAGCAGCATATATGAATTCATTGGTGATTATTTGTGGAAATTATGAATTTTGAAGCTTTCTTGGCTTCTTGGAGCGGTTGAGTCCATGGCAAAACAAAGAAATGCAAGGAAAAATAAAATGAATGATAGGGGCTAAATTCTATGATTGATTTGGTTGCGCTAAGAAAATGAATATCGTTTCTCAGAAGGTCATATTTTTTTTTTTCGGTTATCATGAGAAAATGAACAAGGAACATCTCATTTTTCTTTTCCTTCCCTCAATAAACCTTAGATCCATGCATACAATATAAAGACAAGAACTTTTAGTTTTTGATAGTCTTTCTCCCCATGCATTCACTTGATACGTTGTTTTAGTGTATTAGTTAGTTTGAGGCTATTGATAAGTTACCACATTTTGCTTCATATTTGATAAGTTTAAAGTTAGAAGCAAGAATTAAAACTACGTCAATCTACATTCATACTTGAATTTTTGAGGGACGTTGTGAAATTTGAAGTGATCTGGTTCTGTACATAGTTTACAAACTGAGACTCAGGTTGATCTTAAATAATATTTCCTACTTAAGCAAAAAAGAGAATTTGAGTAGGGGACTCTCTCTCTCTCTCTCTCTCTATTATGCTTACGTGCGCACGCACAAAAGCATACACGTGCAAAAGCATCAAATTCTGCACAATTGTTGCATTGACATAATTTCAGCTGTTGCATGCTTACTTGAAGTTGACTTTGGTAATGTTGTTGATGATGTGATGCTTACTGTTTGTATTCAGATTTCTGCAATTGCTCGCATCCGGATGCGCTGGCTTATGCAACCCATACATTCTTCCAGAAACTGGGTTTCTTTACATTCACACTCCAATTATCACCACTAGTGATTGTGAAGGTGCAGGTGAAATGTTTCAAGTCACAACCTTGATTAGTGAAGCAGAAAAGATGGAGAAGGAGTTGATTAAGAATCCACCTTCTGAAGCTGATGTGGAAGCTGCTAAGCAAGTTGCCAAAGAGAAAGGAGAGGCTGTTGCACAACTAAAATCAGCCAAAGCAAGGAAGGCGGAAATTAGTGCTGCTGTTACTGAACTAACAAAAGCTAAAGAGAATCTCTTGAAGGTGGAAGAGAGATTAAAGCTTAAACCTGGTATACCTAAGAAAGATGGGAAGATTGATTACTCCCAAGATTTCTTTGCCCGTCAAGCATTTTTGACAGTTTCTGGACAGCTTCAAGTTGAAACTTTTGCCTGTTCCCTTAGTAGTGTCTATACCTTTGGCCCAACATTTCGTGCTGAGCACTCACATACCTCAAGGCATCTTGCAGAATTCTGGATGATTGAGCCTGAAATAGCATTTGCAGATATTGAGGTAAGATATTAATTTATCTGTTAGTAAGTAACATATTTAACTTTTTGAGAAGATTATTTGAAATTAATCAACTATAGCTCAATGGTTTGATGTTGATTTGGAATTCAGTTAATTTGACTGGTTGTTTATCTATATTCATGTGTAAATAAATGGTTTTCCATATCTGTCTGACTTGATTGGTAATAATATTTAAAATATTATATATGTATATATATGTACCCCTGAACAAAGAATTGGCTCTGCTTTTTCTTGGAACACCCCCTGGGGGAGGGTTGGGGGAACACTCATAGCAAAGAAGACACCATTTTTGCAGGCTTCTACCTAGTTTATTTTCAAATGATTCAGGAACTATAACAGGTGTTCAGATGTCATGTAAAAAGTCAAGTAAAATTTATGTATTAATATTGAAGGTTTTTTTTTTTTTTTGGTAAATATATTGAAGGGTTCCCCACCTAGTGGGAAAAGGCTTGGTTTGGTTTGGTTTGGTTAAATATATTGAAGGGTTGATAACTATTATATAGAAAGGATCCCTGTGGGAGGACAAAGAAGCGTTAACTTACTCCTTTCTGGGCTTACATATGTATTAGGCTATAGAAAGAGGACATTTCATTTCATTTTTCCGGTTTCATTTGAAAATATTGCATACCCCCTGTAACATCCCATGGAAAAGGGCAGGGAAGGATTAGATACTTCCTTTCTGTAGTTTCATAAGCACTAGGCTAAGGAGTGGAGGAAATTTCATTTGTCTCTGCTACATCTCCAGGAATGAGGTGATGTGTTGGAGTTTTGAAATTTCCTACTTGGAATCTGTAAATGGTGTTGATGAGATTGTATTAATTGAATTTCTATATAAAATGTGATAGACCAATGTAGTTTTTGTATGACATTTAATAAAGCTCATTTTTGTTAATCATGATTGCAAGTTCTACGGCTTTGTTTAATCATGTTGTCTTCTTATTTTTGCAGGACGACATGAAATGCGCAGAGGCGTATGTGAAATTCTTATGTCAGTGGCTGCTTGACAATTGCCTTGACGATATGGAATTTATGGTTAAGAACTTTGATAAGAGTGCAATTGATCGGCTAAGAATGGTTGCTTCAACTGACTTTGTTCGAATTACTTACACGGAAGCGGTTTCAATTCTTGAGGACATCTAAAGAGAGCAGTTTGAGAACAAGGTGGAATGGGGGATTGATTTAGCATCTGAACATGAAAGGTAACGTGGTTCTCCATTGTAAATGTGTTCTTTGGTATCCATATCTATACTGACTTTATGGTCTGTCAAATTGTACAGATACTTGACTGAAGTGAAGTTCAAATCTCCTGTTATTGTGTATAATTACCCAAAAGGGATTAAAGCATTCTATATGAAGCTCAATGCCGACAACAAACTGTCGCTGCCATGGATGTGCTTGTACCAAAGGTAATGATATTTTATCTGAACATATTTAAGTTGCCCAGTTTCTTACTGCGAGTCTGCAACATGCATTTCATTAAAATTTTCTGTAGTTCTCAAATTTCTCTTGTAGTTTGTGACAGCAGGATCAAACCGTTTGGAAAATATAAATCGTAAACATGATTGGCTTTTATGTTTGACAAAGATTAATCTGTTGGATCCCTTTTTCAGGTGGGAGAGCTAATTGGTGGAAGCCAAAGGGAAGAGCATTATGAGGTCCTCAAAGAAAGGTTGGAGATGTTATTATTCTTGATTATCATTTTTTTTTTTTTTTTTGGGGGCTACATGAAAAATAGGTATTTTTAACCAAATTATGGCTTTCCAACTGGACTTTGCTCAGTCTAGGTCTTTAAGTTCAGAACTGAACAAATTAATCACATACAGTGTGTTTGGCATAAAGGAAGTCTTGGAGGAAGGAATAAGGGAAGGAAAGAAAAGTTGGTGGGAGTAAGTGTGTTTGACTGAGTAGAAAAGTGGGAGAAAGTAAAAGGAATATATATTTGTATGTATTGTATAATATTAAATTTATTTTTTGAATTAAAAATTATCTTAAGAAAAGTGGGTTTCACTTCTTTAATTTTTTACCATATCTCTTTTATCTCTCTCCCTTGTCCCCCCTCTTTTCCTCCCAAATTTGGAAAAAAAAATATGTAGGTCCCACTCTCACTTTTTCACCCTATCTTCTATCCCTTTTTTCCTTTCCTCTTCACCTTTATCTCCAACCAAATTATGGAAATGGGGCATTATCCCCTCACTTCCTGCCCCCTCCTAGTTTTCCATCCAACCAAACATAGGTTAATGAAAAAATTTAATGGTATTTCTGTTTACATATATTGCAGGATATTGGAGATGGGGCTGCCCCTTGAGCCATAAATGGTACCTTGACCTTAGGCGCTATGGCACTGTTAAACATAGCGGGTTTGGTTTAGGCTTTGAACGAATGATTCTATTTGCGACAGGAATTGACAACATTAGAGATGTGATTCCCTTCCCCAGATACCCAGGAAGAGCATCTTTGATTTGTTCCGATGATACATGAATGCCAGGATCTTGGATTAGCAGTAGCTTTTCTTTCACACCGCTGGTGTTATTAATTATTGTTTGCCTCGACAAAATTCAACACAGAAATTACTATGAAATTGGATGTTTGTTCCATATTTATTGTTAAACTATTGGAATTCCTAATTATACGTGTTTATTTGATGTCGAATAACTGAAAAATGTTATTACGTTAATATAAACGGAAGTTGGTTGTAGGATGAAATTAATTATACTTATTAATAATGTGTCATTATTAGTGGGTTGGATACTATTTGTATTAAAAAAATTAAAACTTATATTTGTAGTAATTTATTCGTATTTTTAAAGGTGAATAACATGCCTAAAATCGCTAAATAAATAAATTTTAATTAAAAAACTAAAAATTATTGGAAAGTTATCACTTATTTAAAATTATCCCCAAAGGGGCAATTGATTCGGGTTGTCTAACTTCTCAATTTTTTATGTTGATATATTTTTTATCTCAAAAATTTGAAATCTAGTGTATGTTTCTTTATTTTAGAAATATAACAGCTGGACAGGTTTGATCAACAATTTTTCAGAAATTACCGACCGGTGAACTCCACTTGAATTGCACAAGTTGTGAAGAGCAGGTAGCTACCAGACCTGGTGGCATTCCACCCGATTGATTATAGTAACAATGAAAGTAGTTGGATATTTTAGCGGATATTTATCATACAATCTAGTTAAACTCGTTAATTACACAAGTATTATGTTATTCATTGTTATATCAACTCATTTAATTTGAATTTAATTGGACAAGACTTGGACAAATTCTTGTCGGTACCCAGAAGTCATTTCAGATTCATCCATGTAGAACACCTATAGCCAAAAAAAGAGGGGAATGGCTAGCAAGCAGAGCGAACCATTTGAGTGCGGCATGTCGCGTTCCACTCAATTTTTCACCTTTACCTCGTTTCAAAGACTGGGTTAGAATTATTGGCTTCCTCCTGCTGTGAGCTTCAGGAAACTAAAAGTTTATGATGAAGTTTGAGAACATTTTTATTGATCGCTTTGAAATTATATAAATCTTGTTTATTTAGTTCACCAACACTCTTAAATATTTCTTCATTATTATTCAGCAGTCGGCCAACCAACTCAAGAGGGGCATTGACAGATGTATGATGCCCAAATAGGGGCATTGACAATGATGTATGATGCCCAAAACAATGTAAAGCCTTTTATCCTCCCGGCGGGGTTGGACCCATCCCTAAAGCGTCCCTAAAGCATAAACCCGCATGAGACCTCCTGAATGTCATTGCCACCCCACAAGAAATGGCTTCCAAGGAGAAACTCTTCGAGTAGTCTCGCCCACCACAACTACAGTTATAGAGAGCATATCATTACATGTAAACCCACCAAGATGTTAAGCATCTATGACTTCTAAATGAATGCACACCACAAGCATTTCATTACATATAAATCCTCAAAAATGTGGCCAAGCATCTACGACTTCAAAATGAATGCAAAGCTGCTTCGCAAGTTCCCACGACACAATCTCTCAGAGGTGCATCATATCTGAACCTCTTCCTAGCTAACTCCATAAACAAGCTAACCCCCCAAACTGTCACCTCATTTTCTTCAAAACTTGGACCCCAACAATTAAGCATACCCCCAAACTGTCACTGCATTTTCTACAGAACCAGAAAGACTCCAACGAGATGGAAAACACAATAAAATCCATTTTAAGTAAAAGAACTGACATAAATGTATTATTACAACCAAAACAAAGATTATGCAGGTGGTGGAAACCAAAATGAACTAGCCATAACAAAGTAAAGAACCAAATAAAACGAATGATACTTCATCCATCTTAAGCACATACGAGGGACATAACAAAGCGAAAGGACTAACATTAATGTATTGCTAACCAAACAAAGATACCGGAGTCTTATGCTCTAAGCAATGGATCACAGATCAAGAAACAAAGTCACAAAACACTCAGCTACCCAAAACTCTCATGTATCAGTAAGTATTAGAAAATCAATCATCCTCTTCAATCACCTTGGTACCCAGACCACTCAGCCCTTCTGCTGGGATTTCGGCAACGGTAACAAGAGAGTAGAGCTCTCCTTCGCATCTTCATCATCGTTTCTCTTACGAGCAATGCGAACTCTGACCCGTCTTGGGACACTTCGGATTCCCCTGCTCCAGATATACTTGTTTAGCTTGACGTCCACTCTCACATCCTTGGTTCCCATCGCCTTCTGTGCAAATTTCTTGATCTCCTTTATGGCCTTGGGAGCCTTCTTCTTGAAAGTGCTGTAATTTACAACACAGTGCAGAAAAACGCAAGATTACATCCTATCTCATGATATTACAGAGCTTACAGTTCAACTGTTTTGAGACAATATAATAATAAATAAATTAGGTGCTTCAAGCTTGTATGAGATTCTATGTTATTTTGTAGTTATTTAGAAAAGTGCAACAACATAAGAATGCTTAGCATCATACCCCAAAGGTTGCAGTACAGAAAACACAAAACTCCTAAAAATGATGGATCAACCAGACAAGGATATATTAAGGATGGATTAAGTAAACTTTATCATGGGTCAAAACTGATGTTTAACCCTCAACACATTTAAAATTCTCTTTATTAGTCCAATGATAAATTGTACTCACATCGACTAGCATGATTAAAGTGAGATCGATCATTTAAATGCTAAGACATAGATATGGAATTGCCAATGATCTAGTATGGAAGTTAAAATCCTGATTTAACTTGCACCACTTAAATTTATTAAGTGTCCATATGAAAAAAAAAAAAATGGCACCAAAAGAGAGTCCACGCCTAAACATAAGATCACATCCAGACATCCTATCTCATGATATCAGAAGCCAAATTTGGAGTCTATATTCACCCAAGCAATGATCAATAGAAACAGATAAATTCAACGGGCAAGGCTATGAATCTCTGGCTCACATTGAATCCACCCTAATATAAGTGATCAACTAATACAGAACTCACAGATATTAATTCACTTGTTTCAATCTTGAGATTACTCGGATGAATTCATTGCTAAGATTCCTCAAGAAATCCTCCGAAGATAATTTTATGGAATATAGATCTAAAAATCATAAACCACCACGGTCAAGGAGAACAAGGCATAAAATACCAATCTAATTCATAGCAGCAAAGGGTTGCAATAGAACCAACGAGCTAATCCATATGGCTATAAAAGTGAAATCAAGCATGTAGATGTACACATTTGCTATATACATATATATAGCATGATTGTATATAAACATAACGCATAAATGACCAGATAGATTGGTTTATACCACCGTGCAAGCGCTTGTGGAGGTTCACGGTGTACTCCCTAGTCACCACCTCTTCCTTTCTTCCTTTCGTCTTCTCCACCATTTTCGCTCTCTCTTCCAAGTACTCGAGAGTCCTGCCACTCAACCCACACCCGTCAGCTAATTTTCCTCCCAAATAATTTCAATTCATAGAAACTTTGCTTCGACATAATTTTCACTGGCAAAAAAACCTCAGATCTGCCGTGAATCACATAGCTAACAGAGATCATAGAACAGTTAACGATACATTCAGACACCAATATATATACGTATATTCTACACGCGATGCGCAGAGAGACAAAGAGAGAAGCATGCCTCTAAGTTTGGAGGGTCGAAGTGAGGGGAGGCGAAGGCGACAATGAGAACTGAGATAAAATGGACTGGTATATAACCCCTAATTCTATACCCTAGTTAA